>MCFA01000005.1:0-537484 GCA_002105025.1 Clohesyomyces aquaticus
CGGCGGGGTTGGGCGACGGGAGCTGGAGTTCGGATGCCGGAGGCAATTTTGCGCAGAATACGGGGACGGGGTCGCAGGGGGCTGCGAGACATAGCTCTGCGGGGGTGAGTTTGGGGAGAATAGGGGGAGGGATTGGGGCGGAGTGGCTGGAGGGGGTTTGGTTGTTGGGCGTGCTGGGCGTGGCGTGGGCGGCGGTTTGGCTGTAGTGAGGGGTGGAGGAGGGGGCGTTTGTTGGTGCAAGATGTGATGATAGCCATGTGATGATAGGATACCCATTTATCGGCGTTTTTGATTTTCTACGAATATCTACGGATTCATTCCTGCGGGTCTAGCATGCATGCATTGGGGATATGGAAGTGACGGAAGTGACCCTTGGCTTTTCTTAGAACCGCGATTTACTTGGCCGAAGCTGACACAGGCGGCTATCGTTTTGTCAAGCAATCTATCTCTGACAAATTGCCGGAGGAAAAGTTGGCATTTCATTTTCTGAGCCTTTCCATAAAGCTATGTTGTGAGGAGAGGACGTACTTCCTGCGTAGGCAGGTTTTGATAGCGTGCGTGCAGTGAGCTTCCTGCTCACTTCTATTGAGCATGATACGTCAATGATCACTTAGAGACAAGTCTATGGCACATAGAAGGCATTTAGAAACCCTGGTTTGATTCATTCATTGCGGTGTAGTGTAGTGTAGAGTACTGCAGAGTACTCCAGTATACTGATGTCCAGGGCTGACATACGCCCGAAGTGATCCTAGTCCATGATCATGTCAATCCCGAGCAGAGAAAGTGAAAGAAAAAACTCCGATCCTGTCCCCCCGGCCATCTCCCTATTGCCTGGGCCATATCCAAAAGACGAGCAACGCCTATCCAGATCCCCACCAGGTACTCAGAAATCAGAATCCGCCACGCTTGAACAACTCAAACGCCTCAGCCACCGCACGCTTAATCTCAACCTTCTTAACGTCCAATTCCTCCTCGTACTTCTCATCCATGCCAACCCCGTCCATAATTCGTTCCGCCTGAAACACAACGCGGAAGTCGATCCAGGTCGGCACAGGCTTCAACTGCCACTTTAGAATGTCGTCGACATTCTCGCGGACGCCGCCCATCAGGCGCATTGATTGCTGAATACGCTCGACGTACGTCACCCACTTCTCGTTGTCCTGACGCGCGAGAATCTTGCCATATCCGCGCGTCACGGCGCCGAGTTCGAGGATCAAGATAAGGGATTCGACCCCGCGGTAGTAGTTTTTGAGATGTTTGTGGCCGTGTTGAAGCATCCAGCCCAGACCGTAGAAGGCACCGGCGCGGATGCAGACGTGTTTGATCAGTTTTGGGATTCCCCTCGGGAAGATCGGGATGCTGAAGTCTGCTCGTGGGGATGATTCGTTGGATAGGTTGCTGAACTCAAATAGGTTGATGCCGTAAAGTAAGGGCTTCGCTTCGGCGTAGACTTGCTTATTTGCGCGCAGAATGCGGACGTTGGTAGATGGGTGGCTCCAGAATCGAGCTTTGCCTGCACCCATGATGGTCTGCGTCGAGGCCCACGCGATGCCAGGTTTGAGGATGCGGCTGTCCATGTTGCTGTAGGGCGTGGGATAGTGTTGGAGAGGGGTCTTGTTCTGCTTCAGGATGATAACGCCCGCGACTTGGAGGAGGAAGCCGTAGATACGCTCGCGGATTTTCAGCGGGAGGTCCATGAGGCGGAACGGCTTTCGAGTGTCTGGTGGGATGAGTTAGTAGAGGGCTAGGGGAACCGCGTTGCTGATCATTGAAACATACCCTCAAAGTCTTCGTCAATGGGCTTGGCGGGCGTGAGTTCCCGACCACCGAAAGTGCCTGTCAGATCAATCATCGAGGGCGAATCGAGACCATCTGCGACGTTCGGTCGAAGAAGCTTCTGCTGGAGGGCGAAGGTCGTGATTTGGGCCGTAGAATGAGGGCCGTTCTCGACATCGATGAAGCGCGTAGTCTTGCCATCGGCACCACCGCTCGGAGGAGGTGTGAGCAAAAGCCCATGGCCGCGGGGGTCAGGAGGAGGGGTACTGATGCGCGTTAACATTGGGAAAGAAGTTGGAGACGAAACTATCTACGAAACAGCGAAGAGGCCAGCGGTTGTGGTCTTGAAGAGAAGGAGAGGGAAGGTGGGCGCCGTGAGGAATTTGTACCCAGGTAAAGGTGAAAGTGGGTCCCTTCGTTCGAGGAGAGGCTCGCCTCACCGCTTGCTCGAGGGACTCTACACGCGGAAATTTGACGAGGGCCTCGTGACAGCATTGCCAGATTCGTCGAAGGCGAGGAGGAGTGAAAGCGGGGAGAGAAGATTACCAGGTTGGCAAAAGTCGGGATTCTCCTCTTCCTTGAATTGCCGGTGGGGAGGCTCTCTAGGCCGCTAGATATAGGAGTTTGGAAGTTGGGAGTAGCTATCTCGTGAAGCCCGCTGAAGTCTACAGGTCCTTGGCAGGTGTTGTGTTTAGATGGAAGGGTCCCTCGTCATGAGAGCTTGAGGACATGCTTGGAAGAATGAGAAGAGAGAATCTCTCAGATGTCTGACATGGAAGGGCTCTATTCGATTTTCGACTTGAAGAGTGTCTTTCACTTGCACTTCTCTCGACTCGAAAACCCAAGACAACACGTGAAACATGAGAGGATATAAATGGCGGTATGGGAGAGATGGAGATATAGAGTAGCGGTCAGAATGGTCTAGGGCCGGATGCATCGCGAAGCCGAGAGTTCGAACGAAATCTAGCCATATTCTATCTCTTTTCACCGTTCGGTTCGAAGCCTCCGATGTTATAGAAGCCTAGCCTCCCACGAGGAAACTCCGCTTCGGGAGCATAGCAGATCGAAGAGAAGACGAAGAGCTTTCGATATCCTCCTCCAAGAAACCGAAATTCTCGACTCACCAGTCCCAATCCGTAGACGTCGGTGAACGTGCAAAGCAAAAAGCCTCAACCGGCAACCCAGAATCCCAGATCTTACCAGCCGCGCACAGACCACCGGCGACGCTGACATAACCCAATTTTCCCTCAACCTCATCCACCAGTCCGACTCTCAACACCCCCATCTCCATCCCGCCCCGGCCCCTCTTATCTCGTCACGCCCTCAAAATGTCCACGACCCGAGCTCTCAGCAGCGCATTCCGCGCCGGAGCCCCCCGCGCTCCAATTGGCCTCCGCGCCGCTGCCATCCAGCGGACGTACGCAACAGCCGCACCCTCGGGCCCCTCGTCGAAGCCGCCCGTCGCCCTTTTCGGCGTTGATGGGACATATGCTTCAGCTCTGGTACGCAATTCCCCAAGTCCTAAAGACCGGAATCGTCGTGTGTGGAATTGGGCCCGCAGTGGCAAGCCGGACGGAGGAATGGGAGAAGAGACACAGAGGATGAAGACACTGAAGAAGCAACACATACAACCCAGCCTAGCTAGCTAACACGCTTCCCCTCTAGTACACCGCAGCCGCCAAAACCTCAACCCTCGAGCCCGTCTCCCGCTCCCTAGAAACGCTCTCCGCCGTCTTCAAGAAAGACCCCAAGCTCGGCAAGGTCCTCAACGCACCCAGTCTCAACGTCTCGGACAAAGCGCAGATCATCGAGGAACTCGGCAAGCATGTTGGCCGCCAGGATCCCGAAGGCGTAGTCAAGAACTTCCTCAAGACGCTCGCCGACAACAACCGGCTCGGCGTGCTAGAGAGCGTATGCGAGAAGTTCGGCGTGCTGATGGGTGCGCATCGCGGCGAGATTGAGTTGGTGGTTACGAGTGCCGAGGTAAGAAACGCCCATTTCCATCCCTATTCCTGTTATGATTCGGATGATGAGTTCTAACACGTATATCCAGCCCCTCGACAACCGCACGCTCTCGCGCCTCCAATCCGCAATCACCAAATCCTCCTACGTCGGCCAAGGTCAAAAACTCAAAGTCGTTCCCAAAGTCAACCCCGAGATCCGAGGTGGCCTGGTCGTCGAGATCGGAGACCGCACTATCGATCTCTCCGTCTCGTCGCGCATGAACAAGATGAACAAGCTGCTTCAGGACAGTCTGTAAATATTCGATTGCATGAGGTTGGGAATTTGGCGGGGGAAAGGGGAAGGCAGAAGATGTGTGTTACACCTGTGTATTCTAGAAGGGGATTAACCTTGAGCTCAAAATACATCTGCTATGTTCATTGCTTGTGTGTGCTGACTGGTTGCTGCTGGGTGGGCGAGTGGTGGACGGCCCCTGTCAAGATTATTCCCAGGGATTGATGGCTCTCATATCAGTCCCAGTCCCAGTGACAGGGTATCTAAAAGTACATTGCCGTAGCTATTCGCCAATCCATTGACCCGCCTGCCCAACACCACCAAAGCATACCGTACCAGACTCCCAGAAAAGACACAGTGACCAGACCATGTGTCAATCAAAATATCGACAGCTGACCACCACCACTACCATTCCGAGAACTGAAGTACCCCCAGAAGAAAGACAGACATACTCCATGCAAAGCAACAGATTGCCTACACATTTCGTCCATCCACCTCCAGCAACATTTGTCCAGATTCAGAACGAGTATCCCGCCCATACGCCCCCCATCCATTAAAATCTGCCCTTCTCATCACAGCCCGGGATCCGCACCGAAAAGCTCATCCGGGTCAGAGGGCAGCACGCCCTCAACCTTGAGCCTGTCTTCATATCGGGCCTGCACATCACGCACATCTCGCATGAACCTATCCATGATTCGCGTCACACGGTCTTTGTCCTTGTAGTCCAGTGGGCGGGTCGAAGTTCGGATCGCTAGTCCGTTGACGAGGAACATGTTTGAGCTGAGATCGAGCACGACTTGGTCCAGCAGTTTCTTTGCAGGATGGATGGATGCCGCGGACGGGGCGGGAGAGGCTGAAGAGGCTAGAGAGGCGGGCTCGGGCTTGGGCGCCGTGGGGGCTCCGGCGTGTTTGCGTTTCTTCCTGGCCTTCTGCTTTACAACCCACTCCTCCAAGCTTTCCTCGTCGGTGAGTTCGTCCCAGGTGCCCTTTTCCCTAGCTGGCTAGAGTCGGGTTAAAATTAGTCTTAACTGATGGGTAGGGAAACGTACGACTTCGACCGGATATGTGAGCATGCTCAGATCCGCACCCTCAAGCTCCTCGACTGTGCGAATCATAAGTGGAATACGTTTCTTGAAATGTTGGTCTTTGTGTAGGGAGGAGGAAAGCGCATGCTCACGCTGAGCAGCAACCGCGTCCGCTGTAGCCCGCATCGTCTCTTCTTTAATTAGTTCGAGTTCTGAGATGGCTGTGAAGACTGGAGTCAGCTACATGGAAAACATGGAAGCTCTCAGATGGCAGCCCCAGGATTGGAGTTGGGAAATGGGGGGCTAGATTGTTGTCTTAAATGACTTACCTCTACGTTTCTGTGCTGGCAGCATTGATTGCAAGAACAAAGCCGTCGCGGGGTTTGTGCTTGTGCCGTCTGTTTTCCTGCCGAAGTTGCGCATGGTATGCCGCTTTCCACGTTCCTGCTTTGTAGGTGGGCTATACTCGTCGTCATCTGTGCTCGTGCTCATTTTCATATTGGCGTCGTACGTTGCCCATCGGGAGGCGGCCTTGTACTTTGAGAGCGGATGATCCATGGGCGTTGGCGATGTTGTGCAGGAGGGAAAGGTGTATAGTGTTTGGATCGGCGATAGAGAGCTTTCTCCAGGATTTTCTCGTAAGCGAGCCACATGGCATGGCGTATCCGTTGCTGGAGTAGCGATGGCGGTGACGGGGGGCGGTTTTCGGTCACTGGACGTCGGGGGGACAGCAGCCACGGAGTCATCCTGCTGCTCGCGGTCGAGGTCATGCAGGGCCAGAAATACGTCGCAGATCTGAATGGAGAACTCCTTCCAGACCAACGGAGAAGTCTGGCGGCGTCGTTGCCGAGCACGACATAGCCGCGCGCGGAAGCAGTGGAGGTTGGGCACACGCTCGGCCAGGTCTATCAGTGTCTTTAGCAAGATGTTGTCGAGAGCATCGACGTCAGCCGGGCGGTATCCAGGTGGGATCGCCTCGAACGGCGACACGCTTAGGCATTTTGTGAATGCAATTGTGTACTTCTGGCGAAGGTCGGGATTGGTAGTTGTGGGCGGCTGCGTGCTGGTAAACAACTTGTCCTGACGTGGCGGCGATAGCAAGTGATGAAGCACTACGTACCTGACGATCGGTGGACATTACGGACGGCGTTTTCGCAGACCCAGGACGAATTCAAATGCTATCTCGTGTTCTCCGTCAGGGGAGTGAAATGTAATAGAGAAGTTTCCATCACGGCCGTGGTAAATGAAGAAGGCACATGCCAGACGCACCCACCCGCGCCTGCTGCATCATGTCTCACGCTTATTCGGTCGAGCAAACGCACACCAAACCCGGGGTGACACCGCCATTCCGAGGTAATCAGAATGTTCAAAGGAAAAATGAGACGTAAAACAAAAATGTTTAAGAATGTCTTCGAATTCGACAATCCAGTTCAGCGCTTCTTGCAATAGTCTCGCCCATGATCCACCTGCCAGCGACACAACCACACCTCAAAGGCCATACTCACAAAGCCTGCGACACAGATGCCCCCAGAGTCACTTACGCTTGTCGCCCCCAGACTGAATTCTCGGTCTGCCTTTGGAACATTGTCCGTGATCTCGGCAAAAGTGCTGACGTAAACCAAACCTCCCAACAGCCCCTCCCAGAAAATGATGATGCATACGAGATAGAAATTGGGAATGAAGTTGAAGAGAGCATGCAGGGTGAGGAGTGCGAGATTGAGGACCTGGAGGAACGATGGGATATATAGATGGTGGACTCGGAAGAAGGGCGTTGAGGAGCGGGAAATGAATACGCCTACTTGATAGACGGCATTGTACGTGGAGTAGAACGACCTGTACTGCTGAAACGGGCTCGAGGCGAGCGGGAAGAGCAGGGTTGGTGCGACTCCTTGGTTGATGGTGTACTCGGCAACGTAGACTAGTAGTAGAGGAAGCATGCTGCGCGTGGTTAGAGGTTGTAGTAGATCGATGTGTGGAAGCTTACTAAGGGAAGAACAATCCCCTGGACCGCTTCAGGTTGGCCGTGAAGCTATGCCATGCCCGGTCTGGCATGCTCATCGATCTGTAGTTTCTGGAAGAGACTGAATGTACCGAAGACGACAGCAGACCCTCCTGCTCGTCACGTTGTCCAAGTAGGTCCCCAGGCAGCAGTGCATCTTCCTCTAGTTCTTCGTCGCTATCCCCAATTGCTTGGTATTCGGCGTGCCTTCCGTACGACGCGCGAAGAGGGCCGAGTGGAAGGACGAGGAAGAAACTGATGAGCATAACCACGGGCAGAAGCGAAGAGGCTAGCAAACTTGTCTTTGGAGTCAGCCCCAGGCTTGTGGTCGCGAGAGCATACGCTCCTGCACCAACGATCCCGGCCCCACCCGTGCCAGATCCCCAGGCGGCAAGGGCAAAGTGTCCGTAGTAATGGGTCAAGCCCAAAAAACTGAGCTCGCCTCCACCGCTGCTTAGACTGGCAAGTATGACACCACCCATCTTGATACTGATTGACCGGGAGTCCTGGAGGGCTGGGGTGAGGGCAATTATGAGCATGCCGGTAGTGGACAGCGCTCCAAAGACAAGGATGCGGATAGGATAGGGGACCTTGTGTATAAAGTATGGCGCGCAGAGCTTGGTTATAAAGGAGGGTATGACATCTGCAAGGAGGACGACGCCTTTGGGGACGTCGGGCCCGACCAAGTCGAGGGCTGCGGAGAGGATGACCACATATAGGACGTTGTTGATAAGGCCTAGTCGGCGTGAGTGGGGTTCCACCTATGCTGAATGCTCTGCAATCCTAGGGCTTGCTCTCTCTCAAACGTACCAAAGAGCCAGAAGGCAGCACAGACTCGAGGTTCGGCTCCATCGAAGACGGCTTTGAGACGGCCCTTGTACACGGCCCACGAGGCGGCAGGAGATCCAGGCATAGGGAGCAGCGGCATGTGAGGGAGCTATAGGTGAGGAGGAGCGGTCTCTATGCGCCAGAGGCTATCATAACACCATGATATTGTAACTAATTACTGCATGGATAGCGCAGATGTAGTGAGAGGACGGGCATGTGACGAGAGCAACGCGGGCGGGCGAGGTTCACGGCGGCTGCCGCACACACGTCAGGGATCGCTTGGCAAGGCCCCGATGCAATTTTTAGGCGGGCCTGGTTGCGGATGCCGGATGAAACAGGCACAGGAACCGAGCACGCGCGCCCGTTCTCCGCGAAAGCTCCCGACGAGGCGACCACAAGCGCGGCGAGAAGCACGCTCAAGCTCGCTCAAGCCCGCTCGCCGGTCGGGCTCTGCTGCAGCGTGATGTGGTCACTGGTCGCCCTGGCCGCGCTCTGGGGCTGCATGGGCGAGTGCGCGGTCTGCGGGCGCCTCGCCGAATGCACTGCGACTGGGCATTTTCGACATTGTTCGAGGGGCAGGTGCAGCGATGCACCATCGCACCTGCAGCGTGCCGAATCGGGCTCCGACAACAGGGGTCCGCGGGCTAAGATCAGCCATCCGTGCTTGCCCCAGCTCGAAGGCGCACCCAAGCCCTGGGTCGACGTTTCTCCTCATCCTCGCCCGCAAGACTCACACACGCGCCCTCTTCTCTCTTTCTGCGCCCGTACTGTGAGCCCGTCGGCTTGCGACTCGCCTCGACGCGCTGGCCTGCGACCATGCGAGCCTGCTAGACTCTGTCCCCGGCTTCTTCCTCTCCGCCCTGCAGATGCGCTTTCCTGGCGTGCTCTGCGAAAATCCCAGCAATCCACCATGGACTCCCGCCCGCCCCAGCACCCCTTCTCACGGCCGCCCGACCGCCCTCTGATCCACAATCCGAATCACCAGCCCTCGCCTCAACCGTCGCAGTCGCACTCGTACTCTTCCTATCCGCCGCCCGCCTCCCATCCACAGCCGCCCGTCCACGTCCCCTTCACCGCCGATCCGTACACTGCCTCTCGTCGCGACCCCTTCTTCCCCACGGCCGCGCACCAGCATGCGAGGAGAAGCAGCTACGGTCTGCCCGGGGGCGATGTGCTTCCACCTGGACAAGGAGAGCGACATGGCGGCTGGAACAATTCAGGTACGGTCTGCGGACGCGGCTCCCATTCCCCTTAGCTCCGTCTGCTGTGGTGCGACCAGAGGCGATAGCGTGTTGGACGACAGGTTGTCGTGGATGCTGGTGCCACAAGCCACATGGCCACTCGAGACAAGCAGGCCCAGAACAACACCAGCAGCGGAGGAGGAAAGCGAGGTGAAAAGCGAGGTGAAAGGGCGCCTGATCGGACTCTGGTTCCTTTGTCCGTCGCCAGACGTGCATTGTTAACGCAGCACATGTCCCGAGCAAAAGTGTGGCGCCGACTGGCTGGGCTTGCCCGTCTACCGTTGGTTCTCACTTTGCACGGGGCTTGCGTTAATCGCGAACTATGGATTGGCCGCCCCCCCGCATTATCCTCTCCCCCTCCTCATGCTCCGGTGCGATGCATTGGCCGTCTTGCTCGAGTGGCTACGGAGTCAGCAATGTGGTCGGCCGTGGAAGCGCATTCACGCCATGATCGCATCGCGCTTGCCCGCTGGCTTTCCCGCACAGATGACAGGCTAAGCGAGAGCTCCCCTGTCGCGCGCTAGACCCCCTTGGAGACTGGACTGACGATCATCTCTAGCGGGCCTCCAGCATGCGTCCCATCACCACGCCCAGTCTGGTCCACCACCTCCGCCCTCCATGTCATCCTCACACAATCCTCCAGGCCCGTCGCCGTACGGCTACGACGCGCCGCGACGTTCGTCGCAAGGAGGAGCAAGTCCTCCGAACCCATATGGAGGTCAGACCCCGCCCTCAGGAGCTCGAGTCCATATCCAAGAGCTCCCTTCAACTAATCTTGCTGCAGCTGCTTCGCACGACCAGCCACCGCCGCCGCCCTCATTCGCGCGACCGCAAATGCCACCTCCATCTCCTCCCCAGCAGCAGCACAACCACGCCCCCCAAACACAGCCTCTGCGTCCCCCTTTGCGTCGTCGTACGGTGGAGGTCGCGAACTCCCAGGGCTAGGGGCAGCGCATCGGGCCGGGGGCAGCATGTCCATCTCGTCGCTCATCGGTGGTGGTGATTCGGCATCCAATCAGCAAACGCAGACGCAAACGTCGCCTACGAGTGGCCCTCCTAACGCGCCTCAATCCAACAATCACACCATGCAGCCACCATCGCCGAGACGTGGTGTTCCATCAGGATCGCGATCCGACTTTCAGTCTTATCGGTTGCAGCCATCACCAGACAGACACATGTTTGGAAGAACTAACCCCAGGCATTCCGAAGGGCACGGCTACTCGGCTGGGTCGCCCACTCGGCCCTCGTTTAGCAATCACGGTTCCCCAGAGTTCGGTCGTCAGCAGCTTCCCCAGACATCGCAGCCATACAAACCCATGGTGTTTCAAAGCACACGGCCTTTTCCGCCCTCTCCGACCGACGCGCAGGGTCGCGACCAACGACAATCGTCAACGGGGGTTCCTCCACGACCAAATAGCCAACCCACCGGGCCGCCTGGCACATCGGCGCCCGACACAGGGGCACTATATGATGCTTTAGGAGGACGTAGGGCGCCCTATCAACCGCCGGAGGAGAGGCGACGCACACTGGGCGAGTCACATCACACAAGGCCTAACACAGCAGAGATTCTTGGGGGAATCTCACAGGCTGGCGCAGAGCAAGACAGGCCCGTTACCGTTCAGCCCGTGTCCCACTCGGCATTCAGCCCTCCTCGCGACCCTCGCGGAATCTCTACTCCGGGCCAAGTTCCTCGTAATCTTTGGCGTCAAGCCGGCTCTGAAGACGCCCCCAGAGAGACTACGGAAATCCGTCGGGAAGAGCAAGCCGTTCCATACCAGGGATACAGTTACCGACCATCGCAGCAGGGCCCAGCTCCCTACAGGCCCCAGGCCGGAGAAGACATGGTCCGCGGACGCAGCTTGGATCACCTAAGTCATCGCGTTGTCGAACAATACCACGCTCCGCCGACCTCAGACCCCCAGACGAATGAAAGACAAAAGGCAGAACACCTTTCGCGATCACTATCTTCTGGAGGTCTTGGGTATTCTGGCCGCTCAATGTACGACCAGCCTCGAAGGCCAGGCGAAGAACCCCAGCTTTCAAAATCCTTTCTGGCTCTGGGTGGCCCCGAAGCCAACAGAAGGACCGGGCGTGCTTCTCCACTACCACAGGCCGTTCAAGGTGCCCAGGCGCAGCCAGTGTCCATTGGCAAAGACCCCAGTATTAAGAGCGAATTCGGCCGTATGTTTTCCGGGCTCGGAAGCGGATTGGGCACCAATACACCTTCCAGGCAATCCCCAATGCCCCAAAACGGGCCCGACAACATGCCTCCTGGCACTGATTTGAATGATCTGCGGCTCCAGAGGGTCAGTTCTCAGACGGGGCGCAAACCAAAGCGGGTCAAGGATGAGGAGGGTTTGCTAGAGAGCGAAAGCGCTGATGGTCGAGGAACACCCTCCTTTAGTGGGGCTCGAGGTGCGAAGCGCAACAAGTACACTCACCCAATGCATCACCACCACCATCACGGGCATGGACATCAGTTAGCATATCTTTTCTCTTCACATGTTGCCTCGCTAACGCTAATCAGTCACCACCATCACCATCATAAGCCGGATGATGAAATAAACCCTCCGGCCCCTCAACCATCTACTTCGACGCCGTTCAATCCGAGGTTTGCCAACGTACCACAAAACAGTACAACACCTCAGCCGTCGCACCACCATCATCATTACCATGCGGCGCCGCATCATCATCACCACGCCCCTCGATCCGGTCAGGCGCCCACTCTACCGTCGCCCAAACCCCCACAAAGATTCATGACGTCCAATCCGTCTTGGACGATGCCACCAAATATCCACGAGCCCACCTCGGATCATATGTGTATGAAGCAACGCCTGTTTTGCCAGAACCAAACTCTGCTCTTGACGACCAGTTCTCCTTCGCCTCGAAGCCAAAGCCTCTCTCGCAGCTGAAATTCTCGCGAAATTCAATCAATTGTACAATCGATGTGAGGGTTCCTCGATACTACCTGAAGCCGCGACAAAGACAGCAGATTGTCCTACAACACCATCTATGGGGAGCATCCATATATCGTGACGACTCAGACGTAATTGCTGCAGCGATTCACTCTGGATGGATCCGCGGCGAATGGGACGATACTGTTGACGTGAACATGCTAGATCCGCGCATCACTGCACCAACCGACCCGAGCGACGCAGAGGAGACATTAGAAAAGCTCCCCGCTGCACCCGTCACGCCCCCGGCCGAAATGGAAGCACACATTCGAGTACTGATCTTGCCCCGAATTGAGAAATACATGGGCACAGTCGAGTACGGAATAGCAAGCCGAAAGAGTACCAATCATGATGGTCTCAGCTTCATGATTCATTCGATACGCTGGGTCGAGGAAGGCTACGGAAGCCGGGGGCAGGAGAGAAACGCGGCCGCTATGAAGCGTAGACTCGATTCTGCCAGGACACTGCTGAGTCTCATGAACGGTGGGGACGACTCGATGCACCATGTGAATGGGACAGCCAGGTTGCATGCCTAGGAGCATGAAGGAGATTATTTGTCAACATCATCGCGCATTTCAGGGGAGGCTCGAAGATTTACGACAATTTCACATCTGCTCGGTTTCGTTCAGTTCAGCATTGCTATATACCCATTGTTACGACTGCTACGGACTTCGGCCTTGGGCAGGAAGATTCGCACGGCCATTGATGAGAGGCAAATCCTTGTTAGAAAAATATTTGGTAGTTTAATGCAAGTCGAGATTACCTGCATGCACGTCCTGACCGCCTCGTGGTGTTGGGTGACTCTAGCCCTGGCGGAGTGAGTAAGTGGGTAGCACTCCACGTGGAAAAGGCTGTGGTAAAGGGTAATTCAATCCTTAAGCGATACGGTGCTTTTTGTGATAAGGCAATCGCGACAGCCCGAAGTCGCAATGGAGCATGAGCGAAAGTCACGAAGGGTTTTCCGGGACGGTCTTGGGAGAGAGTAACATTGCGAAAACCTCTTTTGACACCCGACCTGGCACATTTTTCGCCGAACGAAAATCGCTGTCCCACAGTGTTTCTCTGTGCGCCTCGTGGTTTTGACGACGACACGCTGCTGCTGCCCCTCCTTCCCACCCAACACTCCGCTTGCTGGTGCCGTATACATTGACGGAGATTCGACAATAGACCCTGGAAATGGCGCATAGCAGGACCTATTCCATCTCGACAGTGAGTGATATTTCTGTATTTCATCTACCGCATCCCTTCTTTCTCCGAGCCTTCATCTGTGCCCGCGGTCTCGTCTGCGCCATGTGCACCAGCCTCCCGCCGCCCTTCGGCGAACCACTGCCACTTTGCATGCTGTGGAAAACGCCGGCTTAGGCATTTTCTGGAATCTCTGCCCGCCGTTGGCGTCATTGCCCGAGAGTGGCACCAAAGGCACACGACCGCCACATTCGGCGTCGCAGCGGAGCGATTGATGGCCTGACCCGTGGACAGCGTTCGAGGAGATCGGAACTGGCCGATTGATCTGTCGATGAATCCTGGCGCCAGATCCAGGGCTGCCAGGCACCCGATTGCGGCGACATTCAAACCAAAAATGCATCATGGCCTCTGGGAACCGTCCCACGCACTGCACTAGTCACTTCATACCACGCTTCAAGCGGGCGCCGGGCCAGTGGAACGACGCAGCAACATCCAACGCCAGCACAGCGATTGACACCAGCCTGCTGTGATTGCCCGGGACTTGCACGGGCGCTCTCCGGGACGCCCTTACAAAGGTGCTTGGTTCTAAATGCGGGGAATCGTCAATCCCAAGTTCATCTCCTCTCGCTTCACGAAAGCCGAGCTAAATTCACAGCTCCCGACCTCAACACCACTCTCGGTCTTGGCCCTACCTCTCCCAACACCCAAACCGCTTCCACTTTTGTGCATACTAGCGACAGACATCTTTAGACGACTCGTATCTTCTTCGAGGAACTATTAGCCAGTCACATTTGCAGATCTCGGAAAACGCTGGTCCGGATTCCGATCCTTCTTTCCTTTCTTTTTCCAGCCTCTGGAGAATCTTCACCCGGCCTGACCTCCTCTCTCTTACCGAGCTTTGGCTCGACATGCCAGCCATGGATACGAACGGCGAGACGAACGGCGAGGCCAATGGAGTGTTCGCACCCAACATGCGCGCGGTTCCCGCCGGCGAATTCATATCTCCAAGCAGAAGAACTAACGGCGTTGGTGTGCAGGCTGAGGATACGCGGATATGTGTGGTCATGGTAGGACTGCCCGCGCGAGGCAAGAGTCTGATTGCGCAAAAAGGTAAACTTATTGCAGGCCTACAAGACTTGAGCTGACGTCTCCAACCTAGTCGTTCGCTACCTACATTGGCTGTCGATAAAAGCCAAGACGTTCAATGTCGGCCAGTACCGCCGCACTGCGACCCCAAATCCTTCAGCCGAGTTTTTTGATACCTCAAATCCGGAGGGTGAACGTCTACGGAAAGCCGCAGCCGAGGCGGCGGTAGCGGACATGTGCAAGTGGTTCGATGAGGGGCGCGGGCTGATTGCGATACTCGACGCTACCAATTCGACCAAGAGTCGACGGAGATGGATCCAGGAGCGCTGCACCCAAGAGGGTATAGAGACACTTTTTGTGGAATCGAAATGCGACGACGAGGATCTCATCATGAGCAACATTTTGGAAGTCAAGACTACATCGCCGGACTACGTGGGGCAGGATCCCGAGCTCGCTGCGGCCGATTTCCGCAACCGCATTCGAAACTACGAGAAGGTGTACGAGACCATCGACGAGGACGAGCACGACCTCACCTACGTCAAGTTGATCAATGTTGGGAAGCAAGTCATTATCAACCAGATTCAAGACTATCTC
Organism: Clohesyomyces aquaticus; assembly: GCA_002105025.1. Taxonomy (NCBI): domain Eukaryota; kingdom Fungi; phylum Ascomycota; class Dothideomycetes; order Pleosporales; family Lindgomycetaceae; genus Clohesyomyces; species Clohesyomyces aquaticus. Next base: position 14,924 of record MCFA01000005.1, read on the forward strand.
CAGAGCCGCGTCGTTTATTATCTTATGAACCTTCACATCAAGCCGAGGTCTATCTGGCTGTCTCGGGTAAGTAGTACTTTAGGCACACTTGGAACCAACTAACAGCAGCAGCATGGTGAATCGCAGTACAACCTGTCTGGGAAGATCGGAGGAGACGCAGACATTTCGGAACGGGGCGAAGCTTATGCTCATGCTCTCCCAGGACTTGTTGCGAAATCCGTCGGCGATAACCGCAAACTTACGGTTTGGACCTCAACGCTAAAACGCACAATCCAAACCGCGCGGTTCCTCCCCTTCGAAAAGCTAGAATGGAAGGCCCTGGACGAACTAGACTCCGGTGTATGCGACGGCCTCACGTACGGCGAAATCGAGCAAAAGTACCCAGAAGACTTCAAGCAGCGCGACGAAGACAAATACAACTACCGCTACCTGGGCGGCGAGTCCTACCGCGACGTTGTCATTCGGCTCGAGCCGATTATCATGGAGTTGGAGCGTAGCGAGAATATCTTGATTGTCACGCACCAGGCAATCCTCCGGTGTATCTACGCGTACTTTATGAATGTCCCCCAGGAACAGAGCCCGTGGATGGAGGTCCCGCTCCACACCTTGATTAAACTGACCCCCAAAGCGTACTCGACGCAGGAGGAGAGACTCAAGGCCGATATTCCGGCTGTGAGCACATGGAGGGGCAAGGGAAGCAGCGCCAAGCACCAAGAAGCCGATGGCAGCGCATGATGTGATGTCATTGTCGGAGCAGCGGCCGGGCGCGATAGGAGTCGAGACGCACGTGCAAGCGGAGCGGAGCAACTGTCGCTCGCTTGCGGTTCCGCTTCCCCTAGCGCCAGGTATTACTTATGGTATTGACATCCTCTTTCTCTTGTCAAGTTTCATGGTATCACGAAGACATGTACAGGGACACGGATTATGAGATTTCAACTACACTACACGTTGGCGTACGGCATGGCATGGATGGGCATGGCATAGATGGGCACAATCTCTCCCCACATGGATCACCGCTCTTTCCGTCTTCCTTCCTCTTTTGTTAGAGTCTTGGCGGTTCAGTATATCCAGATGCATTTACATTGGTGCATGGCTTGGCCTATCTCTTCATTCGATTCTTTGGTACGCGATCGCGGTGATTTTTCATTAGTCAGTCGAATTTGTGTGACTTGGTGTGTGCGTGTTTGCTTGGTGTTTACTTGTGAGGTTGTCATGTATGCATTGATCTAACAGTGACCTAAGTGTTTATTCGACTCGCGACGGCGCTCGGCGTGCACAGGGAAGCAACACATGTAAGATGGAAAAGGACAAAGATACAAGAGAAAATGATGAGGAAGACACAAAATGACATAACATAAGGTACAGAGATAAGTTTAGAGGTGTGAGAATGGATAGCGATCTGCTACATAACGAAACAAAAGGACATACAGCGCCCCCATACCTACCGGCCTGAGTGAGTGAGCAGAATCATCCTCTGCCAGCCGCAACGAGCAGGCCGCTGAAGAGTCGACGAGCGAGCCCGAAGGATAGGACGTGCCGATGGGATGGAATTGAGGTGGCTACGCACAGTGAAATGAAGCAAGATACTGCACCTAGATGTCTGCCTGAGCTATTCCTCCCCCAACACCGGCATCGGACGCCCTGCCCAACACCCCCCCTCTTCCGATCCGCCCTAAAAATGCCTCGGGACGTGAACGAGCGTGCCGAGTACTCCCTCTACTCTACTTCCGTCTTCCGAAGATCACCCACAGTATATCTCTCTTCTCCTCCCGATCGGTCGTACCGTCATGCAGATGGATGTTCACATCAGGCAGACAAATGGTCGCAACAATCATCCTCCCGTGGGTCGGATTGTGTCAGTTGGCAGCTCTATGCTCTCTGATTACACATGAGCGGACGGCGGCGGAGAAAATGACAAGGGGGGTGAAGTTGCGGTGAGAAGGTGGAATGAAGTCTAGTACCGCTACCCAGGTTCAACGGGAGAGGGTGGCTGTTACGAAGGGGGTTGATGAAAGGAGGAGGAGGAGGAGCGCTGGGAGGACACGCGACCCGACGCGATACGTGCCGTGCCGTCCATCTAGACAACGCACCAACAGAAGAGAACTTCAGGCAAACTCGTCCCGGCCTTAAAATCTCCTTGAACTCTGACTGAGACTAGACATAGACCTCTCCCGGACTGGTCCTCCCATCCCGAGCTACCTAGGTATACCATCCTGCCATCCTGCCCTCGTTCGCCCGTTGAACTAGAAGACAGGTTACTAATTCGCCACTAGCCTCGGAGAAATCTCGAGCGAGCTCAATGACGGTGACAAGGTGGAATCTGGTACTGAGTCTGAGAGGCTACTGAATGGGAGGAGAGGAGGAGGAGGAGGAGGAGGAGGTCATACTGTAGACTTGGCGATTAGGATGCGGAGCACTTGGAGCATCGAGACGGTAGAAGGAAAAGACACACCGCCTCACTCTCGCCCTTGCAGGCCTTCCACACATCCTAGGTAACTATCCTGTTCAACTCTCGTTCATTCGAGGTCGTCGAATTGGCGGGCTGGTGACTGGTTCGCCACTCCTGTCATATGGTTCCGTTCCGCGGATACTCGACCTCAACCATCCTACCTATCTGGGCAGCTAGCATCAATAATTATTATTCTAAGCCGAGCTTGGCCCGGGGGCGCACAAACAAAAGGGAGGGATGTGGGCGTCTTTTCTCCTCTTTTTCATTCATCCTTCCACCTCATCTCTTCTCCCTTATTCCTCAGACGGACAGGCGTCAAGCGGTTTCAGTGAGCGCCTGCGCCTTGCAAGCGTTCAACAGTGCCGTGAGCGTTCGACCGTTTGGGGCGGAAATTTCGGAATCTCGGCCCACTGTTGTGGGTTCCCCATCCCTGCCTTTTCACGCTTTTTTAGGCGTTCGGAGGTGTGTGTTCTAACAGGACGACCCTGCTAAGATATTGGCAGAATCGATTTGTTCAACCAACTTAGTCTGTCTCCGCGGACTCTGGCTCTTGTTTGGGAGTTTGGAGTTGCGCTCTTCCGACCGCCGACCTCGAGACGTCGAGGAGGTTTCTCCGGCATCCGTGAACGGTATCTGTCTCGCGGTAGAAGGCAGGCACAAGATTGAGCTGCATATCTTCACTACGGAGTTGATGAGTTTGTTGGGATAAGTGATGTGATTGGGTGCCTGACGGTTTCTATCCAGTAAGTCCTTTTCCATTATTTTTCCGGTCCTGCTTCACGAATTTTCGTGGAAGTGATTCATACTACCTCCCTTTAACTGTTTTTTTTTTCCGCTTGGATTGGAAGTTGAAGTGATTCATATTACCGAGCGGGGTTTTGATGAGTTTTTTGCGAGTGTACTATATATGCATACCTCGTCTCTTACTCCTCTTTTATATTCGAGCATATCCGCTTCAACTCAACCCAACCCAACCCAGCTCGACTGAACACCTCGATGGAACCAACCTGACGCGGACTATCAACAACGGCTCCTCGTCAGTGAGCATTGTATATACAGAGCTTTAACAGTACTTGAGTCGAGTCTATATCATCGATGCTCGACTGGTACCACGCAAAACGAGACCGTCACCACTCGCCGTCCAAGATGCCCATTAGAGACTGGATGCTCGAACCCACGGTGCGCGTTAACGGCACGCTTGGGGAGGAGATACCCAAGGACGTATGGATCCGAGACCAGCCACTGCCAGCTCAAGACCAGAGACCCCAAGGCTCGATGCCGCTAAGCTCGATGCTTCGAGATGAGACGCCGCAGGACTAAATGCCTCGAAGGTCGATTCCCCATGGTTCGATGGCTCGAGCCTCGATGCCTATAAGCTCGATGCTGAGAGATGAGACGCCGATGGACAAGATGCCGCAAGGCTCTCCACCGCAACCCCAAACCCCGCAAGACCATCTCCCCAAACCCCCGTCCGCCCAAAACCTTGATTCCCTCATGTGTCGAACCTCCCTATGCTCTTGCCCGGAACACATCCCCAGCGAGGCCGCTATCTACGGCTTGATGCAACACCCCAAACTCACCTCCCTCGACATCAACGCCGCCCCCATTCTCTACCGCCACTACGGTATCCCGTCTTCCCCCTGCAACCCCAACGAGCGCAATGAAATGTTCTGCCTGCCCATCCCCCGCTCCGAGCGCAAGGAAATGTTTCATCAGCTCTGGAGACTGACGCGCTTCAGCAAAGACCAGCGCATCTGCATGCTCCGTATGCTAGACCTCAAATTCGATGACGTAAAAGAAGGGGCCAAGAGAGAGCTCGGAGAGATACAGGAGCGCTGGATCTATGTCACGCAGACGACGGCGATGGAGCGGATGGAGAGGGAGTACGAGGAGAGGATTTTGCCGAGAGGGGGAGCTAGGGATCGTACGGTTAGTCCGGAGAGGAACAGGGGTGGGGGGAGGATTGAGGGTTTGAAGGAGGGCGAGATTGAGAAGACGATGGCGAGAAATCAGGAGAGAGAGAGAGGTAGATCGAGCGAATCGAGTCGACGCGATTCCGCGATCTTGATGCCGCCACCGCCGTCCCCTCCGACTCCGGCGAGACCTTCTCGTCCTCCCTCTCGGACGCGGGGACAAGTGAACGGTACGGTGACGGAGACACGGACTAAGACGTGGGTTCCGGTTGAATGGGATCCGCTAGCTCCAGCCCCCCCGCCTCCAAACCCAGCATATAACGGAAACTCGTGGGCGGACTTTGAAGCGGGTCGGCTTAGGACAAAGCCGGGTCAGCTGCCAGTCGGGTTCAGTGATGCATATGAGATCCCGAGGAATGTTCGCAGTGAGGCGGCGAGTGAGAGTGCGGAGAAGAGGAAGTTGAAGAGGTTGGAGGCAGAGGAGAATGGGGAGGAAGAAGAGGATGAGGAGGATGGGGATGGTAGGAAGAGAAAGGGGAAGGGCAAGAGGACGTGCGAGGGCGAGGGTGGGATGGGCGGACCGGGGAAGCAAGGTCCACCGCCTCCGCCGCCGGGTGCTGGTACTGGAACTGGAGGTAGTCAAGGTAAAGGAAAAGGCAAAGCCGCCGCATCCACACCTGCTGCTAGTAATAAACGGAGCTGGACGACAGGAAGTAGAGCGGGGAATTGGAAAGGGAAGGCGAGGGCCTCAGAACAGGAAGTGGCGAGTGGACAAGTTACAGTAAGTTTACCCGCTTCATGACCCTTGTTGCTGCAATCCGCATCAACAAACATGCTCTTGGATAATAGCTGACATTCTGGATAGCAACCAAAGTCGCTTATTGTGGCGCTGAAAGTGGCGGTCCCCTCTAAGCTTTATCAGCCAAGGATGCCGGGGTTTGCTCCTGCTCCTGCCCCCGGCCCCGCTGCAACGCCTGCTCTCGCCCCCGCCGCAAGAACAGCACAAAGTAAAGTCATACGGGCTCGGAAGCAGACCAAGCGGTCAGAGGAGAGTAAGCAGGTGACTGGAGAGTTGGATTAGGTGCTGAAGCACGCGACGAAGGTCTAGCTAGGCTTCTAGAATGCTTAGCTAGAGCGTGGACAGTGGCTGGATAGAGGAGAGCGTAAATGGGATACGGAGTGGTGTAGTGAATATGGCTTGAATAGATTTGTTTTCGTTATTGTAATTTAGCTGTAGTGCGGCGCTCATTTGTAGGAATAATTTAGATATGCAATCTAATAATCGTTTATGTGATGTTGAGCTTGTGGGTTGAAGTTGTGAGGTAGTGTGCTTGTGGGTATCTGGGATTTGATGTGGGGAATTAGGATATGAAGGTCTGTGATATAACACATCCCAAGACATGGTATCTTCCTATGTAAATACCAGGGACGCATTTTGTTCTTAGGGTACTCAGTGCGCTCAAGCATTAGAACATGGTTAAATTATAATAGCGTAAGGTCATGCTCCGCGCACCTAGACGTCTTAGAAGATAAACCAACGCGGCAGAAAATTAGTTAAAGTCTGGCAGCAAGTGCTTGATTAAAAACCATTGCTACACTACACAGCATCGCAAAAATATACATTCTCTCGCAGTCAATGTCTTGACTAGAGTCAGGCATGGAGATGGAAAAGAGATAGCTTTTAACAGCGTCATGCTAGAATGAATAGAGATCCAAAACTATGGTTTGATGTGCTTGAAATAAAGCCTGTCTATTTAAGAGACAGGGGGCTTGGATAGAGAAAGGAAGGGAAAGTATAGGATGCATATGAATGTTTCAAGGTATGCAGCGAAGTCGGGCATGGGGATAGGAACAAGAGCTGGCGATCTAATGTTGTGCTGGTGTGAGTGAGGAGTCTTCCGAGTCAAGGATTATAATAAGAGAGACACACATTATTCCAATATACTGCTGATAGGTAGAACAAGCCAGAAGAACAGTCTGACGTGTCATAACTCGTATACCTGAAGTTGCGCCATCCCGGCAACTCTAACCGAGCGAAACCTCCGGCCCCTCGCCTCCACCTGCCCTTTCAGCGCACCAGCTCAACGGAGCTCACTGCCACCCCGCGGTCGCGCGTTGCTACCTCAGCATCCCCACTCAACCACACCCACCACTCCCAAATCCCTAATCACGAAACACAGGCCATCCCCAGCCCTCGTACGGCCTAGACGCCATCTCTAAATCCTCCGCTCTCTCTCCCATCCCACGCCCATCTTCCACCTTCTCTCACCCAACATGCCTCCCTCCAACACCCCCTACCAACTCCCACCTCCGGTTCCAGGCCCGATTTCTGTGTCAACCACACACCCCCCAGCTTCAGCCGTATCCACTCCCTCACCCGCATTCACACCAACACAACGGTCACAACAAGCACGTAATAAACCTGTCAACCCTCCACCCAGCGATACCACCAACGTGAACGCCAGCAGAAGAACGAGTGGATGGCGAGACACCGAGGATACGAATACACTGGATGGCCCAGGAGTTGCCGATTCATATGAGCAGCGACAAGCGCGGAGCCAGGCCGCTGAGATCCTAGACAGTGTCGAACTGCTACTGTGGTATTCTTCGGCTCGGAACGAGGTACGTTCAGTATGAACCCTCCACCCTCTTCAAAACCTCGTGTTGTGTCGAACCTAGATCCCTGAGTTAATACTTCCACGTCTGTGTACAGTCTATCCCACAAACGCGCCGCCACTTCCAGAATATTTTCCTTGGGCTGAGCGAGTCGATTTCTACATCCCCTGAACAGGACAGCCCAGATTCGGTGGCGTGGAAAGAGGAATACGAAGTCCCGCTCGAGAAGCTGAGGAAGGGTGTGGCTCCGTCGCCGAGGGGTGGTGCGTCGCAGCGGAGGACGAGTGCGAAGGGGAAGGAGAAGGAGAAGGAGAAAGATAGAGAGAAGGATCGGAGGAAATCTTCAGGGTGAGGGAGATGAGGTAGCTTGGACTGGATTAGATTGCGAATGATAACGCGAATGGATAATATGTATACAGAGGGCGGAGATTGGCAAGGATGTGGGAAGTGAAGAGACGGGGTAGGATGAGTGGAAAGAAGCGTATATGATGATAATGGGCATGGAATGGATACCCGAATTGAAGAATATCGGTCACGAGAGGCCGGAATTCCGCGATATCGAGAACGAGGGTCGCTTCAATGTTGACTTGGGCGATGGTTTCCTTGGGCGATTTGGTTGTAGAAGGATGACATCCTGCGCGGAGCATGGATGGGCATTATAAGAGACAGTCAGCGCACCACTTCGTAACAGCTATGCCATTGGCAAGGCATTTCGAGGTCAAGAATAGCCATGTCGACTACATCGACAAGGGTACGTGAGGAAGTCATTGAGATCGACACGAACTGTACAAATATAATCATTCCTAGGGATCACAAGACCTGTAGATCTCGTGTGCGATTCATCCAACCATGACCCCCACTCTGTCTATAATCTGTCTCCAACGCCATAGAATGCAGAGAATCCGAACTACGCCGCCCCATGCAATTATCCCGCCATCCATTTTATCCCGTAACCTGCACCTGCGCGCCCTTCACCTGCTCTATCGTCGTCCGACCCAATCCCTCTTTGGCGTAAAAGTCCATGGGGTACACATTCCCTCCCTTCCTCGTCACGCCGACTTCCTTCCCTGTATCACCCTCCTCTTCCGCCAGCCAGGGCGCATCCCTCACGCCCAGCGCGACCAAGGCTTCGTACGGACTCAACAACGGTCTCGGAAACGCATACCCCCAATCTATGCTCAACCGCGGACACGCAATTTGCACCCACGCCTCCACATCCGCCATCATGGCCAGTTTTCCCGGGAAGATTTCCGAGAGAAGTAGATTGATGGATTTGATACCCTTATGTTTCAGTTCGCTTTCAATCAGGGTCAGGGTATGCGGATTCCCTTGTCGACCCAACGCGCCCAGAATGATGCCCCACGTCCTCGCCTTCCGCGCTTTTAGGATTGCCGTCCGTCGTAAGGAGTAAAGGGATTCGTGTTCATACTTTTCGTGCGTCAGTCGCCGCGAATATGGGTCGTAGCGGTAGGCGGGCAGTGAGGGGTTCGCGATCATCGCGCTCTCGAGATGGAAACGGCCGTCCCCGAGATAGAGAATCAAATCTGGGACAACTTGCTCCCTGCCCTTGGAATCAAGCTGTCCGGCTGAGAGAGCCATGGATGGGGATGTACAACCCAGGATTTCTCCGCGGGATAACGGTGCGATTTGAGGGACAAATGGAGTGTAGCCTTCGCGACGGAGATGCGGGACAATGCCGTGGATGGTCGCGTTGAATTGGATGGTGCCGACGAGTGCAATCGTTTTGCCGACGGGGAAGTTCGAAGTTATCGTCGAGAGGAGGTGCGAGGTGTCGATGGTGATTGAGACGAAGATGTATAGCGTTGCGATTTTGGTGACGGCGACCGGGATCAGGCAGCTATGCGCGTAGTGGATGAGCAAATCGCAACCCAACGCTCGCGCCGTGAAGTCATCTATGCAGCATGCGCCGTACGTCACGTCGCCCATTATCAGCGTGGAAGTTCCGGGGCAGAATTGCGTCAAGATGTCCGAGAGAGTGGTCGCGAAGAGGAGGAGGCCTTCGGGGAGCTGGAGCGCGATGTTCGTGGCCCCGGAGCTGCGGATCCGGTGGATGCATTTATGGATCTCAAAGTTATAGTTTGGGGGCAAGAGCGCGATGGCCTCATTGATGTCTTTGTCGTGCAGGATCGAGTCGGGGATGTTATTCAGCGCGCGTACGCCTCTGCGGGGAGAAGCAACTGGGGAAGATGGTGTCAGTATTGGGAGTGTGGTAGTGAGTGTGTTTCTGGGTGTCTCACACCTTGTATCGCGCTGCTGTCTTCGATGTTCGCATTTGGATCTGCTGGCTGCCCCGCCACCTTCTCCGCCGTCTTGCGCCCTACGAACCGCCGTTTTGGCTGTTTCGAGATTGGGACAATCTCCTCATTTATTTCGTCTTCGGGTAATGGTCCCAGGTTCGTGGCTGCTCGGTCTTCTTCCATTTCAGGTCGATTTGGAGTTTTGGGTAGGTATATTAGACGTGGATGCGGGGGAGAGGAAAAGTTCCGCAGTAGTGGCATAGGGCTGAGCTAGTGGCGTATTGGGACTAGTACATCTATGCCATCATCGAGTGATCCGAATCCCTCGTTCTTCACGTTATCCCTCCTTATTCGTGATCCTATACGTTTATGCTTTCTGTGCTTCTGTCGAATGTTTGAGGACAGGCCGATCTTTTCTCTTGCCCTATCTCCTTGACGAGATGAGAGCATGAGAGTTCCAAATTGGGCAAGACAAAAGTTGTAAATTCGCACTGCCTTGTGGGCGCACCATGCTCAGCAAAACAACTTATCATCCCTCGTGTTCCTCGTCCCATCTGTATTTTCTCAAGAAGCACGTAGAGCAAAGGGTTTGTGGTGCCTCAATGTTGTATTTGCGTATTCTGGTCCGTTTCTTTCCTCGAATTCAATGACGCCGGAACGAATTGGACGACGAACGTTATCCCACACAACCTGACATTTTCAAATCGAAAGTCCTCGAATGTGCAACTATATTAGACCCAGGTCCAATTCAAAGATACCATCCAGTAGTGTCCGTTGCTAGCTTCCTTTTTAAAGATTAAGGGAAGATCGGATGTCATTTTCCTCGGCAATAAACCGCATCCCTAACGTATCCCCGCACGGAGAACGGCTTCTGCGCCATTTGGAAATTCGCAAGAGGTATGGCCAGAAGAGTGATCAACAGAGTTTACCCCACGGCTCGTCGGATCACTGGTACACCCTCTCGACTTTTTCCTACTTTGTATTTAGAAGCGTCTTGCTGTCCTCCTGTTACTACCTGTCCACCTAGTCATCATACGTCCCCATCAATGTACCATTGCGTACTATGTCCGACCCGAAAGCCATGGCAGAGGCTGGTTCTGAGAAGAGCGCACCGGAAGACGTAAAAAACGAACTGGTCGTCTTCCCTGAAGTAGACGACAATTTTGAGCATGGGAAACCACACGCGCCCGCAGTGGCTACGGGAGATCGCCCTCTTGTCCTGATGGACCTTGACAACGGATTAGTGGGATGGGAAAGCGAAGATGATCCCGCCAACCCACAGCACGTCTGGCTTGCACTCTGGAAGTGTATCTTCTAACAAGAATGCAGAAACTGGACATGGGGCAAGAAGTGGATGCTTATGTTCTGGATGGCGACCAGCTGTACCTTTTCGCCAATGGCATCATCACTATGCGCGCCAGGAACCTCTTTAACCCTCGACGAATACGGCCTCACCTCTCAGACGATCGGGACTCTGATGATATCGATCTTCGTCCTTGGATACGCCGTCGGTCCGCTCTTCCTCGCGCCGTTGTCCGAGCTATATGGGCGCGTCCGCATAATCAATGTCTCGAACGCTTTCTTCAACCTCTTCCTACTGGGCTGTTCGTTTGCACCAAACATGGCGAGCTTGGTCATTATGCGGCTCCTTGCTGGGATAGGCGGATCCGCAGTCATGACCATTGTGTCTGCGATAATAGGAGATGTGTTTCCAGTACACAAGCGCGCGGCTGCATCTTGCATTGTTGTTGGCACGCCCTCCCTCGCTCCAGTCAGTACGTATATGAAGTCTGGTCTCCGAAATTTAGCTGACCACGCTTGCAGTTGGACCGATTGCGGGAGGCTTCATATCGGAATATCTCGGGTGGCGATGGGCGTACTGGGTTCTTCTGATGTGCAGTGGCCCTCTGAACATTTTGATGATATTCTTCATGAACGAGTCCAATCATCCTACTCTGCTGGAGAGAAAGACAAACCGACTGAAGAAGGAATTGGGGCGAGACGATCTACATTCCCATTTGGAAATACGACTTCCACCGCGTGAGGTCTTGGCCCGGAGTATTGTGAGGCCAGTGAAGGTAACACACCTAGACTATATAGCGGCCTTGTGCTAACACGCCTCTTCAGTTTCTTTTTCGGTCTCCCATTGCTTTTCTGATATCTCTTTATGTTAGCATCGTGTATGGAACTTTGTGTAAGTTGGGTCTTGTAAAATATGCTGGCAAGCTGACAGCGAGAAGATCTTCTTTTCACAACGATACCCATTGTTTTCAGGGACACATATCATTTTAGCATTCAGTATACCGGACTTGCATACACTGGTCGTAAGCTGTCTACTCATTCACCATCAAAGACTACGCTAATACTAGCCTGATCAGTCGGTCTTGGCATGTTTGTAAGTGCTTCCCTTATCACAAGGCTCGGTTCTAGCCTTGCCCCGATTCTTTTCGACGCATGAAGACTACCCGTTTTCCTTTCATCTAGTTCTAGCAAAATGCTAGAGGACCCGCTTCAATCCTATTTTTTCTGGCCAGTTCTCATGTGCTACTGTATCGTAACAGCTCGGATACTAACTCGAAAATGCCCAGATGTCCCTAGCTATCATCATGCGAGTCAACGATCGCACCGTAGTCCGTCTGCGAGAAAAGAACTATGGCATCTTCGAGCGTAAGTCTTCCCCATCCCAAAAAACCCACCCTTTCCCCACTCACCCACATGTTAACACCCCTTCAAGCCGAAATGCGCCTTGCAACCACCGTCTACTTCGCCCCCTTCATGCCCCTGGCTCTCTTCATATACGGCTGGACGACCCACTACCGCGTCCACTGGATCGTCCCCTGCCTCTCCTTCATCCCATACGGGTTCGGAATTCTAGGTATTTTCGTCCCCTGCCAAACCTACATGGTCGACGCGTTCTTGGAAACGGCCGCGTCGGCAGTGGCGGCGATGGTGTGTCTGCGCTGTCTCTTCGGCGCGCTGTTACCGCTGATAGGACCCATGGTTTACGAGAGCCTGGGACTTGGGTGGGGGAATACGTTGCTGGGATTCGTGACACTGGTTGTTACGCCCGTGCCGTTTGCGTTCTTGAAGTGGGGTGGCAGCGTTAGGAAGAGGTATCCTGTGAAACTGTAGGAGGTTGCTACCTCTTCAAATGGCGTACAGGAACATGACCGCTCGGTGGCACATAGACTATTAGTAGCTTTAGCGTGGAAGAGCAGTTTTTAGCTCTCTCGTCGCGTTCGAAATTCCACAGAGTTGATTATCCAATTATGGCCCTATAGACTTGATGTGCAAACTCACTTTGTACATAACCGTACAGGATAGCTTAGCCGCGCCTAATGCATAAAACTGGCTTTATCTCTCTCTAGGAGGTTGCTATGGGTTTCTTGGGGCGGATGAGGGCTGGGAGGGACATAGACGCGCCTTCTTAAGCAGTGTTTCCAGTTTGCTATCCGTCTGTGTCTGCATGACTTCTCGGTCCTGACAGAATGCGGGCTGCGCCTCTAGTAATTCTACGTGGGTTGTGAGTGAATCCAGGGCCTTCCAAAGGGCGATTTGTCTTCGCAAATCCTCTTCTTCCGCCTTTACGGCCAGGTCGATTCGAAGATTCTGCAGGCGCTCCTCTTCATGAGCGCGGAAGGCGTACTCTTCGCGGACGGCTTGAATGAAACCGGCAATGTTACTGCCAACCACATCTCTGGATTTCTTGTAAACGTTAAGATTCGTGAAGAAGGTCTAATCTAGGTATTAAGACCCATCAGTTAAGAGCACTAAAGAAAGATACCAAAGAAGTGCTTACCTCCCGCGAAATTTGACGTTGTGGAAACCGGGGTGGGAGTAATAGTGACAGGTTGAGCTTGACTGTGATGGATGTTGGATGTTGTGCTTGTGGAATGAAGCGTGCTACAGACTCACCGTGCCCTGTTGGCATTTCCTGTTTGGTTGCGGCATGGGTGGCAAGCACTGGCTGTGAAAGGCGCGGGAAGCTATGGGTGGTGTTGTGCGAGATCTAGAAGCGAAGGAGAAAGTTGGAAATCATGGCGGACTGGCGATTTATACTACTAGGAGTGCGATACGAACGGTTGTTGGGCTGACTTGTATCATGGTCGGGCTAAATCTAGTCCATTATTGGATGAACAAGGGTCAACGCCGCCGACGCAATGCCACCGACAAGATCAATACTTATAGATAAATTAGACCTAACAGTTAGTATTCTGAGTTTTGTACAGCTCTCTGTTCGAATACTCTGGACAGTTATTTGTTTGAATAGGGCTGGTGCTTCTCGGCTGATCCCTAGCAACGACTCAATTGACTTGGACATATCAGAGGACCAGCAAGAGACGATCAAATCCCTTGCGAGATTCAGAAATTTCTCCACTGAAGCTATAGCTGAACAGTCTCAGTTTAGAAATTTGCCCGTCGCCATCGCAAAGTGTGACGGTTCTACACTACTTCAGTACTAGTGAGGCTTGGCCCCTGAGTATATATATGGGTCCTCGAGCCTCATCCATCAATCAATCAAGTTCTCTACTTTGAAGAATTTCCACCTTTCACACAAAGAGCTTCTGCAGTCCCCGAATTCACTATCTTGCGATGCTCGAGGCTGTCTTCACGACCTGGCTTACTGCAGTCACAGCGCTTCAGATCTGCGCAGGAGCTGCCGCAACCTTAGCTGAATCACTGACACACAGAAGGTATATACTGAAGGCAAGGTCTCGAAGGATCGTGATGTTCATGAGGACTGTTCAGTGAATTGTTGCATTCTTCTCCTATTGACAAAGCAATGGATAGGGAGAATACATCAATCAAGGGCGGCCATGAGTGTTCTGAAATCCAGCCGTTATTCATCTATCGGAGAAGCTACCCGACCCAATCATTCCCACCAGATCGATGGACAGGGTCACAGGGACATTTCTAATCACCTGTCGACAGCTCCATTTCCCGAAAGAACTCGATGTAACATGTTCCGATTCCCTATGCAAAGAAAGTCGTCCCGAAATCATGGGCCGCCGTCGCAATGCTACTCCAAAAACGCCTAAAGAAAGAAAACCGGGATGTAGGCCAGCCTCAGAAAAGAGACTTCTCTACCGGGGCTGAAGATTTGGTCCCATCATCATCATCATCCATGAGCCGATCCACGAATTTGGAGGTTTCCTTCTTCTTGTTGAAGTCACCCTTGCCGGCCTCATAGCCTACCGGCCCATTGGTGAGACTGAACGCCAATTCTTGAGCCTCCAAGAGTTTCTTCGCCTTCGTATACGAGTTGGACTTTTTGTCGTTGTGGTAAGCCTCAATGTCTTCGAAAAGCTTTTGTTGGCGTTTCTGGGGCGTCGTTAGTGAATCATATAACTTGGTGAAATAAGTAATAGTCTTGGATGTGGGTATCGTACCTTGTGGGACTCCGCAGTCTTGTTTCCAGTACCAATCGCCTTAATAACTGACTGTTCTTCCAACGCGGATTGAGTTGCAGTCGTCCCAAAGGAATAGTACGAGACCGATGACTTCCGCTTTCCACCGAGTTGCTCGACTTCTATGATCTGATCCCTAAAGGTGCCATCTTCCTCCTCTGCCCCGCCATCTACCATTTTAATGTCAGTCTTACTAACGGTGAACTATACTTGCTTTCCGGGCATACCGGGTAGATTATGGGAATCACTCATTGTCGCCGTCTCCAATCCAATTGTCGTGTCGGCTCCCATAGCGGCGGTTTTATTTTTATTTTTCTTCTTGTTCTTTGACTTCTTGGGTGGCGCAGTTTCAATGGTTGGGCCAACGGCCGTGGAGGGGGCTACGGTTGTGGTGGGGGCTACGGCTGGAGCAGGATTTGGGAGGCCGCTTGGCGTTTGCAATGGCGTGTAAAATGCACCGGTAGGACTTGGGGAGTGCCTTTGAAGAGTGCTAGAGCTCGCAACTGATCCGATTGATTTTGCGGGGCTGGTCTCGACTGCTTTAGTTTTTTTCTCATTTGTGGGGACTTCCACTCGGTCAGCGATATGCATGTGTGAAGCCTCGAGAGGACGTACCTTTGCTATTGATTTCGAATGAAGACACTTGGGCCGGATTACCTCGTTCATTTTCATCTACGGGGGTAGTTGAGGTGCTCAAATGTTTTGGGGTCAAAATTGTATCGCTTGTCGGACTCTTGCCAGAATCCGAAACTTTGCGAATGGACAAGTTGAGTTTTGGTACAGCGACTCTATCTCGTGCGATTTTCTTTTTCTTTGTCATCTCTTCCACATCGATTTCATTTTCAGCTGGATCTTTCGAAACGGGAGCCACAGTTGACAGATTGGTTTTCTCAGCGTCAAAAGACCGTGCATCGGGCGACGAGGTTCGAGATGGCGGAAGAGGCTTCAGAACGTTGGCCTGAGGCAATAAGCGTAAAGTATCATCCTTGCTCTTAGTAGAAGGGGCGGGTATTTTACCTCCAGACATCTCACTCTCCGAATGATCTTTCGAATCCTCAACAACGGATCCTGCAGCAAGGACGCTCTCTACGGGAGGCCAGGCCTCACCTTTCCCATCTGGGGCATTGACTCCGGACTCAGCAAGAGATGCCGTACCCTTTGGTGATTGGGCTTGGGTTGGTGACTTCACGGCCCCTTGCGCCTTTGTACGGGCCTCCCCCCTTGTCATTGCTAAAGCTGAGCTCCCCTTTCCTTCTCCAGTACCGGCTTCGCTTTGCTTGGATGGACCAGACTTTTCATTTGCCTCGGTCTTTGCCTTCTCTTGCTTCTTTGGCTTCTCTTTCCGTTTCTTATTCTTCGGCTTCGCCAAGGGAAACAAAGACTCAGTCTGCTTGGGACCGGGTTTCTTTTCGGCGACGGCGGGAGCCTTTGCATGAGTAGACGTAGACGTTTGGACGGTGTCTTGGGTAGGGGGTGGGACCATGTTATTCGGAGTCGTCTGTTCGTCAGCTAGTGCTTCGGACTTGGGACCGGCGTCTAGAACGTCTTCTTTGGGTTCATTGTCGAAGCAACCAGGAGGGTCTGGCGACTTTCCTGGATCATGGTCCTTGTCGTTGCCACTGGGGACACTAGGCTTTTTTGCTTCTTCCTGCTTCCCAGAGTCGGAAAGCGACTCTTTTGCAGAATGAAAACTCACGTCGTGCTTTTGATCATCGTCCGAGGCAACTTCACCATCTCGAGACTGTGTGCCAACGTCCAGCTCGTCCTGAGTCTTTGGTGCGTCGTCCATCGTAATCGCCGATTTCGCGACAGTGCGAGTTGGTTTACGAGTACCGATATGTTCTTCTCGTCCGGGGAGATTCGGCGTAGTTTCGAGCGGCTGTTGTGTCGGTGGCTGAACGGGGACTGACGACGTAGCTTGGGGAGGTTCGTCAGTCCGCTTCGGTGATTTCATGGTTGTGACCTCTGAGCTAGGTATTACTCGCTCTTCAGTAAGAGGGCTTGCCTTGGCAACCGGCTCTGATGTTCGTAACGCTGCAGGGGGAGCACATATTCCCTCTTCAGGTCCGGCGACCACAGGAGTCTCGATTTTAGCAGGCTCCATTTTGGGAGTCAGTGGCTTTGGTTGATCCCAAACTGGCTCCGCTTCGCGTACCGCGGGGAGTGCCGCTGAACTGTTTGCCTCGTCTCGAGTCGCGCTAACCGTATCTTGCTCCTTGTACTCCTTCTTTGACGGCGATTTATAAGTTTGCTTCTTCGCCTTCCGCGCTTCGGGGCTGCCTCGCAAGGTAGGAAGATCGTAGCTTGCCTGGCGCTGCAAATCGCTCCTCGCATCCTGCGGAGAGTAGGCTGGTCCTGGAAGGGACGGGCCTTGAGTATTCCTCGGCATGTCCTGTGCACCGTACGACATTCGTTGTTTGCCTTTGGTAGACACTGTAACTCCTTGTTGATAGGGTTCATAGTAATTGACCGTCCACTGACGTTTCGTGTTCGGTTCCTCCATCATGTAAAAATGTTTCGGAACCCTCACGATGAGATTTCTGCCGTGGAATAGCTTGTTGTTCATAACCAATGCTTTCCGGGCATCGGTGACGCAATCGAAGCTGCTCATAGTTAGTATACGGTTAGGCACGGAGACAGAAATACTTACTGGACATAGGCGATAGGCTGTTGTCGCTTGTCCGTCATCAATCGCACATGCGCAACCCTGACTTCGACGATGTCTTGAAAGAATTTCTTGAGATCATCTGCCTCCGTGCCAGCAGGAATGTCGGCAACCCAGAGATATGTCACGTATTCATTCTTGTCTGCAATCCAGTCCTCGCTGCAACCTCGCTCGGAGTCATTGACGATGGTCAAGTCGATCACGTCCTTATTGGCACGCTGTACATAGGGAGAGTCTTGGCTACCACTCTCTTGCTGACGGCTAGCCTGCCGGTGAAAGATAGGCTCGGGCCGGTCCGTGTTGCTGGCTCCTCCGTAGGCGTTGCGCCCGTAAGAACCGACAGAAAACTTCCGTCCGCGGCCTGGGTTGTTCGAGAAACTATTCCTCCCGTTCTTTTTGCCAACAGGTTGCACCGGGATGTTGGAAAATTCCGGCCTCTCTGCACCATATGGGTTATACAGACCTTGCTGCTTTTCGACCCGGCTGCTACGACGGAGCATATTGCCGCGCTGGTCAGGTCGGGATAGTCCAGCGTGAGGATATTGCGAGCTGTTTGTCATATCTTCCATCTGCATACGGCGAGCGGGAGGGTCATGACCATATCCTTGATGCCCGCGCTCCATTGTAGGGCTCTCATATGGAATACCTTGTGGTGCCATCATTGCTGGATGCATCATGGGAGTGAATAGCTGCGCCATATGGTTGGGGACGTTCATCGGAGACGCAAATGCAGGAACAGGGGAGAAGGGAGCCATGTGGTAAGGAGGTCCCGCCATTGGCTGCGACATGGGCATTTGCGGATGAAACCGAGGCGATTGCATGGCAGACATGGTCCCTGAGGGCTGCCTTAACTGTGAGCTTGGATGGGGGCCTTGTAGATTCTCAACCCATCCGCCGGGCATGCCTGGGGGCTGGTTGTAGGCTCCGGACGCAGATCGTGTGGTCCTACTCTTCGAAGTCTTCATGTTCACAGGGTTCATCTGAGGGCTCATACCCATGGGGGGTGCAGGCGGATGTACATGAGATCCCCCGCGGACAGGTACATATTGGCCCAATGATCCAGGCGGCATTTGAATGTTGACATCCGAAAAGGGTATCATTGGTGCAGGACCCCGGTGCGGTGCTACCATGGGTGGTTGCATACCAGGTATAACTTCTGGCGCACAGATTAGTCTCCTGTAAGGTTCTATGAATTTTCGGATTACTTACGGGCAGGTCTACTTGGAGCTGGGGGCAGCTTCGTTGCAGCCTCAATACCGCCACCTCGAGGCCGTGGTGCAGCTTGAGGCACGGCACCAGTATTTCTGGGCTTCATGCTGCTTGTCTTGCTGGAGGTAGCCTCTCCCTGCTTCTGGGCTTCTACCTGCTGTTGCGCGTCTACATTGTAGATGCCGATTCGCATGACGTTGATCACATGCCACAAAAACTTGCGTGGATACAAGTTCTGCTCTCCGTTCACAAACACTTTGTCGACAACAGCAAGTGGATTGGTAGGTTCGTAAATCTCCTCCATGTCGAGGGCGACAACCTTCAGGAAGCGGTCCTTGTTCGCCTCCGCCCACGCGACGGCAAAGCCACGGGCCCAGTGGAGGTTCTCTCCGCAGATGAATTTGAGTACCTCCGTGAGGAATGACGGTGAGTCAATGTGAATGTCCCAGTCATCCCAGAGATCGTTGATGGTCCAACCGCACAGAGGAAAGTAGCAGAGATACTCGCGTGGGTACTTGTTGTACCAGAAGTGGGCGTAGTCGGCCACAGCCTGGCGCGGGTCGGAGTATCCGCGCGCGACGACAGATGGATAAGGAGGCATCATCTTGCGCGGCGGCTTTCGATTGAGATCCGTGGAGAAGAGGGCCTGGCCCGGGTGGTATTGACGCTCATCCGCAAGCTGTGGCAGAGCCATTGACGGTAGAGGAGCGAGCACAACCCTCTTCTCCAAATTGGCCGGAGACAGGCGTGCAGGCGGCGCAACTTCTGCAGGGACTGTAGGTGGAGAAGGTGCAGCCATGGTCGGCGACAGTGGCCTGGTGTTGTGGGTAGGGACGACTCAGATCAACAACAACGGGGCAGAGAGAGAAGGCGGAAGCGGGCAATGGCGGGACACCAACGCAGAAGGAGCGTGGGTGGTTGAAGAGAGGGCAATTGCTCGCTGAAAGGACGCCGCAACGCCGAAGGAAAGAGCCTCCTGAGGAAGCAGAGTTGAGGATGGCAGTGGCAGAGAATGAAGAAGTGGGGGTGTCGAGGTCGGGGTTGGGGCGAGAGCAAGGCCTGCTTGTTTGGGCTGCGCTCAGGACAGAGGACAGAAGGCGCGCGGCTTGGCAACGAGGTTCTGACGGAAGTTGCGGTGGTGATGGTGGATCTTGCAGCAGCTTGCGATAGCGTCACGTCCACCGCGGCCCTCACCGCTCGCAATCTGCCCGCCCACACGCGCCGTCACTGCGAGCCCAGGTGTTCATGCTCTCTGAGGCCGTCACGAGATGGGAAGCCAAGAGTGGAAGACGAAAATTTGATGATACCTACTCGCTGATGGCCTGGCTGGCGCAATGATGGGATGGTGTTACAGTGCCTCATTCAGCGGTGGATGTGTGCAAACGCACCGCCTGCATATTCCATTGATTAGCTAAACAATGCAAGACATTGGTCTCATGTTTCCTGCAGGAAGCCACCGTCCGAGCGCAATTGCAGCTACCCGTCGTTGCGGTCAGGTTGTTTGCCCGCCATTCACCATGCAAGTAGACCGACAACCTTCGAAAAGAGGTCCAGATATAGCGCGAGAGTGGCAGCCAAGCATGGCGCGTAGTCAAACCGAACCTCCTGTATGCACATATCTAGGTTTTCTTGGTTTCCTGGGGAATCGATCGTAGCAGGGACAATATTTCCGACTCGTTGTCACCCACAACTACCTTGGTTAGGAAAAAGCCGCAATGCAAATCGAGCCTCATAACTTGCCTGCTTTCCCTTGATTCCAATCAACAACCTGTCGCATACACGTAAGTAATTGGCCAATTCCGTCGAGTGACAACACATACCACTGGTCGCTGGAACGCATCGCCATTCTGCTCAAGCTTCCTCAGGGCGTCCGACTCGCCTCTTGCATCACGCACAAGTTTAGCCGCGGCGTCCGAGGTCGATCCTCCAAGGTATTCGAGAATGTTCTTGAGCTGATCGCCCGTTGGTGGTGCCTCCGTTACATCCAGCTCGAAGTCGGTACGCTCCAGCTTGTCCTGGGTTCCATGGCTACTCGCTTGATCCTCCGTGGCGTGTGCTGCCGCCTGTGCATGGGTTTGTTTAAGGAGGGTGAGCACACGCGTAGATGGCTGGCTGGATGGCTTGTGGAAGAGAGTTACGACGTTTTTCGCGCCATGCTATGGAATGTCAGTTGAGAGTGCAATTGGGACGCATGTACGCGTACGCATACCTCTCCGAACAGTTTCTTGAACATGATGCCCTTTAATTGCGTTGGTGGGTCTACACTGAGTGTGTAGGTGAAGATTCACCAATTAATAGAACAGGTGAGGTTGAAGGAGGATGACGTCGATCGTGTTCGCTTCTGGATCTCTTGGCTAGCGCCTCAAGCACCACCTGCAGGAGCCAATCCGGGGTAAACGAAGGAAAGGTACCAGCTCGCCGAATAAAACTCGCACTAGGCGGTTGAACCCATTTGTAGAGTAGGGTTTGGGCGAACAGTGGAAGCGATGGTGAGTACACTTACACATACCCACATTGAGTAGTCTAGATCCGTAACACGATATCTGGATGAGCAGTGGAAGCACAAGCGTAGGGAAGCAAGATGAGAACACGAGCAGCCTCGATTTCAGAGTTTAGCCATGCAAAGCCAAATGTACATCGTACGCCATGAATATGCCCCTTTCCTCCCAAAGGCGTGGAACCGCTCCGCAAGCAGGACGGCGAGCTTCCTCGCCAATCTCAGACTTGGAAGCTCATGCCCTTTGATCCAGAGTCATAACCATCCCTAAATTGAAACCCATGAGAGTGATTTTCTAGCTGATAGTGTTCACCCCGACATCATTCCCATCCTAGGCGATCCGACTACGAAGTTGGGTTGGGGTTCATCTATATTTGAATTATGTTCTGAGACGACGAAGCGGCATGGTGACAACAATGGACTTACCTTCCTCTTTCCACCAGTCATGGTGACGTTGACGAATCGGCGGGTGTAAGTTATCCTCTTTTTGGCACGGCCCTTGGGGGTCTTCTTCTTCTCCTGTGGCTCAACCTGTACAGCACGGCATCTATTAGCCGTGTACGCTTCGCAAATACCCGGATCATTGAACACTGTTGATGGCAGTGCCACCACTGCCATCTTGGGGAAGCCAACGGCCTCCGGCCCTCCTCCCACAATGTCCCTCAAAATTCGGCTTGGCGTACCTTTGGTGTCTGAGACTTGACCTTTCCGGCACGAGCGAGAGAGCCGTGGACTTTTCCCATGATTGCGGTTGGAGGATGCGGTTTGCTTGCTGGGAGCGCTGGCTGCTATCGAAGGAATTTCTGCGTGGCGAATCGGTTGTCAGCACAGGTCGCGAGAGCGGTTGGTAAACGCCGGAAAATTGGTCGTTTCATTCATCACGACGGCCGCGTCGGCTTGATATGTGGGAAGATGGAGAACTTACAGAGTGCTGTTGCGTGCGCTGGTTGAGGATGACTCTGACGCCGACGATGAGGAGTTTCGAATTCGGCTGTGGTCGCTAACCGAGCCAAGACAATATCACGTGAAACACGTGATGCTGTTTGATAAGCAGATAAGGATTGCCGAGGTCAGGTCGCAGAAGTTCCAAGAGTGGAAGGCTGTACAACAGAGACGTTAAGTGTGAACAAACACAAGGAAGAGATATATATGGTGCAGGGCATGCAGTGCTTGTCTCACATCGCTCATGAGTCCAGTTCTTCGTCCGCATACATGTTGGGGTTTTAACACGATCGGCATCTTCCGCCAAACACGCTTCCCGTTTCGTGACGCACTACTGCGACCGAAGCTCGATAACCTCCTCCTCGCGCGTGGATCATCCATTTACTGATAGGATTGCTGTACGATACCGGTTCCTCTGCTATTATCAACTGCTATAGCTTCCCGAAGTTCTCTTGGCCTGTTTCGCTAGAGATCTAAACCCACCATGCGCCTTTCTGTGTTGCTGTCTGTTGCTTCCCTAACGTCGGCCTCCTCTCACCTTCCTCCAACCCAACACATCTTCTCGAACCCGGAGACCGACTCGACATATAAGATCCCCACCGTTCACGAATCAGCAATCCAGGCCAGGCGCATACTACACCTTGAGACCATCGGCACACTCTCAACCGTATTTCCCACCACGCATGACGCCGAGAACAGACCTGGGGATGTCTCTGGCACGCCCATAGGGCTCATGGACTATTTTGGTGACTGTGAACCAGACACAGGCAATCCAACTATACTTGCGATTTCGATTGCGACGAGCTTCAAGAATGTCGCTGCTGGCTCAAATATCACATTGTCGCTGCGGTGGCATCCTCCGTACGCACACAACACGCCTTACAGTGCCGCATCGATGCCACGCTTCTCCCTCGTGGGACACTTGGAGTATCTTACGCCGGAGGAGATAGCCAGCCAACATGTACCTGCTTGTTTTGTAAAGTATCATCCAGACTCCGCAGCTTGGCTACCCGGAAACCGCATTCATGAGAGCAAATGGGCTAGGTTGGTCGTTGAAGACGTTTATTGGATTGGGGGCTTTGGGGTATGTATACCTAGACTTCGAGGTCACAGTCTACTTTCCCAATCAGTGAATTTGGTTGAGATGCCACCTAGGTGGCGCCCTGGTTGACATGTAGCGTGCGCTGAACGCTACCTTGGCGGCATCTTGAACCTGATTTACTAGACAATCCTCGAAGCAAACACCTCACTTAGCAAACTGCGCTGACATTATGTCTCGACAGGACCGAGCATATATCGGGTGGATACCTCTGGACGAGTGGAAGAGCGTTACGAAGAAGGAGATCGAGCAATGCAGACTACCTGGCGAGAAAAAGTCTGGCTGGGGCTTTCCGTGGGCATCGTGGTTGGGCTTGGATGGGCAGCAGCAGAGTCAAGGAGAGTTTGTTGATTTGTGAGCATGTCTGCAGAGCACGAGAACAATCGGGACGGCTACCTGGCCCTTGATCCTGACTTGAGGCGCTTTCGACGGCTTCTCAACCCTCGTTCCTGAAGTGTACCTCGTGCCTTGCGCTGTGCTCATCCGGACGGCTCGAGATTAAGAATGGCTGCCCGGTGGCACTTCGCTAAGGTGATCATCTTCTTCTATCCCGGGTTGGGTGTGTGGAAAAGTGAGCGAGGCAAAAAGCATGCAATGCAATGGATCGCATGCAGATGTCGTGCAATCGTACTACATACATATACGAACGTCTTTTTTCAGTGAAATTTTCGACTCTATCGACCAATCACCGTGGACGGGATCTGTATCTGAGCGATCCGCATTTCCCAAAGCCTGGGAGCGCCATATGTGGTACCAATACAAACCATACATACACCTCACTCCAGATGATCCAATGACATGAAAAGATTCTTACCGCCCTGGAGACAATTCAATCTGTTGATAGTTGCCATTCGCGTGCCCCTCAATCTTGTTGGCTCATCTGAAGCCCGCAGCGCATTCCCCGCCATGGTCCTTCAACAACATCGATGAACCCTGTAACGTCCTCTACGCGAAGTCGTATCATCCCCGCCTTCTTTCTCGCATCTCCGTTTTTGGCTCCCGCGGTCATCCTAGCGTCGAAACATTCCGATCGACCCTTCTTTGTCCCAGGCATGCCCATGCAGAGAGAGCGTGGCCCCGCGCATGGAGCGCAGAGAAATGAAGAATGACGTTTCGCCGCTACTGAGTCGACAGATATGGCCCGAGCCGAATTGACTCGACGACACTAGCGGAGGACGAGTCGGTCATCCGTCTGCCTTGTCTTCTATTCGGCGAGCATGGTTGGTTACCGGGTTTGAACGTGTTGCGAACATCTGAGATCGCACGAGCGATTCATGTTGTGTTCGGAGGGTTATTTTCGCTAGGAACAAAGGAGCGACAGCTCCGCGATAGGGCTCCATGTTCAGGACTTCGGTCAATTGACGCCCAATCCTGAGTCCCCTATACGACCGAAAGAGAACCCGACATGTACCGCGCGTGATATGCGTGACTACATTGGAGACAGTCAGGAAGGTTTCGAATGCTAGGGTTATCGGCAGAAGAACGAGCAATCAGACACGTTCGTCGATTCACAAGGCTCCCGCCTGGCCGTTAGGTGACACAAGAAAGGGTCGTCCGAACCTGAAAACCTCATGCGGCGGTTGCGGCCACGCGAGGTCGTTGATACCTCGATCATCCCTGCAGCCAGGTGTGTTCACCACGTTCTGCAGGTGCCAGGTGGAGAAAGGGCTGAGGTCGTTTGATGGACTGAAAGGTTCGGTCGAAAATAAAGAAAGGGCAACGTGGCGCTTGTTTGGTGAAACTGCGTCTTTCTTCAAGGATGAATGCTGTACACTGTAATGTGCGACAGCGACATCGCGTGCGGATGTGAGTCGGCGCCTGCTGTCAGAGGGCACTTGCGCATGAAAGGAGGTCTCTTCTGACCTTAGTGACAAGTGACAGCTTCTCAATTTCGGCGGCAGGTGCTATTTTCGGCGGCAGTCATGTAAAGTTAGTTGATAGGGAAAAAGAATGCAGAGAGAGAAGTGATTGCGAACGAGGTCATCCGATGACAAGCCCAAGTAGGTCCTTTTGTTGCTTCTTGGGATTGATGCACTTCGATGAATTCAGGAAGGTCATCATTTAGAGACATATGTGAACAGACTAGGTAAGACCGCATGCGAAGGCGTTCCTTTTGCAGCGCTCCAGCGGCAGAGGCCGGACTGACGCCGTACTGACACCGTATCGCTCACGCTTCCCATTTGATCGTTAGCCCCGAAAGATGCCCAAAAGACGGGATTCAATGGCGCACAACGAACCGCCCCTAAGGGCTGCGAAGCCGTCGGGGGCCGTCGCGGGGGGAACATGCTGCGCGTGCGTTTCTGCTAATGCTTTTTCGTCTTTTGGCTCTTCGCGAAACTCAAAATGGAGGCTGCTGGGAACAAGGGCGGTGGAAAGGGACTTCTTGCTTTTTCGCTGCTGTCGTCAAACATGGTGGGACTCTACCCGTCATGATTGCTTTTCAAACGGCTCGGTAGCGAGGCTGAGCTTAAAATTGACGTGCGCTGTGAAGCGAGTGCGATGATTGTCGTGTTGGCTTCGTGAGCGCCGGCGGATAGGTCGAGCGAGTGGCAGCCTGAGAGCTTTACGACCATCGAGATGATGCGCATCGTAGCATTTGGATCGGAATTGCCCTGATGTAGAAATCCAGACGAGTCTGTTCCTGAAGATCAGAGGCGATCGTGATCGCCATCACATCATGTCTGTGATGTGCTTACCTCGCACAATGCCCTCGACGCCACAAGCCGCGCCACCAGGTCCTGAGCACTTCGCTTGCTGCTCAAATGAAACAGCGAGGCGGTTGATCCACGGGCGATTCGGATTCGGGTCGACACATATGAGCGCACTGTTGAACCCTGAATTGTTTTTTTACGTCTTTGAACAGACCTCTTGTGGGGGCGCGGGAGACAACATGCTGCAAGTGACGGTGCTACACATCTCGAGTTGATGCCGAGAACCAAGCGAGCTGAGTTCGAGTTCAGGCGTACAAAGGGGAAACTTCTGCGAAGAAAGAAAGTGCTGCTCGCTTTTTGGAACGTAGGACCTAGGAGTAGACAGCCTCTCCGCTGCTCGAGGGGTCAAACGCAGGAGACTGGTTTTGCGCATGAATAGCTCCCTCACACCGGCTGGGTAGGCCGAGGCTATTTACTAACATCATGTTCTGTGTGGGAACAGCGATGTAGCAGGCAAGGTTTGCCGAGAACATCTCACAATGGCGAACGACCGGAGACATTCAGTATGGACCGATAGCCTTTAAAGAACGGAGATCGCACGGAGCAAACCTGGTTCAGATCCTATGCCGCGGGCCCCATATTGTTCGAGAAAGCTAGAAAGTCATTAGCGGGGAAGACTTATAGCTCAAGTGAAGCATACCCTAGAGGGGTGGCCCTAGTGGTTCATGCCTTTGAATAGACGTCAGCTCTGCACTTCCAGCCCAGCATGCCCCTAAGTATTCCCAACCACTTGATCGAGAGTGTTTGTCGAAGTAAGGCAAGGTAAGTATCATTGGGCGGGGGCATTGTGGAAAGCGCTTCATGCATTCCAGCTCCACGCGTCCCAGGCCAAACACGTACCCACTCAGCTCCAGCACCAATAGACTCGCGGTCGACGGGGATAGCGGTATGGGGCTGTTGACAAGAGGTCTCGGAAGCTCCCAAGTGCTTGCAAAGAGGCATCGTAACGGCCGCGATGGGGTCATGGATCATCCTCAAAGGACCGTACATATTACATGCATATATAGGGTGGAGGAAGTTTCGATAGCGCCCTGTCATGATCAGTTTAGCATTCGTAAAGCTTTGACCAAAAAGGGGCGTACCTTTAATGCGCCCAGAATGAGATTATTCGGTCGTCGATAATTAAATAGCAGCAACAAGGTTGGAATAGTCAATGTAATTCGAAATATTGATTTTGGTCTGCATGCAAACACGCCGTAGCACTGAGTGCACATGCGCTATAACCCTAAGATACACACGAAATGGAGCCCTCCTAGCAAAGGCTTTCCGGCATCTGATGGACTTTTAAGCCGACCGAGTTGGAAACGAAGGGTGTTTAGATAAATGTAGAAAATACACGGATGAAGATCGAATGAAGCTTGGCATGCTTGATGAGCAATTCCACCAAGTCGAGAAAATTCTTAACGCCGATGAAAATGCACAGAGTGAAGTAAAACGCCTCCCGTTGACGAACGCCGAGTTGAGTTCATCCGATGGTATCACGCGAGGCCAGTTATGCCAGAAACGAAACAAGTCCACCTGACTGCATCAGCGTACAGCCACTCTCTACCGTCACCACGCCAAACATCCCAATCTCGCTTGATCGCCGACTCTTTCAAAATAAACAAGGACCAGATAAGTTTCATGAGGGTGTCGTAATGGAGGCGCCCGCCGCGGCGTGGCAGCCCCGCTCGTGCCGTTTCATGTTGCTTCGAACACTGAAAGCCTTTCCACATCCAGGTTGAGGACACTTGTACGGCTTTTCGCCCGTGTGGCTGTGGCTATGGATACGAAGACTACTTGGCCGTGAAAAGGCTTTGTTGCAGGTGGAGCAGATATATCGATCCTGGGATTGTGGGAATGCTGCTTGGCTAGATGCGCTGATGTAATGATGATGCTGCCATGGATTCGATCCGTTTGCAGTGCCTGTGGGAACAGGTAATGGCATTGTTTGGGGTTGGAAATTGGAGGGGAGTGGGCGCTGGTCGTACATGGCAACGGAGCTGTAAGGATGCGTTTCGGGCGAGTAGAACGAGCTGGTGGATGCCGCTCCAGGTGATGCAACGTATGGAGATTGAGAGTAAGCAGAAACGTTATACGGCGACATTGATGGTTGGGCAGGGACTGATTGGCGCTTCGCGGGTGGTGCTGTTGGATGGTTTTGGCGCTGTTGGTGAGGCTCCATGTTGTTCAGGGACTGACCCAAGAAGTATGGCGTTGATAGTGCCGAGTGACTAGAAGCAGCCGATGGAGACTGGTTTCCGTCAACCACCGAGTCCGGCTGCATTGGAGGCGTGGGAGGTAGGGTCATTCTGGGGTTGCTCACGATCGCGGGACCGAAAGCATGAGTGGCTTGGTCGGGACGGCCCTCTGTCTGATGCATTTGATGCATGTGCTGGGCTACTCTTGGCGGCTCCTGCTTGATCTGGGGGGATTGCTGCTGTGCCTGTGGCTGCTGAAACTGATGTTGCTGTGACTTGGGACTCTGACCGGCTGTAACCATTCTGTGAGTATTTGATGCAGGTCAAGAAGATTGGAGTGGTCTCACCTGTTTCTGAAGCGGCCTTCTCCGCATCCCCCGCAATGACGAGCAGGCTCGAAATCGAAGGCAATGAGGGCTTCTGCTCCTCCACGGGCGGTGACGGAGGAGACTGTGGGTGACGTTGATACTGATACTCGGCGGCGTGGTGGTGACTGTACTGGGTAGGAGCAGCGTTGGCGGGTACGTCGTACACTCGCTGTTGAACGATCTGCTGCGGCTGAGAGTAGAAGTGCGGGTTTTGTTGTTGGTGTTGCTGTTGTTGATGGTGTTGATGTAGTTGTTGCTGCAGGTGACGATGATGAACGGGCACCTCACGTTCCCTCCCGCTGCTGTGTACCATGCTAGCAAGATGCATAGCCATAAATGGTCCCGGGTCACGGCAGAATGTCTGCGTAACAGAAGACTGTCGCAGCAGTGCGATGTCGAAAGCAGGTGAGGGAATGAGGAAGTTGGAAGAGGGTGTGGAAGAGTGGGATGGAGACGGAGAAGACGGGTAGAGGCAGATGTAGGGCGGCAGGACCTCGGGGGTGATAGCAGCACAGCGGGATGAATTCGGGCCTGCAAGCGTTCAAGTAGGATGGCAAGCGGTTGGCGAGTTTTCAGCACCCAGACTAGCAGCGTCGTCGTGTGGGAGAGGCCGCAGTGACCAAACCGTTGCCAGCGGGGTGGGTCAGACAACGGCGAGGGGGCCCGGTACGTGGAGCCCTGTTCAGGTGCGCTCTGCAAATTGGACTCGAGGTGGACAGGGCGGCGGACCGTTGTGTCGACGCAGACAGCGGCCAAAGGCAGTTAGGGTGGCCCTTTGAGTGTCCAAACGGTAATGCAGATGATGGTCCAAGAGGGTTAGAGGCACGATGCGCAAGCCCCCATAAAATGCCGTGGCCGAGCGATCCGCTCACATCCCAGACGACCAATCTATGGTGCACCGGCTGTCGAGCGCTTTTGGGGAATTAGGCCACGGAAGCGTGCCAGGGACCCCAGACGGGGTTCAAGGACAGGCTGGGATGCACTGCAGATCGGCCCTCCCAGGAAGTGAATGGAAGCACAGAGGAAGAGGTCCAAGAGGCGCCCTCGCCGGATCCACCTGTCGTGCGGCTGCAAGCTGCCACGGGTGGTAGACGGTGATGAAGTGAAAGCCCACGCCGCCCGCAGGCCGCTCTTCGTTCGCGCAACGAACGGACGGATAAATCGCCTCGGCTGCGGCAGCAGACCGCACTGCGAGAGAACGATGACGTTGCGATGGGCTCACCAGAAGCAGTGAATCACTGGTGACGCTGGGCGTCTGGAGTCGGCGATCAACAGGAAAGCAGTTGTCTTTGATCCCGTCAACGCCCGGCTCGAGTTGTTGACATGAGGGTGAGGCAACGAGGGCAGAGACAGTCAGGGAGGGATGGACCTGCACGCCCCCTCGGGTGCAAGATCGATCGACAAGGGGCGGCCGCGAGCACTTGCTGCAGACGGTGCTGTGCGTGTTTGAGAAAGGGGAGTGGCAGCGGAGGGAATGAGAGGGCGTCTGGCGTTCCTGATCACTGGAGCCCCTTCGAGGATCACTTCGGGACTGTCTGGATTCGACGACGGGATGCCCCTCCACCAAGCCCACGCAGCCAGAGCGACAACAAGGCGGCGAGACACTGACGGAAAAGGCTTACGAAGGATTACGCATCTCCCGCGACGACCGCGGGGCGCTATGTTTGAAGGCGGGTGAGAGACTGTCACTGCTGGGGTGGTTGCAAAGCAAGATGTGAGACAGGCGAAATGGCCCGCCAGACATGATACACGTTCCACACCTGTGCACTTCAACCCCCGGCCATATCGCCTCGACGAGGCAGCGGCGGTGGGGGAGACAGGTTGTGCAGTGACGGACGGCCTGAGCGAATAAGTAAGATAGCACCATGCTCCCGCCATGACAGAAGAATGGGAGAAAGGGTCGCGGTGGGTGGTGCAGTTCGGAGGCGAGCATGGAGCCGAGGCACAGAGACTACGAAAGCTCTCTAGCATCAAAGCAGCACGCTCCAATTTCTCGACTTCGCGAGGCTTGCCGGCCAGTTAGAAGACAGCATTGCAAGGCGTCTGGGCAGACGGTTAGACAGTTCTCGACGGCACGAAGGCGCTGGCTGCAGCGACCGAGTGTCGTCAGAGATGCTTCAGCGAACCGCAGCGCAGCAGGCTTGTGGAGCGGCATTGCTTTGGGGTGATCTAGCGAAGGGGATTGGAAGGCGGCGGGCGGCGGCGGCGGCCAATATCATGCACGCTGCTCGAGAGTCGTCGGCGGCCCTGTTCGCAGGCCAATGTTGGTTGATGGATGGGTTCATGGTTGCTGCGTCGGTCCCTCGCGCGGGCGACGACACGGCTCGTGGGCTGCTGAGGGAGACGGCCTCTGACTCGCCCCGGCGCTGCACCCGAACTCGGGACGGCGCAGAGTCATGGCGGCGCTCACGATCCACGGTGTCGAGGTTTTGGGTTTGGTGTTGGGTTTGGAAAAGCACCGAACGGTATTCTCCACTGGGCATCTCGATGGCAGGCCGCGTCGCTCGGCCGCGCTGCAGTGTTTCAGCGGGCTCTCGCAGGCAAGCGCGGCTGCTCGCCAACAAGCACAAGAGCAGGGCAAGAAGAAGCTACGGACAGAGCGCAGGGCTCGCTGCCGGCTAAGGTAGGTGGCATTCAGCACTTCAGCAGCCGTCTCTGCTCGCGCGGTGAGGGTGACTGTCAGAGTCGCAGCGTGCGGCGCCGCGAGGACGGATGGCGGATAGCGGCGTGTCGCCATGGCTTGGCCCCCGTTTGTGTGCGGAGGATCTTTGAGCAACACGGGTCGATCAGAACAAGCGTATGCAGCTAAACCCTGGAGCCCACGTTGGATGCTGTCAGTGTCACCTGTGATGCTCTGGACGATCCGCAGCTGACTTCTGCCGCCGCCTCTGCTTCTGCCCGTCCGGCCCTCGAGATGCAGCTTGTTTCAGCAGTCCGGCCGAAAGCTGCAGCCGGCCCGCTTTCCCTCAGCGGGCGCTCTGCTTGAGGGCCGCCGTGCCAGGACTCCAGGGCTCCAGGGCTCCAGGCCGAAACCAGACATCGTGTGCGGACGGGGCGGGCGAGTGTCGTGGAGGGACTGTATCATGGTCCTCCGTGTCGCGCAGTTCCACGTGTCGCCGGCAGTCTCGAGCAGCGCAGCGCAGTGTCGCAGCAGGGCAATCCCGTGCAACTCGCAGACCCAGCACCGGCGAACGTGCGGAGTAGCAGCGAGGAGTGCGGCCCAGTGGCCGCTCCACTGTGCAAAATCCCGCCAATCAAAGTGCCGCACCTGCCTCACCGCCTCGTGCCGCCCCGCCAGCATGGCAACCACACGAGCGCATGGTGAAGCACCTCCAGACGAGAAATGAGTGCGGCCGGGGTTATCAGATGAAAGGAACCCGCTCGACGCGGGCAGCAGTAATTATTGCAGGAAATAACAAAATATCAGAGAGCACTATCATGGCCCAGCGTCGCGCAATTTGCACTCTTCCCGACACCCTGGATCGCAAAAGTGAGGGCACCCACGGCGCCGGGAGTGAGCGCGGTCGTGTGGTGCTGACTCCTGAGCAGTGAATTGCTCCAAGCGAGGGCCGCGACGGCGCGATTTGAAATGGGCTCTTCGTGTCTGCAGCCCGCGTGCATCTGGGAGGCCGATCAAGGCCATGGGCGCCAGAAGCATTTCGAAAGCAAACATCCCGACGCGGCGGACAATTTGCTGACAGGGAAGCGGTGCATGATCTTCCGGGAGACGTGCCAACGAGGCTGGTCGTGGTCAAGGCGAAGGGAGAGCTGAGCAGGGATGTCGAGGCGCAGGCCCAGCACCACCGCGCCCCTGGCGGGACAAGCTTCATCCCACACGAGCCGGCTTGCCAGTTCAATGGGCCTCATTGATCGCTCAGAGGGAGCCGGCGCCATGCCGACACGCCTCCGCGCTGGACGGCCGACGACTCTCGCGAGCAGCCGAGCATCGCTTGCAGCCAACGGCGGCGTCGTCGAAAAGAAGCCAGTTCGAAGAAGAAAACCGTCCGACGCGTCTATTTTTGTCACTGGCCTGGCGCTCAGGGCTCATGGCACGGCATGGCCGCCTGCCTGTCTGGTCGACGACGACGACGACCACGCTCGGAACAGGACCGATGCCTGCGCGGGCTCATTTGATAGTCCCACTGTTATCGACATGCCGGCGGGGTGGTTCATCGGCGACAGGATTCCGGATTCAGAAGAAATCATGGACGCTTGCCGCCAGAGGCCAGGGAACGCTGCCAGGTCGACGGCTAAACTGCACGACAACGCCCGCCCGCACCAGTGTTTTCTGCATTTTCCGATTGGCCTCGTGGGTGCAGTGATCCACCGCATTCCTCTGCAGCCTCGTTTGAAGCCAGTTGCGTCCTCAGGCTTCCAAAAGTTCCTGCTCACCGAGGCCAGAGAGCGCACCTGGTTCCCACCAACACGCCATACCCAAAGCGGACAAGCGCGTCCGCCATAGGCGCATCGCTTCCACACCCACTCAACCCAAAGTTTGAACCTCTCCTCGTGTGCGTCCATCATCCTGGGAGAAAATGCTGCACACATTGCTGCTCATCGTGTGCTGCCCGAAAGCGGCTTCTAGTGCTGCCGATTTCTGACATGCGACCGCGGCGAGAACGTGTAAAGGATCTCGCGCTCGGAATCCGACATTGACTAACACCTTCAGCAGCCACTTCCCCGTGTCCAAGGTCCTACAAACTCTAACAAAGAGACTGCTTCTGATATGTATTGCCTCTGCACAGCATCATCAGTACGAGCTGACCGCGGCGACCAACCCATCACCCCGGCATTGCCGAATGATCCCATGCAGCGGCAATCGATCCTTGTATCAGCCATCAACTTCGTCCAATCTTGCCCTGTGCTGACAATTTCTGTAGCTGCACACAGCCTGCTGGAAATCCCCTTAGCTCAACCGAGAAGTTGTTCGTGCTGTCTTGGGCCGGATCTTTTACGAAGAACGGATCGTGAGCTTTTCGAAAAGTGAGGCTGAGAGTCGCCGACAGTCAGGAACCAGCAGCACTGTACTAGTCAGGCCAAGAAGAGCCCAACATGTCCTCCGCCGAACGGTCCTTTTATTATTGCACGCCGAAGCCGGAAGGCATTGTTCTCAGCAAGTAGTAGGCATCTTGCAATTTTGCTCCCTGGATGCTTCCCTGCAAAG
Source organism: Clohesyomyces aquaticus (assembly GCA_002105025.1). Lineage (NCBI taxonomy): Eukaryota > Fungi > Ascomycota > Dothideomycetes > Pleosporales > Lindgomycetaceae > Clohesyomyces > Clohesyomyces aquaticus. Next base: position 48,403 of record MCFA01000005.1, read on the forward strand.
CGCGGCACTTCATCCACCGCCAATCGTCATCCTACACGGGTACGATCGCCAAATAATCGTTTCCACGTCAATATTATTGCATGAATATTGAAAGGTACATATATAAACATCGCCAAGCAAGGTGAGCACTGTGCTTCGATATTTCGAGTTATCTGAAACACATGCCTGGAATACTGGTAATCCCTGCTGTGCTTGCACTTCGTCTTGCTCGATGTGGGACCTGCAAGATGATTCAATATTGTTCTGGCTTCACCTCCCTTGTCATTTCATGCCGAGACTCGCGACACGTCTCCACAGTTTTATGTCGCCCGTTGCATCGTTCCCCACAAAGTCATGGCATCTCTCAAACGTTTTAGTACTGACTCTCCCCCTCCTGGCCATCCTCGAGCCGCAACCCAGCCCTTCGCCAGTGTCAGGGGCGGGTGCGGAAGGCACTTCGAGCCGAAGTTACAGCGACGCCTTTCCGTAAGGCAGTAAGTGCCGGATTCATGCTGGATTCATGCTGGATCTAGCAGTTCATGGGGAAGTCGAAAAGAGATAATCGGTAATCTCGTCACCAATTCGGAGGGGAAGGATACAATTCCGGTGATGGCTGTCGCACAGGCGCAATTGGAAGCGGTTGGAAATGGTGAACGCTGCCAAAAGTATTACGACGACGTTCCCCGAACGGGTATTGAGCGTCCAAACCGTCGACCAAAAGAGACTGACAGCAGGGAGCCGATCCTCGAGGCCCATGTCCTGATCCCTGCTTCGCCGTTTTCAGATGACTCTCCGTTGTTCGTGTCGCCACCGCAAGGATGCAGAGCACGGCTGACGTAGATCCATCTCAAGTCCTAACCACACCAACACGGAGAGGCGCTATCGGTTGGCCACCTCACCTGTGAGGTTCCATGAGTCCATGGGTGCCAAGTCCCAGATCAGCCGGCATGCAGGCCCTTTTCGCAGTTCCGTATCTCTTCAGGTCAAAGCAAGATTTATTGCCTGGGTGCAGCATTCTTGAGCCCCGCCGCTGGGTTCCAGCGCCGAAGTGATGTGCCGTCGATATGGACATGCCTCCGCTGCCTGGGACCCACATCGACCTCTCGATCGCCGAAACCTTTCAGGAGTCTGGACGGAGGTGCGATTGGACGACATTTGGGCGGCTCGCCGTAAAACCCCTATCAGGCCAGCTCTCACACACCTCCTTCAGAAGCTCCGCAGCTGCAGCACGCCGCTTCAGCTTCTGCTCTTTTCGATCACCCCAGGCAGGTACAATTTACAGTGGAGATCCCCATCCAGCTCAGAAGATCATGATTTTCATGCTTCCTGCGAATCTTGTTCGAATCACTGCACTGCAAAATTAATAGGACCCTTGCGATATCGCATCCCACAAGGTGTCAGACCTTTACAGTCCACATGGGCTCCGACGTTCGGACTAATCCTTGCGAGCAATCCCCACCACCATACCGCCGCGTTGCCTTGCTGTCTTGGCTCCAGTCACCTTTGTTTTGAGATGTCTGGGGAAGTCGAGCCTGATTCGCAGGCATCCATAACCGCAGCCCGGAGCAGCATTTCACAAAACGCTCACGATGCACAACAGGGGTTATGATAGCCAGCACTGTATTCTTTGAGGTTATGTTATTTCTTTGCAGAACCGAATGGACTGCCCAGAAGAAGTAAAGGAGCTCGTCGCCGTGGCTATGTCGCCCACTTCGATCACACATCCGACAGCGGGATGCTCACGGTTGGCGCTGTCCGCGGCAACGCAGGAGCTTCCTATCGCTGGGAAAACTACCAATCTCGTACGATTCTTCGAATGTTGCCCATTTTGCCGGAACATTTCCACCAGTCATCGGCTTGACCCCAACTCCACCCTTGCATTTGATGGTCGAGATCGACGCGTATCCCCCAAACATTGGATCTGCGTGAGACGGATGAAAGACAGGGTGTCATCTCGGTTGGATGCTTCCTCTTGCCACACGTGCGGCACATTTCTAAGGTCCTGCAGGTGGTCGTCACTCTCATCAATCTTGATTCGAGGTCTGTTGGACGCCATTCCCAGTTCGTGGTCAGCCGAAGTGGACCTTGACATTCCGAGGCCGAATCAGCAATTCACCGCCAAATCGCACTGCGTGCAGGTCATTTGACAGCTTGGCCGCATGCAAAATCCCCACGATCTGTCCCATGCTGACAGCACTCAGTCGAAGACACCTCCCCGGCCACTCCGTGATCTTCGTAGAGTCCCTGGCCCCGTCCCAGAAGCCATGCGGTTGCCCCGGAGTTGCGGAAGGTGTGTCCCCAAATCATCGCAGTCGATCATGATTGAGGGTTTGGTGTTGTAGCACCCGTTGAACTCGGCCAAGCCAACTTCAGGCCATTCTCACGCCAATAATAGCTGCAACTGATGAAACTTTTTCTGGCACCGTATCAGTGCGCCTATCCTTTTTTAGCGGCATGTTCGGCCCTCTTTGGCCAATTTGTATGCCGGCTGGATACTCCATCCGACGCTACAGTTGCGTGGATATTGCATGTTGGTCGGACTGGAAGAGCGCTGGACGGTCCAAATCAAACGTCAGCGGCACGGCATTTTCCGAGTTGCGCCACTCAAGTTAGAACAATTGAAGTGTGGTTGCGAGTCGTCGACGACCTGGCTGTCGGGCTGGTGGCTTTGGGTGGACGATTACTCGTATTCTCCAAAGGCCATTACCGGACGTACACTCTATCGGAAACCTAAATGTCCTGCCGCACATCGGCAAGAAACTTGCCGTGGTGATGTGAAGTTCGTGCAAGCCTTTGTGGGGAAACTTGCTCGTCGATACATAAGCAGTGCAGTCTAGAACTGGGATTTTCTGCGGGCGCATGTCGATATTCACCAGGCGTGTTATCTTCTGCCGAAGTCACGTTGGAGCATGAGATGCGCAGTGGGAAACCCGTCACGCATTTCCACAAGTCCTTTCGAGACGCTCGAGAGCAGGAAGGTGTGGGCCCTAATTTCAACGTCATCAATGCTCCTCTATCTTGTCTATCTACAGTAGACCTCCGATTACAATCGCGCAGGATCACAATCAGCGGCAATCATCACGAGACACTTTCTCTTCAATCGTATATTAACTCGGAGCCTTGTCTCAGCCTTCCATTAATGAATTCACAGCCTCGTTCACGCCCTGAGGGGCGTGTTTGCAACCAGGACATTGGCCGTGGCGTAATCAAACCATGTCAGCAATCTGGAGGTCCAACGCTCGCTACCGCAACTCGTCCCATGGATTTCGTCCAGGATTGGTACCAATTCTCAAGCTTCCATGAAGTTTAATCTATTCCATCAACGTCCTCGTATACGCACGGTCGATCACAGCTCGTGCAATGACGTTTCCGTATCGCCGTACCATCGAACCAACCCAACGACGTCTCATCCTCGTATATTTGCAGACATGCACATGTGCACATGGGCGCGTGTCCTCATATATGGAGACGAGTATTTGATAAGAGGCTCAGCATCCGACGTTGACCCACAGGTCCTGGCGCCGATCAAGGACACCATGAATTTCTGTCGCAGCCTCGCGTGCGACATGGAGATAACAATGTTGGAGTATTGGAATCAAGGTTGTGCAAGTCTTGAGGTTGCGGATGGCGGGCCGAAGGTACCAGACGCGTCGTCCGCTTTGGCTTGTGATCAACCTCGGGATCGAAGATCTCGCTCCTCGCAAAACCCGACACCGATAACTCTATACACCGAGGTGGGATCATGGTGATTACGTATGTGCAGGATACGACAGTGTGGGAGACACGGCGCCTCCACCCGCGGTGGTTGTCGTCCGACACATAAATTGGAACGCACCAGCCATGACAAGGAGCGAGAGAAGGCAGAGGAACCGAGCCGCTCGTCGCCGCACAGTGACTCAAAAATAGAATTTGGAGATCCCTATAGACAACTGCAACAATCCCAACCCCACCGGCATTCCCTGGACTCCATGATCGCAACGGCGGGCCGGTACGTTCCCCATACTGCCGGCGCTACAATACAATCACCAGCATATTGAACACGAGTGCGAGTTGCACATAGGTCTAGTAAGCACGTTGAAGCTTAGACACGGTAGACATCTCAGTTAGAGTGAGTCTGTTAATTTCAACCAACTAGAAGCAGTGCTTCGTTATGTACACCACATGCAAGAATGCAAATACTTGACAGGCACAGGATAGTTACGAAGCATTCAGGGTTCACGATTTCATGGCTCTATGCCATGCCCCTCTTTGCAGGTCTCTCAAGAAACTGTTTACAAGCCGCTGCCGGGACGCTTGCGCGTCGTGTCGACGTCAGCTCTCAGTTGAGTTTGGAGACTGACCTCCAAGCCGTGCAAAATCATGCGATTCGAAGTCACAAGTTTGAGGACTTGACCCTGACGGAATATGGACGAGCCGATGACGCGCTGCTCCGGCATTCTTTCCAGCCAACTGAGGAATGGTGCTGCTTCCCCTTGATATGCTGACTCAGCACTCCTAAGGCCCCCTCTTGCACGGAAAGCACCTCCATCATGAATAAACACTTCGCACCTTCGCACAAAAAGCAGCAAGAGCTTCGAGAGTTCCCTCCAGTATCTACTCACAACTGATGGCAGGGAAAACCCAAGGCATGACCCCGCTCCAGGAGTACAATCCCCCCTTCCACCTCCAGTTGCAAGGTCGCTCTGGACAATTGCAATTTATTCTATTTGCATATTTCTCAGTTGTGGACGGATTCCGTTGCTGTGCCCATACGTATGCTTTGTGTGTTTGAGAGCCAGTGTTCAGAGTCGTTAGTGTAATTGGGAGAGGCTTCAACAAGATGAGTGAATGATAGTAGAGAATATATCCACCCCCTCACACTGACCTGTCTCCTCTCATTTTTCCTGACACAGCGTTTGGAATATTTGGCCACTTATACCCGCCGGTGGCTTACCTACAGATGGTAGGTGGCTCGTAGGTGGAGTAGGTGCTTGAAACCCCCGACCTAATTAAGAAAGGCTTCAACTGGTGATTGAATATTGGTAGCGAGTATAGCAGCGGACATATACCAAGTTCAACGTCGTAGAACCTCACAAACACCTCTTTTTCTTCCCACACCTGCCCTGCCATGCCTCTATGGCTTGATGCGCCACATCCTTTCTGAACCCTTATACTACATGATTGTGTTCCGTACAACCTCGACCTGCAGATGGAGAGATGCTTATGGCGTCATCCACTTACTCCGAACACTGTTGAGAGTTCAATGATCGTGCACGATTAACACTGTCTTAGGGGGATGACCATCGCAATTACGGCTGGGATGGAGTGCAACTCACAACGTGCATCGGGATTGTGGATTGTATTCTCCCCGCCAGATCTGAAATATCCAGCCAACATGTCATCCTGCGTAAACAGGTGGGCTTGCTCCACAATCTCCAATTTCTTACATCCCTTTTCTCTTTTCGGAGGCATCGAAGACTTCTGAATTCTCACTATGTCATACTTAGTAGAAGTCATACCTTCGTATACTCACGCCTGTTGAATCATATCCGCACTCATATCCTGGACGACTCAACACTCAGACTCACGTTTTCGAACACTCATGCGCAATGAGTCTTCATTATGAATCAAATCTCTTCACCTCACGGCCCCAAGCGTGCTCCAGCCACGATTTTCATGTCATATATGTGCGAGTTCCCGAAGAAGCGTCTGTATGAAGTTCCATCGCTCCATTTTTTGGCCATCTGTTAACCGTACTGAGGAACAAGGACTCCGGTTCCAATGACAGGGGTCAACCTCGTAACTCCTTGTCTCGTCATATCGATTTTACCCATCAACGATGGCTCATTCGAGAGCATGACTGTTGCACTGAAATCACTTCGGACGGGCCTTACCCCCATGGTATCTGAGGCCCTACCGCAAGCGGTCAACGGACTCTCTTTCTCTTCACCACACATTCCTGAATTTGCACTCCAACGGTCACCGTACCCGCCATATCGGGACTCTTTTAAAAAGTCTCCATTCAAATCATTTCTGCCGTTCCACGAACTTCTCCACGACAGCTCATAATTTCGAGTCGACGTCTCCGAACCTCATCCTCACCTCCCGAGATTGACCACCGATCCGAAGGTCAAGTCCACCGGAAGCGAGACACCGAACTCAGACCCATTTATCGGAACCCAATCTACTATGTTCTCACAAGCGATTAACCCTCGACCATGGACGACGGCTCGACGGATCCCGTAGTTGAACAGTTCTTTAATGTGAAAGGATACTAGGAGGAGTCTACACCTGCACCACAACACAATTCTCAACGATATGAAGTCATCTGGGCCCAGACTATGCTCGAGCAGACCGTCAAAGAAAAGAAACAAAAATATCCAGATCAGCCACTTCGCGTGATTTTTTTCAGTCATGACAAGATCTCAACGATGAATGACGAGGAACGAAAACGAACATACGAATTCGAACCATTTTTGACACGTCATAGGCTGGCGCTTGGTGATATGGACGAACGAGAGAAAAAGATGAGGAAAGATTGGGAGAAAGGCAACGAAGCGGCTACAGACCGTATCACGACAGCGAATCAACCGAGGAACCTTCGAGTCGTCAAAAGTAGACTGCTAGAAACAATTCTGCCACGAGATAGGCGAGTTCTGGAAGACAGTTTCTTCCTCGGGTTGGGAACAATGGATGGCCAGGTTGACAAGGGGTCCATGGAAAGACACTTTGCCGCAATCGAGTTTGTGCGCGAAAAGCTCCGCGAAAGGTTCCGCGAACAAGCAGCTCTCTCCAAAAACATCCGACTGCATTTCTGGGATCCCGAATACTCGACTCAAGATGCACACATGATCAGAAAGTTTTTGGGGGGGGCAATGTCACCATTTATTTCAGCGAACAAAGGGAGACTATAGTCCCGGGATGGGAAGGCGCAGTTGCAGGTCTCGATATCTTACCCCATTCTCCCGGCGCGCACTGGTCATCCTCTTCCGACCAAGCTTTCCGGGAAGGGAGATCCTCACGGATTTCGTGTCCAACATGGGAGACAAAAAACCATATGCAATCATGTGTCTTCCCGCGAGCGAGTCCTTTCAGTCTGACACCACTTCCGTCTTGGTTCAGAAGTTCTTCAGCGATCACTATAACAAAGTCTCGACTCGGCTCGAATGGGTGGACGACCGTTTTGGAAATATAGCTTTGTACATCAGGAAGGGCTGAGATGCCCGTTAACACATCATCTCTCTCAGTACTCCACCTCCGCACTTCAAGACACCGACTTTGTCTTGAACCATCACATGGAGATGGAGTTTGAATCGGAGGATGAGGTTTCTTTCGCACCCTTCCAAGATTACGAAATGGTCGGCTCTCATCGTATCCTAATCAGCCTCCTATCCCCCAGACAATGTTCCTGGACTGTTTGGGCGAGATCCCTGGACTTTCAATCCGTCCACATGCTCCAACAGAGAGCGGAAGACGACAATTCACCACCTCTGCATGATATTGCTTTCTCTTTCTTCTTCCGGTCCCTTGTTCTTTGGCTTGTATGTTAGCTTCTTCTTTGACTGGTCTATGTCTACTGTCTCTATTGTATGCCCCTTAATTCCCCCTCCCTAATAATTTCCCTTTTCCCTATGTCTCTTTGCTGTTTGTCTTTGTCAACTGTCCATGTTTTATATCCGGATTTGATCCTCCCAGTATAGTGTTTTGCATTTTCCCCATGCCTCCTTGTTGGTTCTCTTTATTATTGATAGACTGTTACATTAGCATTCCTTATCTTGCATCAACATCCTGTGCACTAGCTTTCAGAAAGGAGTCCATTTCGTGTCATAGGTCCCAATCTGAAGTTAGAAACGTACTGTGAAATTATGTGTAGTGGCTTCTGGAACGCAAGCTAATCACGTTACCTTGGGCAGGTCTCTGTTCTCTCAGTACCACGCTGCTAATCTTTAACAATCTATCAGAACTTGGTCAGGGAGAAACCCCTCCCCCGGTTCTTGCTGGGGTTTACACCAAGTTCACTGTCATGTCGCCCACTCAGATGTCTGTGATCACCGCAATACATTCCCTGCCATGTTACGTTCAAATCCCCTTCCACTGTCGGAGGACTAATACACGAGGGTAATAAAGATACGTCATATTCATTGAGCATCATGACGCGAACTTGTTGCAGCTGTGTCTCTTGGATATGAACCTAATGTCTCCATACGGATTCGAGCATAGTGGAATTGCGTACTTAAACCCCGAGTCGAGGGCATGAAGTCCCAGATTGGGGGTCTGGTGAGGATATGAAGGGCTAGGGCGTGGGAACCACAGAACTCTCACATAAACACCAGCAACGACGCAAAACAATCAATTCATTGAGACCGGAAACATGTATTTGAGACTGCCTAAGACAAAACGAATCATTATATACGTTATTATACTGGTATTGTCGCAAAGACATCAAACGCTAATAAAGATGCTGTCAACCCACCCCGACGCCCTGAAACTCGTGTCAAGAAAGGATCCTCATTCATCATCTTCAGTCATGTTGGCCTCCCTGTCCTCAAACACCAAAAATTTGCCGGCGTCTTCACCCATAATCTCTTGCCACAATCCCTTAACTTGGTCCAGAACGGAATCGTCAAAGGCGAGATCCATTGACGAGGATGACGAATTGTTGGTGGGCTCATCCGTCTCGGACGCTAACAACTGCATTGATGGTCTCGATTGTTGCTCATATTGAACAGAGAGGAGGGTTGTTGGCGAAGGGGTTACATCAAGTGACAGCAGCAAAGCCTCAACAGATTTCTTGAGATACTGGAAGCCCGCTGTTCCCTTCAAAGCAATCGAAGCATAAAGAACACCTATGGCAGTCAGCAACCGTAACTGCACAAATATCAAATTTACGAGGTGGAGTAGTGGAGGCGACATCAGTTTGTCAGAGGTTATTTATCGTCAATGTAGTTCAGACAATGTAGATAAGTATTCAGGTTTGAATCATCATTGTAGCATGGCCGGGGAAATGGAGGATATGTGTGTGCTTACTTTGACCTGCGGGGCATTCTCCTGCGTCGCTGTTGTGTACGGAGATGTACACAGGTGGTACTTTAGCTTCACCATCCGCTGTATCGAGCTTGAGCGTTCCAGAAGGAAAAATGACAACAGCACAGGCCGGAGACGGCGCATCTTCTGCGATAGGCGGGAACAGTGGATCGAGCGTAGACGATACGACGGTGATAGATCTGCAGTATGCCGGGTCTTCAAGGCGAGGGTGTGAGGGGTCTCCAACAATTTGTCCGGTGGTGATAAGCTCGCCATCCTTCAGGCGAACCTTGTAAATGGGGGTTTCCCCTTCCTGATGATCGAGGTTGATTGAGCCATCGAGGGTCGTGGAGAGGCCTTTGCCGAGGACGTAAACGCCACCACCCACCGCAGAGGCACGACAAGCCACCTGAGTGATCTCTGACATGCCTCCCCACTTGGGGATGACGGATCCAAACCCAGCACCGAAGAACCCAATTGATCGCAGGTGCCTCGCTATCCGTGGGAGAGCATGGTCTGTGGTTGTCTGGGCAGGGACTGCTGGCGAAAGAGTGAGAGCCAGTAAAGGGGCGTGGAGTGAGGCGGGTATCTTGAACTGTTCGGTGAGAAAACTCGGGAACGGCTTGTTCCGGTGATCTTCCCACACTTCTGGTTGCTCTTCGTAGTCGGCAATGAAGCGGAGGAACTTCATCAAAGCTCGTTTAGCCTTGAAGTCTAGCACCTGGTCTTGGAAGACATCTTCTCGGCCATTCGGGACCCTAAGCAACCTCCCGCCCACTGGAGTCAATGCTTCGGGCGAACCTGCGGTTTCATCCGCGCCCAAAGAGTACACCCAGAAGCTTCCAACGGCGAGGAACTCGAGCTGTCGGTATACCTTGGATGATACAAGATGCTGTAGGAGCGTTGAACGAGCGTAAATGAGCTGTGGACAGAGTGCCAAGCTATATGCTCTCGAAAAAGATAGCGAGGGACCTTCGTCGGGGTCGACTTGTTCGGGCTTGGTAATGGAGATGCTCGAGAAGGGAGCCGACGAAGGATCTTGAACAGTCAGTCTTGCGCCGAAATGGTGTGTAGAGATGATATACCATCAGCTAGCCCCTTTCCCCATTCTTCAACCTCCTGTAGACTAAACGCGGCTTCGGGGCCGCCATAGTAGTCATTTTGGTCGATGTGGAGTATTTTCTTCCCCGAGCGAGACAAGGCTCTTCAGGTGCTGCGTCAGTCAGATTTGCGAAGACAGACAAAGCACGAGGTTAGAGTAGACCTACAGAGCAAGCAGAGACTGTGGCAAGCCAGTCCCCACGATGAGAAGATCCCATTCGGTGCCGTCGAGCGTTTCCATGGTCGCGTGTGGGAGCGAAGGCAGAGAAGAAAGTGCAGTCGACCGGAAGAACTGGAGCGCCTCGAACTTTGTGCTTAGCGCCGATGACTAAGCGGCGGGTAGGTCCTGCCTTTCCGCACGCGAACCGCGAAAGTTTTCACCTCCAACGCGCACGCTGAGGGCATCGCTTTACGCATGGTTTTGCCCGGAACGCTCGGTATCTTCACTGGTATCGCTTGTGCGCGTGAGATGGAAATCTCGGCCTGTATCTCCCGCTATGGATTTCATCTGAATTAGCGGGTCGTTTGCGTCGATACATATCATTGCGCCCCTCCTTTTGTAGGTCGCTCCAGGGATGGCCCAAATTTTTGGGTCTTTAATGGTGCTGGGGTATCTGGACACATTACCAATGGTCGACGAATCCGAATCCACAATTGGTCGTCCTCGGCCTGTACATGACCAAAACAGGCCATCTCAACGATGCATTTGTCTGACTGATGGATATATGCTTCGTAAGGCGGCGCCTGCGCTCAGGAAGCTGGATTCCAAAGAATTGGTCAACCGCTCTTGCCTTTACGACTCCGCGGCCCACACCGCTAAGGAGTCCCACAATCAATCCTGAGTGCCGTGTTTGATAGTTGCGTCAAACCCTTCGGCTCTCACCGCCGGGGAAGATAGTTCATTGAGCTGTTTGGACGCCATATATATCTAATAATTTCGAGTACTCCCACCAGATTTCAGCCTCATCTTCCTTGGTGTATGTGATCCATTCCTCCTTCTCACTGGCATCGCGCTAACTTGAGTGCAGCTAGTGGTCATGATTTCCGCTTGTCATCTTTCGAGACGAGCGCGGGAGACCGGGGTTCGAGTTAGTAACACTTGATCCTGATCTTTATGCAGTGTACTGATATATACAACAGTTCCCCGAGGGAGAGATGTCATCTTTTGCTTCTCTGTTTTGACCCCGAGACTCCGAGTCGGATCCGGAGTTGGGCCCGGAAATAGATGCGGTGAAGTGATCACGAAGCAGCAGCAATACGGGCTTAGCAGTGTGCAATACTATTATATTTTGGCACGTTTATTTTCCTCTGAGTTCTACGAAACCGAGCGCTTGCAACACTTCAAAAGAATTTAGTACTTATCGGTGTGTCGAGCCCTCAGATGGCGGAACGAATATATTTCGCACCGGTGTGAGCAGACGCACGTGCTCCATGTCGACCAGACGTCTCTTCTTATTCTGCCCTGTGTCCCCCTTTTGTGTGGTGAATTAAATTCCAAACAGGTTTCCAAATAGGTTTCCAAACAGGTTGGTCCTTGTGTGGTGTGTACTTACAGTGAGGGAATTTTCCTGCATTAGGACATTAAACTTCCCACGGTTCACGCTTTCTGCATGTTAACCAGACCTTCACTCCATTACCCGCACGACACGGGGTCCTTACGGCTCGGTCTGTTATTCTATTAGCGGTAGTTTCAATTGAAGCATTCATATTGTTAGTGGGAAGAGTATCAATGGATTTGGAGAGCGGAGACCCCAAATGCCTTCACTTAGTGCAGAGCTTGACATCGACTCTTATTCTTCGTGGTTCATCTCTTCCTAAAAGAAGAAAAGGCGATTATGCTCCGCGGGTGAATGAGTACTCTCACAATGACCCCGAGTTTGGGAGGGAACAATTTAAGAAAGAGTTTGCAATGAACTGTGTCAAGCCTCATTTCTCTTCCTTTCTTTTTATTTCAACCTCGGCTGACTCAAGGATCTCTGATTTGTTGGACGTGACTACCATATTCTGAACCGTAGATGATGTAAGTGGGTTTCCGTATCTTTGGTGATATATACTCAACCCGTTCGGAGCTCTGTTCAATTGTGGACAAGTGGGCGTCTCGTCGTGACTGTATTCAGGGCCTTGATCGGTCAACTTTCAAGGATTCACCAAAAGCATAGGTTAGCCCATGGGCGTATAGAGAATGGCGCGGTATTGAAACCCTCCACGTATGTGGCATATTTGACCGTTACTTGAGTTGTTATTTCTCCGGCAAGGAGATCATCTATTGGTCTAAGATTTTGAGAGGCTTTCAGATTCCAGGGAGATGTGTCACCGGGGAGTAGGAGATACTCAAAGCTTGGAGAGAACAGCCTCGGCGCCAGAGACCTTGTTATTTATCAGTACGCATATCCAAACATGGTGAAAATTAGCACTTACGGAGACGTCTCCGGGGCTCTTTTCGTTCTCGGCGTAAGTGACCTTTCCATTGTCGAAGACCATAGCCCAACGACCGCTTATAACAGGTCAGCGAACAATTGTGATCGAGACGGGGGCGACCTACTTCCTGTCTCCCATACCAGCAGGCCAGCCGTATTCCTTGGAGAAGAAGGTCTTAGTGTCGCTAAGGAACAAGATATCGTCACCCTTTACACCGTTAACCTTGCCCCAAGCGTTCATGACCTGCGAGAAGTTAGCTAGAGGTTCGGAGTGAGTGAACATTGGCCGTACCCAAGAGTCATTGGAGGCAATGACGGCGACCACATCTACACCCTTGCTCTTAAACTGGCTGATTTTCTCAATGTAGGGTGGAAGGTGACGAGCCTGGCAACCGGGAGTGAAAGCGCCTGCACAGAAACTATCAATCTCGTATATTGCTCGAGGAAGGAGCATACTAACCTGGAACGCTGAAGAGAACGACCTTCTTGCCCTTCCACTCTTTGCTGGCGTCATACTCCTGTGGGCGTCCACATGCAGTCGGGTCGGAGTCAGTGATGGGAGCCCATCTGCAGCAGCGATTAGTACAACCGGTACACCGATCTTTGGGGGGCAATTGAAGGCAGTCCAGCTCGGGAAGACCAATGCAGGGGAGCTGAGTAATGGCGGGGTAAGGTCCGGACTCACTCAAACTTTACACCGTCTGGGAAGCTATCGCCGACTTTTAGGGGTGCCATTTTGATATGCTGAAGTGAAGTGAATCGAGCTTTGACTTGAGGTATGGGCGTGTCTGTTCGTGATATATGAGGTTTAGGATCCGAGGTCGGATTCTAAATGGGCACGTCTCGAACGGGTTGCGGGGCAGACTAGCACCGGTGACGCAATATCTAGACCCGATGGGCTTCAACGCGGGGTGCGCGGGCACCTCCAGAAGAGCCGCACTTTGCACGGACAGAAAGCCGTCCCCCATTTGTGGACTGTCAGGTCGACGTGGCGTTACACGCCCTGACGGGCTATCGCATAATCCTCTCTCTCCTGATCCATGCATAGGACTGCCGCTTCTCGCGCGCCGCTTCGAAACACCGTCGGTTAGGCAGTGTCCGTATTAGTTAAGCATTATTATCGGCATGCCACGGATAAAGCCGTCCAAGCCATCGGCACGGCATGAATCTGCGCAAGGTGGGATATAAGACAGGAATTGGGACTACGTTTCTAAGCTTCAAAACACCTGCTTCCATTGCCATCATATTCACGATGTCGCTCGCCCCTCCTTATAATGCAGAAACAGCTCAGACCAAGGTCAAGAAGGCTCAAGATCTTTGGAACACCCAGTGAGCCCGACATGTGCACAAAGAAACCTTAGATTGATAAGATTAGGGATCCGAAAGCCATCGCGAAGGCCTATACACCCGACAGCGTGTGGCGCAACCGGTCTTCATTCCTCACCGGTACGGTAGCGATTGAGGACTTTTTGACCAAGAAATGGGAAAAAGAGAAGAGCTATCGCCTTCGGAAGGAGCTGTTCGCTTTCACCGAGAACAAGATCGCAGTCCAATTTTGGTACGAGTACCAAGATGCCCACGATGGGATGAAGTGGAAACGCTGTTAGTGAGTGGACCCTATAATTGGATACTTTTTCCTGGTACATTACTGACACTTCGGTATAGCGGCTTAGAGGATTGGACGTTTGCCGAGGACGGAAGAATGAGGAAGCGGCAGATGAGTGGTAACGATGTGGAGATCACAGAGGCCGGTGGGTTATCCTTCTTGTCCAAATCCTTATTTCTTTCATTGACGGGCTACTCAGAGCGGTGGTATAAGGACGGCGTCGATGTGAACGAGGTTGAAATCAGCGAGGCCCATTGGTGATGGTCCGGATAACGCTTCAATTGCTATTTGAGGGGTATCATGTAACGCCGATAAAAACAGCACAACGGGTGTGTCTCTACGCTGGGGGTGTATCGTGGATTACGACTAGAATGAACTTTGGGTCTAGTTTCGTCTTAGCAGATATAGGCAATGTTGTTGAACTGAGTACGCACCGGGCACGATAACCAGCTCATTCTTCTTCGTTCTTAGCCTCAGGAGCTTAACCTCATCGTCCTTGTCCAGGCCGTCTACCAACTTGCCAGCTGAACTCAAGAACGACCATACCATGCTGGCTACATCCTCCGCGCTGTGTATACCACTTTCCTTCCTCGCATTCCCGTAATTGTCCGGCGCATTGTCTGTCGACGCGGGGAGCGTGCTGTTCGGATTCGCGGAGGTACTGTTCGATATGAGGCCGGATGTGCGCACAATAGCGCCATTGTCCCTGGAGAGCACGAGGGTGCTCTGCACGCCGGGCTTCTGGCTGAGACGTGTGAGGAGAGAGAGAGTCTCGTTTGGCTGTGGTATTGATTAGCTGGAGGCCAAATGCCGTAGTGGATAGCTTCGTACCGCGTCTTGAGCCATTGTAAGAGAGCAGCAATCTCAATCCCCGGCCTTGTTTGTGGGTCCGAATAAGTTTGCAGACCGGTCCATGAGAAAGTTGAGTGAGAGTCGGACGACGAAAGTGAACGCAGATCTTGCCAAGAAACCGTGCACGCTAATATTGACTAGAGTAGGTTAGCGTCGAGGTCCGCGCTGCGTTGACCCAAAAATTCCTGTCGGAATTCTCGAAAAACTCGCTGCGGTCACCAACCCGACTAATGTTTAACGACTTCTCTACTTGAGCATTCATGCTTCTCTTGTTCACCGAAAATTGGCATAATATACCGAGGAAGCATCTTGACAGCGGGTGAGAGAGAATCATGGGCGGAGCAAGCGCCAGAAAGAAGAAGGAAAAGAAGAAGGACTTCCAGGTCAGCAGCAGAATCTCAAATTCGGAACATTTATGTCTGACTCGCCCTAGAAACCAAAATTAAAGGTTGGAAAGGCAAAGCCAAAAGCGACCAACTTCACGGATACCAGTTTCAAAGCCAAATGTAGGACCAAAATCCATACCGAACGACAGCTGCTAATTTCCACAGCAATCGTCTTGACTCAACAGTCTCTTTCAGCCAACGCTCCGTCTGTTGCTGCTCAGTGCTCACATCACCTTTCTATGCTCACTCATAAATCTGATTCGCAAAGAAAGGAATCGCTGGCTTACCTGACGACGGCAATTACTAGTACACGTCCAGGTTTCCCACTACCGCAGCCGTCATCTATTATTCTCCCTTCAGTGCAGCGTCTCATCCTGGACGCCTCAAATGGAGTACGCCAGCAGCTTCTCAAACTTCTTCAAAGTTTACCAAAGAACGACATCGTTAGTCATAGCGACCAGCTCTTACTACACACGCGAGCTGGCATGACCCATTTAGCTACTGAGATTCGTGTTTTCGCCCTTGACGTTCTGGAATGGCTGCTGGGAGCCGCGGGTGATGAGGTCGTCAGCTGCGCGGGGGGTTGGGTCAAGATGCTCAAGTGTTTCATAGGACTTTTGGGCTGGCAGATCGAAGTATCTGGGAAATGGTCGGCTCCGAAGTCATTCGGCAAAGCTGGAGGGGATGCCAAAGTCCAGGTCAAGCAGATGACCGCGCTGACGACGTTCTTGAGGGTTGGGCTTGTACCTTCTCGGGGTGCGGTCCCCGTGGAGGTGGAGGGAGGCAATTTCCCACTTTGGCAAGCTGGGCACAATTCGCTGTCGCAGCGATCAAACGCATACGCCTATTTGAATCTATTCGGAGCTTCAAGGGACGAAGAAGCTGAAATGTACGAGGACCGAGAGGATCGCCAACGGGTGTTTCATGATAGGGCAGAAGCTGCAATTTTCGCTGGGTTGGAGCAGGCGACGAAAGGAGGGGGAGAGCTGGGTCGCGCAGCCGCCCAATTACGAAAGGTGGTAAGGGAAGGCATGGCAGACTTCCATAGTGAAGTCTAATCAAGTTAATCGGGAGATAGTGGACAGCGCAATCCATGCATGTGCATAAAGCCACCTGCATGCTTTTGCCACAATATGTGCAACTAATCAGAGCATAACTAACTAAGCCAATTAGACACTAATGCAAAGTGAGCTCATGACTCAACATTGGAGACTAATAAGTTTCAGAGTCATGCTAGTGTGTTCCACATTTACTCGCTGTATAAAGGCAGCTGTCCTCTTTCTTTTTTATATTTCATCCTGCTCTGCTTACACTTAGTCAGCAGGGCGTATTGTAGTTAGCTGAGCAATAGTGTTACTCAATAATCAACAGCCACTATTACTAGTTTGTGGTAGTGAGAGAACCCTAGAGAGCTTAGTAACAACCACCCTTGCGTTTGCTCTAGTCTGACAATGGCAGCAAATCAAGCGCAAGTAAGTGCAGCTAATTGTCTCACACAACGTGGTTGTACGACTCACACTGTGCAGGCCAGCATCAAGGACGAGGACGATGATCGAGACGAATTTTTCGACGATGACGAAAATGAAGAGTTCAAGTACAAGTCACGCCCAAAATTACCGATTCCTTTCACGGTTATGCGAACTTTAGGCGATTTGGTGGGTAAGGAAATCCACACTCGCTCTCCATGTTCCTTTCAACTGGATACTGACTCGAGGAAGCGGCGCTGGACGCTGGCAGCATCGATGTCAACCCCGATTACCAGAGAGAGGTTGTCTGGACAGGTAAGCTCGAAGAATCCAATTTTACAAGCGTCGTCTGACCGATCAATGAAATGCAGCCGAACGAATGTCTGGACTCATCAATTCGTTAATGGAGAACTACTACATACCACCGATCATCCTCAACAAGAAGGAGTTCGTGGATGTGGAGAGCGGTGCACCCACCTACTCGATGGTTTGCGTCGACGGGAAGCAGCGCCTCTCATCCGTCAAGGCATTTATCAGGGGCATGATTCCATGCCACGATTATCGCGGGGATAAATGGTGGTTCGTTGATCCCGCGAACAAGCCCTCCAAGAAAATACTGCCAGAAATCACGCGGAACGAGTTCTTATCCAAGGAACTGGTATCTACCGAATTTGTTGGGCTCTCCCCAGAGCAAGAAGAAGACCTCTTTGCCAGAGTACAGATGGGGATGCAGCTGAATCTGGCGGAGAAGATGCGGGCATCCAGTGGTCCATGGCAGGAGCTGGCCAAACTCTTCGTCAACGATTTTTCCCTGATATTCACGTTACTCAAGGACCGAGCCCGCTCCAAAGACTTCCAGTTGGTGCTCTCATGTTTCAGCCAAATCATGGAAGTCGAGCATCCAACGACTGCGAACGGCGTCCCGACTCTCAAGACGAACTATAAAGCTCTTCCGAAACTTCTAGACAACAAGGCCGCCGTGGACGATCAAAGTAGATCTCATCTGGCGAACACTTTTGCCACGTTCAAACAGCTCGTGCAAGAGAGCCCAGAGATATTCACCAATGTGGAGAGGAAGCTCAAGGGGGTTCAAACCTTTGCCCCTCTAGAATTCGTTTCCGTCTCTGTCCTCATCTCCATGTACTCGCATACGCGCAACAACAAGATGCTCATAGGCGATATTCGCGCCCTTCGGAACGCTCTCCGCGATAATTTCGTTGATCTCCGACTGAATATAAGTTGTTGGAAGTTCGTGTGGGAGTGGCTGGACAATCTTGAAGCGTACCGTGGAACCGTCGAGGGCACTGCGATAGACCGTAGTGTAAGACCCCAAGCGCCGCCGAATCCCGTACCGAGACAACAAGCAGCAGAACCATCAGCGGTGACTGCGAAGCGGAGGGGACGTCCGACGGCTCGCCCCGAACAGCCATCATTCACAGCTGCGAATGCGGCTGAAGCAGCTCGTGTGGGAAATACACCCAAGCGACAACGCGTGGAAGCGGAGACGCCAGAACAATGGTCCCGGGAGAGAGTCGTATCCCAGAACGAAGTCGTATATCCACCTTTCCCCGGATTCAGCGGGGTCGGCTCGTCCACGGTGCAACCTCTCGTTCTAGATGACGCAGAACCATCTACACATTCGAGGGGTGCTCCTGTAATCACCTCTACCATTCATACACCTAGCATCTCCCAACCTGCGCCAAGGTACAGCGCAAATCTCCCTCCGGTCTCGGGCTTCAACCCCATAAATGGGCATGCTCCACAAGGGCTCTTCACACCCCCAGAAGCACGACATAACCGTGTGCAGGAACTTAATAGCTCCCGCGCGCCTATTGCAACCATGTCCTCGATTGAATCTCCAAATCCATCTTCACAGAGAAAGCCTACATCACCAATCCTCATGCTGCCTCATCACACCTCCCAGGTGCCTCGTCAGCAGCCTCCACAGACCCGCCCGAGTCAACCAGCGCAGCGAAGCCGGCCTCCACAACCCACTCAAAACATACAATCCCCCCAGAGCCAACTATCCTCGCCAATGAGCACCACACAATCGCCCGCGTGGGAGGACCAACTCCAAGCCGTTCTCAATGCCAGCGCTTCTACCCCCCCAGAAGAACCACGGTCACCGCAACCACAGCAGGAATTCAAGTATCCGCCTCCTCGGCACGGAACGTCCAACAAAATACCCTCTAGAGCATCTGATTCTCACCTGGACGGCGTTATCGACCTGACTGACGAGGGTGACATCGAGCGGGTGGCCCAAGATCTTCTGTTGTCCTTTGCCCCGCACAAAACCAAGCCTGTCAACGAAAACATATCCAAGGCCATGAAGAATATAAGCAATGGTAATGCGGCCGGTCATCTGTCTGTGGCAGGTGCCAAGCGAGAACGTTCGAATTCTGGAGAGCCGCTCGCGCACAATCTGCTGGTCAGGAATTCGCGGCAGAAGAAAGTCCACGGGATGCGGAAGTCTTAATCCCTTTGAGCAAGGCCGCTTGCCAGCTTGTCTCCCCCAGGTTAGATGACATACACCTGAGGCAGGCCTAGCTCTTCTTGCACCTAGTTAGGCTGCGCCTTCTTCGACTATGGTTTGGTTCAACGCATTGTATTATATACATGCCAGCACCAGCACCCCTCTTTCCTTCTGTGTATGAAATCACATTCCCTGTCGAGCTTACCTTTTGTACGACTTCGTGAGTTTAAATTGGATTCTTACATAGTTATCTATCTTGGGCTTCGAAATCGGACTCTGCACCTCCACGCGGTGAAGCCTGGGAACCTGACTCTCATGAGCTCAGAGCCAGCGCAGAGACGTCGCGTTGAGGGCGGCGCGGTGGGTGACGATGCCCTGTGGTGAGACAGAGCAGAATTTTCACCGCGACCGTGCGCAACACAACTCAACGCGCCCACGACAGTCAGAACAGTTACGAACCCCACAACGCAAAGGACTACCTACCTACCTACCTACGGCAACTAAACAATACAATTGAAAAACGACCTTCGCACCCCACTCCCTCGCTACGCGGACGAAATAGCAGCCCAGGCAGACCTCTTACCCATAGGCTGGACGAACCTCTCACCACCCCTCGCCTCTATAACTGCCCTAAGCTGGATAACCATGATCGTAAGACGTGGATCGTTACTCTTTCCTGTAGGAGAGAACCTAGGTTAGGACCCTAGGGTAACAGACACCTAATACTAGGGGCAAAGATCCTGCTTTGGCAGAAGGGGAGGGTCCTTTGGACGGGCGGTCATGTTGCAACGGCAGTTTAGGCGTCATGTCGTAACAACAGGCGCTAGGAGAACGGTAGACGCAGAGGCTACACTAACGGAGCATAGGGTAGAAGAGGGGAGGACGAAGACAGACACACGTAACATCATAAGGTATAAGGGACGTTAGACATAGAGGGCATTCAGGACTCAGGTCAGGGAAAGCGTGACAGGGTGGGCGGTCAAGGCTAGAGGACAACAGCAACCTATAGGCGCAGGCGTCTTGCCTGCGCCTGCCTGGGTACGCACATATGGCACACAAACGAAAGGTGTTTTTCCCCTAGTACAGGCAAGCCTTCGGGAGCTGCTTCTACGACTAGCCAACAGGGGGTTTTTTGTTCACCTGGTGTAAATAGTGGCAATAGTCTGCATAAGCCAATAGGGCTTGCATCAGACGGTAAACAAGAATCAATAATAATAATAATAGTTATCTATCTTATCCGGGGTTGTATCACGACCTTGATTCAACCATCCGACATAACATCTCCATTCAAAGGGCGCACCTTCTTGCAAAGCAGAGTCGAACATGGTGCGTCATCAGGCTGGAACCCCAAACGAATCATGGCACAACGAACAGTTCATGCTTTCTGCATAGATAGGTAATTACTCTAATTAAGTACGATGATAACGATGAAATTGAGCGCCTTGACCCAGTCTAAGTGATGTACACACGCGAACAGATATTACAGAACAATCAAAGAAATCCGTGAAGCCCGTCAAACCCGTCAAACCCGCATCAATACCCATGCTTCGCAAACTCCTCCTCAGTATACTCCCACAGCTTCATCCCCAACCCCTGATCATGGCTCAGCTTGCTCCCCGACCCCGTCTTCCCGACCGGCGTATAGAACTCGCCATTCTTCAGCTTATCCTTGGGCGTAGTAGCCGCCCACGTCTGATTCAATGCGCCGCCCTCAGGGCTCTTGTAATGGCCGGGCAGAATCGGCGTCAACAGTTGATAAAAGCCCAGTAACACGTTCAAAATGAAGTTCGACTTCAGACTGGTGTACAGATCCGTGACAATGACACCAGGGTGGATAGACACGGACGTGATCTGCGGATACCTCGCCGCGAGTTCGTTGGTGAAGAGGATGTTCGCGAGCTTGGACTGTCCGTAACGGCGCCAAGTGTACTGTTTCTCCAGCGCGGCCTGGTCCCAGATCATTCCGCCCGAGGGCGCCATCATGTGTCCCATGCTGCTGATATTGACGATGCGGACGTCAGAGCCCGGCTCCTTTGCGGTGTCGAGGAGTGTGGGGAGAAGCAGCTTCGTCAGTAACGCGTGGCCCATGTGATTTGTTCCGAACTGTATTTCGTAACCGTCTTTGGTGAGGCTGTAGGGCGTCGCCATGACGCCGGCATTGTTGATGAGGATGTCTAGACGGGATTCTTTGGCGCGGAAGGTTGAAGCGGCATCGCGGATCGAGGAGAAGGAGGTGAGGTCGAGGGGCAGGTGCTCGATTGAGGCATTGGGGACAGCCTTTTCAATTTCGGCGATTGCGCTTGAGGCTTTGGAGGCGGTACGCGCGGCGAGGTAGATGCGCTTGGGTGCGTGCTGGGCAAGGTAGAGGACCGTCTGCTTTCCTAGACCGGCGTTGCCTGAGCGATTGCTGTCAGCCGGTGCGAAGCTACTGAACGAGGGCGGAAGAAGTCACGAGATCAGACATACCTCCAGTGACTAGTATTATCTTGCCTGCCAGGCTTGGGATGTCCTGCGCCGGGCTGAATCTGATGCCTCCCATGTCGAGTAATGCGCGTGTGATTGTCGGAACGAGGAAGTTGAAGCCGAGGAAGATGGTTGTTGCAGAAACCTCGACGACCAGTCTCCAGATATATACAACAGTCTTGACTATGGAACGCGTAGGCGAATGCGTGGGTTCGTCCGATGGCCTGATGCCGTGTCCGTCCATTTCGCATTCAATCCCATCATGGGCCGTCGACGAGCCGAGGGACTTGCTAGTTCCGTTCCGGACGAGTTGCGTCACTGATCGGCTGGCCTGGATCGCGGCGGTCCTTGCGGGAGGCGGTGGTTTGGTGCGCAAAACCCGGATTGCGATGGCCGTGGGCTGAAAGTCAAGACGTTGGAGTCGGATCGGACGCAGCAATCGGAAAGGCAGTCATGTTATTCGCGCCGTCCCGTCGGGACTCGCAGCGACTGTTAGTGCTGACCGGGCGTGGTTGCTGCACCCTGCCCGTGCCCCCCTTGGCATGAAGTCCGCACAAAACTCCCAACGGGTGTATCGGATTTAACACTTTTCAACGGACCAGCCCCAGCCTACAATACAATGTCTACACTACAGCCCGCGCAATGTCACTGATGCAAGAACGTGATCTTCTCAGGTGCGTCTGTCGACAATCCACATTTCTCTCGAAAATCTCCAACTTCTTCGCCCTTCCTCTGCACTCTACGTGCAAAATCGGCCAGAGGACAACTGCGTCCTGGCCCAGAGTCGCAATCCGGGATGGCAGTAATACCATCGTTGATATTGATCCTGACATGCTTTCCCTCTTTCTCGCCGCAAGAGATGACCTCGAAGATAGTCCGACCGCCCATAGGCGAAACCTGCGATTTCCGCCATTTTCGCGAAGCCGCGATGTGGGAGATGGGAAGGTGTTCTTCGTCGTTGATGATGTCGAGAGCCGTGATCATCGGGGCTATGTCGCCATCGTGTACGCTGCCAATAGTCAGACACGAATGTTCAGATAAGCAGACCTTTTTTTGCACTGACAAGCTGAAGAAGAGAGGCCCAGCAAGAGGCCCTTCAAGCATAAGGTTCTTCGTTGCATTCAACCAGAGCCACCCCATTAGGGCTCCATACTGCGTGCCGGGCCCAGCACGATAGTAATGCAAAATGTCCCTCGCGTACTCGAAGTGCAGGAAATCTTCCTGGGTGAAGACAGGGCACCAGTGACTACTCCCCCTGACTGTCGTCTCGAAGCCACACATTTCCTGCATGGCATAGATTTCGTCGTCACTGAACTCCATCTTCGGATTCTGCTCCAAGAGTCGTTGGCGGATCGCAGGCATGTAAGTCGCGCGATATTTCTGCATCATGGCCGGCCCCTTGTCATGACCTTCCTCGACATCTTCGACGTATTTCAGGCATGTGTCTCCTGGAGTCAAGGTATCTCCGCCGAGGTCAGACGTCTCGGGGACAATGTGTAGCTGTGCTGTATCTTGCCAATCGAGGCCGAAGAATCCCGCTCCGAAATAACGAGCCGTGTCGATGACGCGGTCGGAGTCGCTGGCCCAGAATCTGATCTTGCTTTCGCTAGACCTGGCGGTAGGAATGAGATTGTGATATCGGGTCCTTAGACGTACTCCTGTGGTGAAAGAGCCCAGAGTCCCTGAGAAGGGGCCAGTCGACGTGAGGTGCTCCATCAAGGAGTCATCTTCAGAAGTGGTTAACGTTGGTCGGAAAAGTGCCAGACGTTGGGTGGGCGATTGTGGGAGTGCATTGGGCGATCATTTTGTGATTGATCATGTGCAGACGCTCGCAGGCACTGATATAAATTCCACGGGAGGTATATTGGAGGAACTATTTGGAAAGATAAACATGAACCTACCTGACCAGAAGAGCTCCCAATCTTTGACAAACGCAAGGTCGCCTTGAAACGCAATCTTGCTCTGCTTCATTTTTTCCAGCAGCTTTATCATTCCTTGAAGCTGCCGTAAGCACATTTCCCCACATGTTGAGCTAGGGAGGAATGAACCCACTTCGGCCAACTCTGATTGTCGGATACCTTTCCGCATGCCTTGACATCTAGGAACAAATGGCCCGTATCAGCACATCGACAGATACACAGGCTACATGCGCTCCTTCAACCTACCATATGCACCTGTTCAACCTTACAGCCATGCGGGACGGCAATGCCTCCGTCCACCACATCCACCACCTTCTCGACCCAGGGCCCGTTCCCTCCTAGATGGTACAGTATGTTCCAATCCTTACCGCCATGGCCATGGATATGTCCTGCATGGGCCCCGCCCAGCATATGTTGGGGATGCCACCAGCTGCGCCAGCTCGATTGATGTGGCTTTCCAGCACATTCGTACTCGAGGTAGCCCCCGTGCTGGGACTTTGTCTCCGCCGGGCATTCTTGCGAGATCCAATTCCATCGATAGGCAACTACGGCGACGACTAAAGCGTATACAAGGGTTACGACCGAGGGTATGGGTGGAATCGACGGCATCGCAATAATGGAGGAGATCTCGCAAGCGGTGGAGCGACGAAGAGGTGCGCTTCATCGCCGGCGATTTTGCGAGTCGGCGGTGTGTATCACTCGCATTGGCGGCACTAGACCGCAATTGGCGCCTTTGAATATTCTACGCACCCGTTGGTTCATTTGACCGTTTGCTGATATGAAGCACGACTGACGGCAAACTGCGGGAGAGGCTATAATAGTTATGTGATTATTGCTGTTAGTATTGAAGGGGCATGGTCGTTGGGGACGTCCGTTGGGGGATGAGCCGAGGCAACTGTTGTGATCAGCGCAGTGCGGAGAGCTTCATCTCTTCTGCGCGACTGTCCCAGGCGATCGTATGCCAACAAACCAACATCAACTACCAGACTATAATCTGCTTCGGTATCAACAGACCTATCTACCATATAACTCCCTGTCCAGGCCACTATCTTCTGAGAAGTGGGTTCCATATTAGCAGACACATATAATGCCGCAGGACAGCACAGCTCTGGAGGAAGCCCTGACCTACAATGAGCCCGACCCCGATTCATTTGTGAAATATCAACGCGAAATCTACGCCAACCTTCGTAAGCCGAAGTTTTCCACGAAACCTTCAGAATGGGAGGCTCAGGCGCGGAACAACATTCCCCTTCCCAACTTCCTCTACATCTTTGGATCGGCTAGCAACGAGTCGACTTATGCCGCCAATATATCAGCCTTCGACAGATACCGGCTTCGTCCTTGGATGTTAGTCAATACCACGCGTCGCGATCTTTCTGTCGAGCTCTTTGGGACCCGATACAACAGCCCATTGCTCGTCGCCCCAATTGGAGTGCAAGAGATTGCGCATCCGGATGGGGAGGAAGCCACGGCCCGAGCGAGCGCGGCCACTAAAATCCCGATGATCCTGTCCACCGCAGCCACTCGATCCATCGAGCAGGTGGCCAAAGCCAATGGCGAGGGAGATCGTATGTAGAGTCCTTATTGTGTATTTTCCACAGTCTCATAGTCAATTCACTAACCTTGATTCCATCCAAGGTTGGTACCAGCTATATTGGCCGAAGCCCCAGGTTGAGGAATTTACGGTGAGCCTTCTCTCGCGCGCCAAAGCGAACGGCTACAAGGTCCTTGTGGTAACCCTCGACACATTCATGATTGGGTGGCGGCCCAACGACCTGGACGAGTCATATTTACCTTTCATCTACGGCCAGGGCTGTCAGGTGGGGTTCTCCGACCCGGTCTTCAATCGCATGTATGAAAAGAAAGTTGCGGAGGACACCAGAACTACTACCGAAAAGCTGTCGGAGGTCTGGCAGATTCTCAAGCGACCGGGCACGTTTTCAGGGACCGCCAAAGTCCTGGCGAATGCCGCTACCATTAAAAAGGCGATGTTCTTCACCGATTGCATCTCGTCCGGGACCTACCGCGAATGGAAGGACCTTGCTATTCTCAGGAAACATTGGGATGGTCCGATTGTTCTGAAGGGCATACAGACTCTGGAAGACGCTCATAGAGCCATTGACCATGGGATAGACGGTATCATTGTTTCAAACCACGGAGGGCGGCAGCTAAATGGTGCCATTGCGTCCCTTGATGCTCTGGCTGAGATTGGGGTGGACGAAAGAGTAAAACAGAGCCTGACGGTGCTTTTTGATAGCGGTATTCGCACGGGCAGCGATGTTCTCAAGGCGCTCGCACTAGGCGCTCAGGCTGTCCTTGTCGGTCGGCCATATGTATACGGCCTCGCGATGGGCGGAGAGGAGGGTGTGAAACATGTTCTTGAGTGTATTAAGGCGGATTTGGACAATTCTTTGGCAAATCTCGGCAAGAAAAGTATCTCAGATATTGGACACGATGACCTTAGAGTCACGCAGCATCTGGCCAAGTTGTAAATTCGTAGTCATACGATTCCAGAATTATTAACGTATCATCGAGTTCACACTTACGATGCCGTGGAACAGAGTGTGTAATGCAAAAGCTGGCCAAGGAGGTAAGCGGAATCTCCTTGCTTTTCTTGTCTCGGGGCCCAGGGGCTGAGGTTCAGCTTCTAGCGCCATGTTACAGGTGAAAGTCGGATGATGCACGTTTGATGGCGTGGAAAGCCAAAAGTTACGCATGTTGGGCTTAGCGAAGAGAGGACTCATTCGGCGCACGAAGGCGTCGCTGTCTCTGCCCCAAGGATAAGCAGAAGAACTTGCGTTGCTTCGATCTCGAATCATGATTGTTCGTGGAACTTCTGTGGAACACGCTTGAGCCAATGGGACGTTGAGGAGGCGTTCGGTCTCGGATGTTTCCCACGAGCCAACACTCGGGCCGGATGACAACGTCTGGCCCATCCCCTGTTTGCTTTTCTGATGGGCTCCAGCACTTCCCTACAACCTCATGATACTTCCCACCTAATACATCTGTTCTCCCTCTGTATGACCACTGACCGTTTGCGCGGGTCTGTACCCAGATTTTTGGACCCTATGCTCCCGGAAAAGGCGAGCCCCACTGGACCCGGGACTCTGCACGTGGAACACTGAACACCGCCCCCCCCCCCCCCTTCCCCCGGAAGTGCAGTCAACTCTCGCATTCTGTCATTTCGAATCACGAAAACGATCAATGAGAGTCGATCAATAACTCAAGCGACAACAAGCAAACTCATCCACGTACGAGGGGTTTCATCCTTCCCCGTACCGCATCTGTTTGGTGGAACAGTCTGACAGACAGATGCTCTTGAAGTGGTAGACGGTCCCAGGTCCTCCAATATGGAGGGTATAGCCTCCCTTGCCGAGTTTCTCGGCTGTCAGAAACGACCTTCAGTCATTGTAGATCATGGAATACCTTACGATAGAGTATCACGTGCTTCTACTCTCGTCTACCATAACGCGGCCTTTACCGCTTATGCCCATCAATCATCCCTCAACGAAAAGCACTTTGAGATTTGGGCAACAGATCCGTCTATCTGGGTAACTGTCGGCGACGAAAAAACAAAACACGCCACTGAATACTGCGGGACTCCCTGGGACGCCACGCCAGTTGGTCAACGATGGATTGTTCTGCAGTCCTCCAGCGACCCCTTTGCTCTAAACTGCGAAGAACCTGCGTATAGACCTCGGAAACGTAGGCGAACCGCTTCAAGCGACGAAAGCTCTTCAGCAACATCTCGGACCATGACCCCTGGCACACCATCCAATCAGAAATTCAATGGCGTCGAGGATTCACAGTGCTCTCTTTTCACCAACCCCTTTACAGAGTCTTTACGCGCTTCACTACACCCCATGTTGGATTGGACTCGGTATGAAGGTTCATCAGCTTCACCCGAGTTCATCAGCTTTGTGCGGAACTTCGACTGGGCAAGAACGGTTCTTGGCCCGATGAACAGCTGGAATGCCGCTACTCGCAGATACATGACCTACATGATGATGCATGTGGAACCAAGATGCATGTACATTGGAAAGGCCGAAGACTATAGTGATCTGGTCATGATCTACAATGGTGAGTGCGCAAAGCTACTTGGGGCATTGCATCCCACCGCTTTTGGCGCCGGAGGTGCCATTTCAGCCGGGCCAGCTTGGCAGTACAAGCTAGCCTCCATCAAGAAAGTTTTACAGTCAGGCATTCCACTGCAGGAGTACGATTACTATTTTCCGATACCTAGAGGAGACCTTCCACTTGAGGAGGCCTATTTCAGTTGGTCTATAATACCGATGTTATCCGATGAAGGTCACCCCATGGGCGTTCTAAAAGAGTTTTGGGAATCGACAGAGAAGGTCGTCAACAAGAGAAGGCAAAAGACGGTAAGGGATGCGGAACACATGCCCCAAGCCGAGAATATTGCCATGTTTTGGGGACAAGTGCACCAGTTAATCACGTCGAACGACAAAGACTTCCCCTTCTGCCTCATGTATTCCGCCCCGAAAGATTCGAACCCTTCAAAATTTGGAAATTCGTCTGTCGAAGATACCATACCAGGCCACTTGACACTGGAGTGTACAGTTGGCCTAAATGAGAATAACCCTCTCGTCGTAAAAGAGCTAGATATGACCGACCTTTCTTATACTCTCACAAAGCAATTCCGGGCGGCATGGGTCAACAGAACACCTGTCCTATTGAGAACAAGTGATCACACTCTACCTGAGGAGCTTGCTGTCACCGTTCCTGGGAGGGGACACGACGTATCCTGTCATTCTGCCGTTCTCTATCCCATCAGCCGCTTGGATGGACCTGGAACCGTTGGATTTTTACTCCTCGGCCTGAACCCTCAGAGACCATATGACGAACCATATCGAGAGTTCATCAGGCGCATTCTCGATCATCTCGTAAGAGGGGCGGCCACTGTGCTCTTCTCCGAAACCAGAGAAGAGCTCATGCAGCAAATGCGACAAGCCAAAGACCAAGAGCGCCAATTTTCCACACTCGCAGAACTTGCACCAGTCGGTCTATCCATAGTCGACCCTACTGGCTCCCCTATCTGGATGAACACAGAATATCGAGTCCTCGTGAATATACGGAAGGACGAGGGGTGCTCTCGTGGCTGGCGAGCGCCGATTCACCCGGTCGACCGCCCTAGAGTGGAAGAACTGTTTAAGAACATGGTACTATCCCGGAGGGCTGATTCGGTCTGCTTCCATTTCCGTGTTCAGATTGATGTCTCGACTCCGGCGGAACCTGATGCCCCAGGGAAATGGCGATGGCTGTTAGCAACCGCATCCTCAGATTTGGATGAAGCTGGCAACGTAATCCGAGTTACAAATTTCATAACTGACATCACTCCGGCTAAAGAGGCTGAGCTACAACAAGGAAAGAGGTTGGAGGATGCTTTGGAGACCAAGCGTCAGAGCGAGAATTTCATCGATATGGTATGTACTACACCTTGTTCTGGAAAAGGCCCCTTACTGACAGGAGATCGGACCTGTCACGAAATGCGCAATCCATTATCTGCCATAATTCAATCTGCAGACGGTATCATCACTGCATTTGACTCGGCAATTCCAGGTACGAACATTCTTCACTCTCCAGCAGTTTTAGAGTCACGTAATTTGTTGTTTCTTTGCATAGGACCGTTTCACCATAGCAACCCCGCCTGAAAACTGAGACTTCGCTAACCCTACATTTAGGAAATGATGGACTCTCGGATCCACAGTCCATGGACGGAATCGTACAAGCTACCGTTCTGGACTCAGCCCAGACTATCTTGCTCTGTGCGCAACATCAGAAAAGGATCGTCGATGACATCCTCACCCTCTCGAAGCTAGATTCAAACCTGCTACTCATTGTCCCGGAACCGTCCCGTCCTACTGCCCTGGTAGAGAAGGCTCTCCAGATGTACGAGTCTGAGCTGTCAGATGCGGGGATTGTGGCCAACTTCAATGTCCATGACTCTTATCGAGAACTTGGACTTGACGTTGTTCTTCTAGATCCCGCGCGGTTGCTGCAGGTTCTCATTAACCTCCTTACCAATGCTATCAAGTTCACAAGGAAGGCGGACGCGAAACGAATCAGCATAGCGCTTGCGGCATCTACAACGCCTCCGTCCTCGGGCGCCTCGACTGTTTCGTTCATACCTCAAAGAGCTTCCCGGGCTGACACCCTATCTTCATACGAATGGGGTAAAGAGAAAGAATTGTATTTACAGTTTGACGTCTGCGACACCGGAAAGGGTCTTACGGCGGAAGAGCTCAAGCGCCTCTTTCTAAAATTCTCACAAGCCTCTCCGAAGACCTACTCGCAATATGGCGGCTCGGGACTCGGGCTCTTTATATCCCGCGAATTGACTGAACTTCAGGGTGGACAGATTGGTGTTCATAGCATCGCGGGTCAAGGATCTACGTTCGCGTTCTACATCAAAGCACGCCAGTACAGACCAGATTCTCCAGACGAGCAGCTCCCAATGGAAGACTATTGTGATGAGCCCGCGCGAGGAGTTCGGCCTGTGAAGAAATCACTGTCTGCATCCTTGGCGTACGACGATGCGGCAAGGCCGGAGGGGCAAAATGGGAAACTACATCCCGTGCATTTGCCGACAGACCTGCACATTCTGCTCGTGGAGGACAATCTCATCAACCAAAAGGTTACGGCCCGGCAATTGAGACAAATCGGGTGTACAGTCCATGTCGCCAATAATGGACTCGAATGTCTTGAGTTTCTGGAGAAATGCATCTACTATCAGGGCAATTCAAAAGTGACAGCCAACAGCAAGGAGCCGGAAACGTCACCTTCAAGCGCCCATTCTATTCCTCTCTCCGTCATCCTCCTTGATCAAGAGATGCCACTAATGGATGGCCTTACCTGCGTGCGTCGGATACGGGAGATGCAAACAAGCGGGGAGTTGGCGGGTCATATTCCGGTGATAGCGTGTACAGCAAACGCGAGGAGGGAGCAAGTCGCGAAGGCTTTGGAAGCTGGAATGGTGCGTCACACCCGGCTGGCCCCCGGTATACTCTCCACACAAAGGTTGTACTAACTTTGCTTTCAGGACGACGTGGTCACCAAGCCTTTCCGCATCCCGGATTTGCTCCCCAGAATCTACGACCTGATCCAACGTGTGGAAATCTCCTCTCGAGCTTCTGACTCCTCATCAAGAACTCAAAGTTAGACTTGGAGTAGGCTCTTGTGGGTTCTAGTCCTGGGCGGGGCATTGATCATTCATTCAAGAAGTAGCAGCGAGTTTCGGTCACTTTTGGCATAGTCACAGCATTGCAGATACCCCTTTGGTCTAGAAAGTCCACCTTCTATAATCACTTCTACCGAGTCCGGCCTACACCATATGAATAGTCTAAGAAGAAACCCCCGCCGAGCTCCTTCCATGCCCAAGTCGTCTACGCAAACGAATATCACTGTCTGAATCTAAGTCTAACCACACCCGACGTCCCCCATCTTGGCCAAGCCATGGCCCATGCATGTCCGCCCAATTCCACATCTTTCCCAACCCCGTCAAGACCCCATCCGCCAAATGCCTCGCCCCATTAACGCAGCCAAAACCTCACATCCTGGCCCGTAACCGATGGACACTTCCCCGTGAAATTCGGCCAATCGCAATGCTCCCGATCCTAGCCCGCATCACGCCACATATACATACAGTCATCACTAACCTTCAAAAATCGTTTCTCGCTCTGGAACGGGTCTCCATTCTCATAGCTTAGATTATACTACGCCTGATCAATTCCATGGTCCACCGAATACTCGATCTGATAAATCGAATACATGTCCGGTGAGCGGGAAACGTTTATGGTCTGTGAACACGAGTTTTGGAACGCCCGCATCGGGTTCCAGTATTCTTGGCCAGGACCGAGCTCGATCACGGTGGTCGTGCAGGTCGGGAAACAATATGCGGCGGTGATATAGAGAGGGAAGACGCAGTTGTTCTTGATGTAGCCGGTTATGACGGAGGTGGGGGTTTTGGGGGAGAGGTGTGGCGGCGCCAAGGACGGAGAGGAAGAAGATAGCGAGTAGGGCTGGTAGTGTTAGAATGGAGAGTAGAGAAGGAGTAAGCCAGACTTACAGATCATGAGTTGTATCATAGTGTTAGAATTCCTTCTCTATCTCCTGGGTTTCAGTGTTCCCGTCTAGTAGCTCTATCGATATAGGACATCGGACTGATGGAGTTGGGAATGATAGGCGGGGGCAGTAGGAGGTTTACGAGTGGATAGAGGGTATCTATATACGCGGCTCACTGGTAGCTCAAAGGAACCCACTTTAGCGGTGGAGGCGAAGCTCGTTAGAAATATCTGAGGAGGTCACTTGGATAGCCATATTCGGGTCTGTCTCCGCCCCGGCTAATTTGAGTCTCTTACGGTGACAGAGACGGGCTTCTGAGGAATATGATGGCCAGATTTCCAGTATCATAGGTAATCTTAAGCAGAGGGCATAACCCTAATCCTATCTATATTATTTAAGCAGTCCTCCAGATAGTTTATAGTTACTCTTTTTGTCTAGCTAGACTAAAGAGGACTACTTAGAGAGTAAGTGTAAAAGGCTAAGGGTAGTCCTCAAAAATAGTAGCTCCTTCATAGGACGGTGAAGCTGGACAATAGAAGTTCACTGCTTTCGACCGGACGCGTTCCAGGGCATGGTGATGCCGATCGCAGAGGGCTAACCCCTGTGCTGGCGGCGAGAGACAATCCATGTACAAGACACATGTTACGTATCCGTTGATCGGGAACCACTTGCCGTTGACATCGAATGCATGATTTTCCGCGGCATCTGTCTATGTCAGCATGGGATTGGGTGCGTTATCCTCGGCAAACTCCGGATCTGGGGACTCCATGTCGGCAGTTGGTCCCTCAATATCCATAATCGCAACGGGCTCCTCTGCTAACAACCTCTCCGAAGTAAACTGAATCGTATGCAGCTCGATCAACTCGAAGGGTTGGATGGGTATGGTGGTGGCCCTGGTGAGTTCCACGACGCATTAGAGTCTCTAGGACCAGTCAAGCCAATTGCCCCACATTATCAAACCCTTACCAACCCACGTATTGATACCAATTCAACATTTGGGTCGGCGACAACATCTTCATCTGCGCGATACTTCGGGCGAACAGCCAGTACCGCGAGAACACACGTTCATCCCAGTTGTCTTTATCCACATGCACAGCTCCTGTCCTTATACCAACAGCCTAGATGGCATCCGCGACGTTTAGGAGTGGCCATCCGCTAACACGAAATAACCCACACTCCTTCTGGTCTGCTTCGTCAAGATGGTTTCATGCAGGTCTCGACCATTGACCGTCATTAATCGCGACTGCTCTTGATCCGATAAGCTTCAGACTTGAGGGGTAACAGGCTATGCTTTCCATCTGCAGTTGTAATCGAGAGTGTGACGTGGAAGTCGCGTGTCGAATCCGCTGTCCGACGAGCACGGGTATAAAGGCTTCAAGCTGGGGACTTGTAGCACAGATATGTCCTGCGATTATTGCCCCAGCAATCCTTTTGGTCTCGTTTGAGTGTGTAGTGTCTTCACGCAGTCGAGACGGGTTGACTGGCGGGATCGCAGGATATATGTCTTTTGAAACGCCCATTATCCGAGTATGCTCTGATTTACTGGTGACGGAATACGACCCCATCGACATCATGTCAAATCCTGAGGGCTTGGGCGGTTGTACGGCCCCCTTTTCTGGCTTGCCGGGGTGTGTAGTCCACTTGGCTAATTTTAGCTGCTTGTAAAGAGACTCCGATGTCTCCTTCACATGTGCGACAACACAACGGGAGAGAAGACTTAGGATCTGACAACAACGCGCAAAATTGCAGAGGTCCGACTCACTGAACACAATGGCGCGCTAGAATTCTAACGTAACGGAATGAAAGGAGAAGGTGCCAGCCCACGTAGCTTCCCTTCTCAAAGCCACGACGACTGAGTGACATAAGCGGATCTCAAAGGATGTGGAGATGCACCCCAGACATTATATGTCACAATGCCTCTTCTTGAGAAGTGAACACAAGCTTACAAACTATATGTACCTCATAAAATCTTGCCAAGTGTACTTGATGGAAATGCTCCGCCATAAATTGATAACTGTTAGGTTCGTTCATAGAGAGGGTGTGGAGTAGTGGCCGACATGGATGGAAGGAGTGAACGTACCCCAGTCAAAATATATGCGTCATCCCTCCCGCCGGCGGCCATAACCTCTCACCGCGTAGGCGTCTATAACCTCCTTCTTCTCTCATGCAAAGATTGGTTTGCCCCAGACCAGGCTGCCTGATTATTAGGATAACTGCTTTTGCTTGCTTTCTTCTCTACTGATGCAAAGATAAGCCGACATACCCTAAATTTTCGCTCAAGGTAATGAATGAGAGGATGATGAAGCTTGAAATACTCTGAAATTTGTTATCCCTGAATTCCTGGTGTTCGGCTCATGACCATTCCCGCGATTCCTGGACTTCGAATACGCAACATGACCACCATGGATCCGACGAACTCCATGCTACCCCTCCCCTCCCAACACGGGGATGCTATTCAGTATGTACCAATTTGCAGTGCTCCCGATCTATGTCCTAACGACGTCAAGTCTCGAAGATTTTTTTAACTTCACTCCCCATAAACCACCCAAAACTAGTGATTCATACACTCTGTATGTGGATTTCAGTCACATGGTGCCCGTCGTGTACGTGGGGTCTACCATGTGTGTGATGTTCATTTCGTTTCACTCGGGCGAAACGGTTCCAGGACTAGCCCGGAGTATCTTTCCTTGACAGATCACTTGAATGAATCCGATTCCTAGAGGAGTCTGGTCGAAGAACGAAGAAAACCATGATCAAGACCGCCGGGATCGATACTACCCAAAACACCCAGAACTGACCATCGCCAGGTTTAAAGCCATCCGACATACCCAGAAGTGCTGCAATTAAGGTCGCCGGAAATACGATAGCAGCTAGAACGGCAAGTCGTAAGTTGAAGGCACCATCTTCCAGACTTTTGTCTGCCGCTCGAAGATTTACAATCTCATCCGCCTGGGAAGTTAGGGCATCGGCTCGAGATTTGTAGAGCTTAAGTCTAGCCAGAGCTGCGGAGAGGTCCATATTAGCATCTTCAATAGCTGAGGGCATCTTCTTTGACGGTGTTGATTCTCGCCAAGGACTCCCACTGGGTCCGCAGCCCAACCTTTCGAGATTCAACTGAAGATCATCCTCAAAGTAGGCCAAGCGGCGGCGAAAGATATTAAGGCAGTAAATGGCCCGGTATAGTCGTTCCGTCTTCTTCCTCCACGATTTGTGATCGTGTGCGAAAATAGAGGGTCCAATATCTCCGCCGTTGTCTCGGGCTTGGTATCTTCCTGCGTCAGCAATGAATTCCCCTTGATTCAATGTGAGAAGGAACAGCTCCAACATGTTGAATCAATAATAGGAGGCAATCTTTAGTGTATACGATGTGGCAATGGGAGCCTCTTGTTGCGCCTTTACAATTGTCTCTTCGGAAGCCTCCTTGGTCCAGTAATAAATCGTCTCATCAAGGAGAGATCCCTTTCGTCTATTGCCGACAGTTTCAGAATCCCCGAGATATTTGCTCTTATCGATGGGGTCTGGGTAGCCACGAAGATAAGGCCAGCTAGTATGAGGTTTGGTATTGAAGTGGAACTGCTTGGTTCGAGGAATTAGATTGTACCGTTTTGGTTCCAGTCGTGGTTCAGGGTCCACTTTACAAGATGCGAATGGAGGATCCACTTTACAAGATGCGAATGGAGGATCCACTTTACAAGATGCGAATGGAGGATCCACTTTACAAGATGCGAATGGAGGATTCACAAGCAGGAGAGCTTTGGCCAATATCAGTATCACATATTAAGAGGGACTTACTGGCTGGACGTACCATTCCATGGTTTCGGTTGCTTCCGAACATCTCAATCCGCATTATCGGCCCAGTAAGAGACACAACGCCTCGCCGAAGCGACGCATAATGCCTCTCTGATCTTTCCACCAGGTATGAAGAACCAAGGGTCGATTCCCCGTCGATTGCTCGCAAAAGTCAGAAAATCGAAGCTCATATTACCTTCTGGACACGATCTTGGCTCGTAGTACCGAAGAGAGAAAGGACCGCGAGGGGTTTGTAAGTGAAGGAAGAGTTCTTTGGGGGATGCTGCCTGTCGCGGAGAGAAATTTCCAAAAATGCGCTTGGGCAGCAATTACAAGTGGGTCAACATCAAGGTGCCATCCTAAAATATCGACATACTCGGGGGAAAGGTCTTCTAGAATATACAGGCGATGCGAACAGCCCGATTGCCCGTCTAGTAGGTTGGTCTGCTGCAAGTAATCCGACGAATCTCTCGTATCTGACGGGTTCTTCGGGTGTGTCCGGCTCTTTTGTGAACTTGACCAGAACTCCAGAACGTAGCATCGTCCCGGTGGGTGGTAGTTTCCATACGCGTTTCGAAAGTGACCATTGACAAGCCTCCTGACAGAGTCACCCGTATTGGTAAGCCTGTGCAAGAAGGGCCCTAGACAGGGAAAGCTCATTGTGAGCGAGTCGCTTCGACGCAAATATGGAAACTGTTTTTCGTTGCGGTAAGGATTCCCTTCTTTCAATATGCGATATTCGTAGGCCATTTCGACGATGGAAAGGATTCATGGTTGACACCGAAAATGGAAGGTTAGGAAGGTGGCAGCTGAAGTAAAGACTCACCGTAATCATCCCATCATAAGATCCAGCCACATGACGTCGGGACTGCATGACTGTCCGTCCTCTCCACTGAGACTTCTAAACAATCATGGAGTAGAATTTGGGAGATGACTTTAGGCCATGGTCTGATCGAGGAAGTGGTTGTGGTCGATCTGGCGCTAGTGGGTTTGAGCGGACGACCTTGACTGGACGTCGTTCGTTCCGCTCCTCTTCTGCCTGCCTGCATATGTAGGACAAGCCGGACCCCACCAGATTGATTTAGTTCTGGGCAAATTTCAGGTAGCACGATGACTCCACAAGCGTCATGGAGAATCAGCACCCCAGATAAGTTATCACCCGATACTTGCTAATGAGGAGAGAGGCACGAGAATGACAGGAGTCTGAGGGGAACATCAGATCACGATTCGCCTTAGGAGGATCTTTGAGGTCAACGTATCTCATTAAGGTCACACGGGCGACTTCTTGTCTCCTCCGTAAGTAGTCTGTGCAAGTATCCAAAAACGCCCCATCTCCTTCAATGCACCCTGACAGAGCTGCAGTTCAGACTGGTACTACAGAACGAAGAATGTAAGACACGCTCAAAGGGAAATTCCGTTCAATACCCAAAGCTCTCCGTATGGAGATAGATACCCTGCGCCCCGGTGCCTTTATGTACCGCTCGCTCATCGCTCAAGGAACACACCTCCTGTTTCACGTCCGCAACAAGTCCTTGCGGTCCACATACGACTACTGCAGACTCTCCAAGAGCTTGCTCCAGGCTCTTTCGGATGATGTTGTTTGGACTCGGCCGGCCTGAGAAAACCAAAATCGAGGGGTGGAGAATCGAAGCCTTCTGTGCACTAGAGGAAGGCGCGGATGACGTCGTTGAGAGTGGTCGGTTGGGATCATTGGAAGCGCGATCCTGTGAGCAAGTGCATGGCGATATCCCATCAGCGGAGGATGTCTCGTCAACTGTCGTCCTACAGCAACACGCTCTATTGGTGGAGCCGGCCTTTGCTTTCAATGATGCCGATGTAGCGCTGACTTCTATGACTTGCGCTTTGCGATCCTGACCCTTCTCCTTCTCATTTAATGAGGGGGTTCGGCTGCGGAGTTCTACAGTACCCCGCTGGGATTCCTGGAGATCCTTTGGAGGAGTGTCCATGCTCGGAGCGGTGATGGCCGACACTAGCGTTTTGCGCTCGTCCGTCAATGAGTCGTCACACGTGATGTAAACTGTTATTTCGAGCTTAAGATCACGCCTTGTTTGTTGCAGAACCTCAAAGTCCGACAATACTGCCGATAGGTGCTCCGAGAACCACCCCAATTGTCCTCGACTCTTGACAACCCAAACAAATCGGACGTGTCGAGTGACTGCACCCTTTGGCACACTGAATAACGAGGAACGTTCTCGTATAGGGTGGAGATTTTCTCGCCATCCCTGTAAGATATCCCGGAGTAGTGGAATGGTGAATGTGGCTCCCGCACTGCCAGCCAATAGTACGACGCTATCAAATTGGCGCAAGGGTCTTAGACATCCATACGGTCCTTCAATAGCAACTGTTTTCATCCGGGATTCCACGGACGACGCGGGGAGTCCGTGTGTCTTCTCGGCGTGTCTGAAGAAGCGTTTCGTGCCCCCGGATTCAGCTTTGACCAAGAACTCCATTTGGCCGTCTTGGGGGATAGATGCTATTGTGAAAGGATGGCTTTGTAATGGAACAATGGAGTGGCATGAAAGAAATACATGTTGCCCTGGAGTCCAACTAATCGGAGGGTTGCGGATGACGATTCGGGTAGTGTTGTGTGGCAAGGCCGTAAAGTCAGCCTTGCATGCCCAGAAGCTGGACATTTGGCCTGCATTGCGTTGCTTCGGATGGAAAAGGGAGACGTTGGCATAAAAAACGCGCAGTGCTCGAATGATGCGGTCGAAGAAGAAGATTCCAACTGGCAACCAGATGTAAATGTGAACCTCCGCAGGAGTATGAATGTAGATGAAACCGATAAGAACAGCAAAGGAGACCAGATGCTGCACAACAAAGAATTCGTAGCACCAGCCTCGGATCGGGGTCATGGAACTGAAGACAATCCACACCAGCATTGCCCATGCAACCACTCCCTTCCAGACCAATGTGTTAGTCTTCAGCTGTATCCCAATATAGTTGTATGGGGCCCAGTCGGCGAAGAAATATCCCATGTGAATGGTCACAGTGAGAAGGAGACATCTTGCGCACCACCTGTGCAACCAGTTGAGACGCTCATGGCTCACTCCGGTCAGACCTCCAATAATGTTGTTCTTCCCTGCAAGCAGGAAGATCAAGGGCAGCTGTCCAATGGCTACGAATCCGGTCCGGTATCCAACGTCTTCTCTGGACCACCTGTCACCGAGGTTGAATCCGTAGAAGCAGAGGGTGATGGTGACAACGAGATTTGCTATTATTAGGCTGGACCGTCCCACTGTGGGTAGTCTGAATATTTGGCCCTTGAAAGGTATTCTGATGGAGAAGTTGGCGGCTTCTCGCATTGTTGCATATAGCGTCGCAAAGGCCACGGAAAAGTAGGTATTTGGTTTTGCCGGCCTCGGCCTCCCGGACTGGGCAGCGGACAATCTTGCACATATCAGCTGATGTTTTGGGGGCGTTTGACTGCAGACAAACCTTTGCCGGCAGAGCACATTGTTGTAGATATTGACAAGTGTCGCGACCCCGACCGCCGCACCAACAACGACCCAGTACATTTTCGGAAAGTCAATGAGAGGGGGCAGTCCCCCCATGGACATACCCCCCATGGCCATGCCAGACATATCCATGTTGAAGGTGCGAAAGCCACGCGCTCAGCGATGGAGCAGATGTTTGCAATGAAATGGGAGAGGAATGTCCGCTACCGCCGCCAAGGAATTTGGAGGGAGGCCAACAACTGTATCGTGGTGTCGTCCGGGGATGCAGCCGCCATGTATACCAGCTATCTCATGTCGAAGAAGGATTCCCGTTGTTATTGTTGAGCAGGTTTGTGCAGATAAAGAGATGTTGGATATCTGTCTCACGTTGGCAGGCACTGAGGGAGGAAAGTGCGGATCTGCCAGAGGATGGATGATGGGCAGCGGAGAAGCACATGCACCCGCCGCCTTCTTAGTTCCCTACGAGGATTACATGTGGGCACAAATGCCGTCCACCAAGGTGCCGGATTTCGCATGCAGGCGAGATGACGCCGTCCCATCGCTGCTCGAAGAGCTGGGGGCAGATCACCCTCGACATGGAGTTGTTAGTGTGGCGGTCCTGAGTCCTCGGTAGTGGCGCGCACGAGCCAATCAAAACTTGCTCAAATGGTCGCACCACGTTCCTCGCCCGCACTTTCTTTGCTCTTTGCGCATCGCCATGGGCGTGCAGACACTGCAAGCGGCCGACCAGCGAAGGATATGCATCCGCCTGGTTCCTGGCTGGGCGAACGCGGCCCTCCGTCCCACCAAGGTGGAGTAGGGCCGGCCTGCAAGCAGTTTTCAGTGTCTTTGTGGTGTTCGCACATTCCGTAACATCGCACGCTTCATCCCCAGTGCTTGTCTCTTCTTGTCGTTCCTTGACTGTCGCATAATCGAACTCATATTCTCTTGGAATTGCGCGCTCCTGCCAAAGCGTCAATGCAGACGTGATTTCGGACCTCCAGAACTCCAGCCAAGCTCGTCCAAGACGTCCAAGACGCTCCTCTCTGGGACGTATAACCTCAGGGCCCGCCCGCGCCATTGACCGGAGTCCAAATCTCCAAATCAGCCTTCTCCCAACATCAGCAGACATAATCGCCAACTCCGGCAGCAATGGTAGCACACTCCGGCCACGATACGAGCGGCGCAGAGGGGATGAACGCGGAATCCGGTTCGGGCTCCATGCCCATGATGTCCACGGCCTTCTTCGCTGCTACCAACACACCACTCTACTCCACCTCATGGACTCCGTCGAGCGCTGGCGCCTACGCTGGAACCTGCATATTCCTCATTCTGCTCGCAATTGTCTATCGCGGAGGCTTCACCCTCAAGCACCACCTCGATGCCAAATGGCTTGCATCGTCACTGAAGCGCAAATATGTCGTCGTGGCGGATAAGACTCCAATCGCAGAACAAGTGAACTCGGACGCAAACTCTACAACGGGAATCCTCACCACCAACGGCATCGAGGAAAGAGTGCGAATAGTGGAGGCACCTGTCAGTCACGTTCAGCCATGGAGATTCTCCGTCGATCTACCACGGGCGGCACTGATGACGGTCATCGCTGGCGTTGGCTACCTCCTGTAAGTTCCACACTACCATGAATCGAATGACCACCTGCTGATTGTCTGGATAGCATGCTTGCTGTTATGACCTTCAACGTCGGCTACTTTATTTCAGTACTGGGCGGGACCTTGATCGGAGAGCTTATTTTCGGGAGATTCAACCAAGAGACGCACAAGTAGTGGTTGGATAATTAACGATTTACGGTTCGACTGTTTTTGATCGGGCGAAAGGGGCCCCGTGGTTTCTTTTGGTTTTATATTATAGCATGTCACCTTGGCAGTCCTGTTGTTTGCGCGGAGTTGATCCTGGGTGTAATTGTCATAGAGTAACTGCAGGGACCAGTGTCCCATGCGGCTGCAGCTGCAATCTGAGCTGCAAGATGGGTTGCCACAGCCGTCAGCCCAATGCTTGACTCTTGAAAGAATTAGGGAAATATTTCTGAAATTCTCCTCGTCCTCGGTGCATGTTCCGCGCTCCAGCCTGCGATTGCATCTGATATCCAAATCGAGCTAGAGTGATGAACGCAAGGTCGGCGCCATCGCCAGGCTTAGCGCAATCTGACCCTTGCTGGGACGCCACTAGCGGCACCACAACCCTGGGAAACTTGCTCATATATTCTCAGACCTCAAGTCTGGCCGTCCCACCGATCATCAAGCTCCCCACCTCCGCCATATTGATCTGACGACAGCTCGCACAGGCTGGTATGCGGCGTTCCGGCCGTCCTCACAAAGCATCTTAGAGGCTGCCACTGGCCCTGATTCGGCTGGCACCCGGGTCCCTTTTGGCCAGTTACAGAGTGCAGCTGGAACAAGCTCAAATCGCCTTGAAGCTTGATGCCGTCCTGCTTCACGCCAAAAGCCACGCGAAGATGCGAGGGACTGCAGGGCACGGCATGCGGGGACGAGCCCCGGAGCTCCTGCTCGTGAATACAAAGGTAGCAGGCCCAGCTCCACCCGTGAACCGTGGTAGCTCCATTGACTGCCACTCCCCGTCCCCTTACACTTGACCTGCGAGCTCAATTAGACCTCTTCACTACCTCTATATTCCTCTCAAACTAGAGTCACTCGAGTATCGTCTCCCCCTATTCTTTTGCATCATGTTTTCCAACGCTTTTGCCCTTTTCGCTCTCGTGCCTCTTAGCGCTGCGCATTTCCTCCTCACCTACCCACCAGCTCGAGGATTCTCAGACGACAAATCGGGCACATTTCCCTGCGGCGGATTCGACACAGTCAGCTCCAATCGCACCGAATTTCCAATCAATGGCGGATCGGTTCAATTGGACATGCATCACACACAGACAAAGGTCGAAGTCCTCCTGTCAATTGGCTCGGACCCCGGCAACCACTACAACATAGTCCTTAAGCCCACACTCGCCCAAGAAGGCCTCGGAGACTTCTGTATCGCAGGACTCAGTATCCCTAGCGGTCTGAATATTTCGAACAACACCCCTGCCACAATCCAGGTTGTTTCAAACGGAGATCCTGACGGCGGCCTTTATCAGGTGAGCCCAATTTTCTTGCGTTTTCAACGCAACAGCCATCATGAAAGAATCAAGAACCCTAAAACTTTAACGAAGTGTAACTGACTTGATTAACAGTGTGCGGATGTTACCTTGACCACTCAAACTGTCGATCTCAGCTCCCACTGCAAGAACAACACTGGCGTCAAGGTCACAAGCCAAAACATCCAAGGCAACCCCAACGGCACAACGACTGCAAGCCCTTCCACAAGTGCCAGTGGAGCAGCCGCATCCGCAAGTAAAACGGGTATTGCAGCCCATCCAACGGTGGCGTCTTGGGTAATGGGTGCTGTTGGGCTAGCCGGCATAGCTCTGCTATAAGCGGAAGTGAAGAAAGCTTTGTGCTATGGACATTTGTATATGATACTCGGTTCGGGGTTTACACTAAATATGACATTTTACACAAGACACCCTCATTGTTCCACGCGTAAAGTGATTGCATTTTCTGCTTCGCAGATCACGCTTCGGGCTAGCGCAAGGAACATGTCGCTCGAACATGATTGGCGAAATGTACCATGCACATCCAGCCTCGTTGCACAGTGAAACTTCCTGATATGGGCACATGAGCTGGCGAGAAGCTATCCGGGTCATAATTGCCGATAATTGTTGTTTCTTGAGCTTTCTGTTGCGATTTCGTGCCCCG
The DNA here is from genome assembly GCA_002105025.1 of Clohesyomyces aquaticus. Taxonomy (NCBI): domain Eukaryota; kingdom Fungi; phylum Ascomycota; class Dothideomycetes; order Pleosporales; family Lindgomycetaceae; genus Clohesyomyces; species Clohesyomyces aquaticus. The sequence goes on from MCFA01000005.1 coordinate 91,164, forward strand.
GTGGTCACTCGAAAATCAACCTTGCAAGCGAGCCACACAAATCGGAGGTGCCGCAGTTTCCCCGACACCGGTCCTGAACTCCATCACCAACTTCACTAACACGATTTTACCCACCCACGGCAATCGAGGTACGTATAGCTCACCCGCATCGATTAACACCGCGTTGACGGCTGTATCTCGTATCAAATGGTTCTTTGCTGACTCCTATACCATAGTCTTCTCTCCGTCTAGCGTCACCAACCTTTTCTCCCTACCGCAAATATGGATCAAGCAAAGCTGGCACGTATGCAAGCGTCGGTGCGCATTGGTATGTCCCCATTTCCTGGTTGTTCTGCCTCAGATGGGGCCTTCACATGATTTCCACGATCGCGATAGGCAGCTCAGCTAACCATACGGACAGGGTAAGACGATCCCCCTCCCATCCGCCCCGCACGTCGCCGAAACCTGTCGTAGTATACATGGCTCCGAAATTACAATGCCTCCGTTGTTTGGACAGCGGCAGTGTAGATAAGATCTGATACCGGATTATTCCGCTAACAACTTTGAACCATACAGAGGCAAAGGCACTCCGCGCAGGAAGGTCAAGAAGGTCCACAAGAGCGCCGGTACCGACGACAAGAAGCTCCAGACGGCACTGAAGAAGCTCAATGTTCAACCGATTCAGGCAATTGAGGAAGTCAACATGTTCAAGAGCGACGGAAACGTCATTCACTTCTCCGCACCAAAGGGTAAGGTAGCTCTCCGCTATCACTTCATAACGGGCTTCAGAAGCTGCCTCAATGTACCAATCAAGATTTTCTATCTCCTCTGTCGTTGAGGCAGTAGTCTCGACTCTCTCCCAATTTACGACGCCGTCCCTGGACTGCTTCTAGCGCATTGGCTAACAGGTCTCTTTCGTAGTGCATGCGTCCGTACCCTCGAACACCTTCGCCATCTACGGCAATGGCGAGGACAAGGAACTGACCGAGCTCGTCCCCGGCATCCTAAACCAACTCGGACCCGATTCACTCGCCTCCCTCCGCAAGCTCGCCGAGAGCTACCAGAGCATGCAGGACAAGAAGGGCGAGGGAGAAGATAAGAAGGATGACGATGATGATGACGAGATTCCGGATCTCGTAGAAGGCGAGAACTTCGAGACCAAGGCCGAGGTCGAGTAAATACACCTCATGGGAATGTTCGAATGGAGGAGAGCGGTACGGGTAGCGCTACCATGGGTTAAGCAAAGGGCTATAGCCTATACTGTGAAATCGAAGTGAAGGACTGCGGATGCTGTACCTATCCCATCTTCTCGTCTTGGCAGTCGTGGCGGATCTCTTGTGATATGCGGACACCGGGAATGGCGTTTCTTCATTTTGAAATCATATGGAAATGAAAAAGGTCACAAGCACATTGTTTTCCGCTATGGTACAGTGCTCCCCAAACATCCTTTACACCAACAACAAAGTGCACTTACTCGAGCCCCCGAGATACAGTGAACCATGTCACCGACATATATATCGAATTGTGGATGCCTTCGGGGAGGCTTGGAGGTATAAGAGCGCGGTCCGATATGTGGTGGACACACTCCATGGGCTTGACGTTGTCAGTTTACGCAGCGTGAATTTTGTTCCCAAGACATCATTGGCAACATTCTTAGAAGGTGTGCACGTATGATATGTATCCGTACAGAACCCAGGCACCCAGGTAATCACACTGCCCGAACACCGAGTGTCCGAGCCTTGCCGTGAATTGTCAGCAGCCCGGATGCTGGAAGGATCACCTCCCGGATTTCTGCATTCGGCAACTACTAGACCAAATCAGGTAAGCGTGGCGGTGGCCATAGCTCCCCAAAGCCCCTCTGTTGATGCTTTTCCACCATTGTATTCATCAGCAACAGCACCCTAGTGCGGAACGAAACAACTGGAGAGATAAAGCCACGGCGTTCCTCATCTTTAGGATCGATCTCAAAATTACTGGGAAGATCGACAGGTTCCTACATCCACATTGACGCCGGTTCCCCACACCAATACACTAACGCGTCGGCTCTCGAGGCTAACCAAGCACACCACCATCGGCTTTAGGTTTGAGCTCACGCCCCCAATATTAAAGACTGGGCTTCATTGTCTCTATTTAAGTTTCCTGGCAACTTCCTTTTAATACCTTCTTCATCCCAACGGAATCTCTCCTCTGTCATACTCCTTCCTACCCGCAAATACACCCACTGTCATCATGAGCTCCGAATCGATTGTCATCCTCGGCGGGTCCTTCGCTGGAATCAGCGCTGCTCACTACGCACTGAAGCATGTTCTTCCTCAGCTTCCGAAGAAGGAAGGCATAACATACAATGTCACATTGGTCAACCCCTCCAAGGAATTCTTCTGGCGCATCGGCGCCCCACGTGCAGCTGTCTCGAAGAAGCTCATGCCGGATAGCAAGATGTTCTTCCCCATCGAAAGCCACTTCTCAAGCTATCCGAAAGGAAGCTTCACATTCGTTCAAGGCACCGCCACCGCTGTGGACCCAGCAACCCGAACTGTAACCATTACCACGCCTTCCGAAGCGCAAACTTCCCTGACGTATGTTGCCCTCATCATCGCGACCGGTTTCTCGACTCCTTCGCCACTCTTCACCCAGAGTACCAACGCCACCGACCTGAAAGCAACTTACGATTCTTTCCAGAAGACCTTCCCGTCCGCCAAAACAGTCGTCATTGGCGGCGCCGGCCCGGTCGGCGTCGAAACAGCTGGAGAGATTGCCGAAGCCCTCAACGGCAAGCCCGGATTCCTGGCTCCAGCAGCACCGAAGAACCCGAAGGCCAAGGTCACTCTCATATGCGCGGAGAAGAAGATGTTACCAATTCTGCGGGAATCCATCTCCAAACAGGCCGAGACTTTACTGAAGAAGCTTGGCGCTGAGGTCCTCTACAACATCAAGGTGGTTTCTACAAGCGCATCTGGAGAGGGAGCGAAGACCACTGTCACACTCTCAGACGGAAAGACGATCGAGGCCGATATCTATATTGACTGCACGGGCATTCGACCCAATACGTCGTTCCTTCCAGGAGCTTGGATTGACAACCGCAATCGTGTGGCCTGTAACCCCAAGACTCTCCGTGTCGAAGCTGCCGGACCCAGAGTGTACGTTGTTGGCGATGTTGGTTCGTACACGCGTGGTGGCTGCGTCGATCTCGCAGACGCCATTCCTGTCGCCCTGACAAACCTAAGGACCGACCTGGTAGCGCACATTACTGGAGAGGCCCCTGGAGGGGACCGAGTGTACAAGGCCAACTTGGCCGAGTCGCAGATTTGCCCGATCGGAACTGGGAAGGGAGTCGGTGCTTTCAATGGGAACAAGCTTCCAAGCATCATGGTATGGGCGATCAAGGGAAGGGACTACATGTCTGGACAACTCGTACCTCAGTTCTTGAGTGGCAGCAATTACAGCAAAGAGGGCAAATGGGTTCCGGAGCCCGTGGCAGCCGTCCAAACAAATGTGGGGTTATCTTCTGGTTAGGCCGGAATGACGGATCCGGGAACTGCAGCCAGCAGTCTGTGAGGGGGTGGATTTGAGCTGGAATAATAGTGGGATCTCCACGAGTGCTTTTGGTACTGGTTTGTTATCGTATACCCCGAAAACGGCGCTGGAACGGGTGGAATACCTTCCCTCATTAGCACCTACATAGCAATAGTTTAATTATGTGAATCATTTGCTCGAAGCAGGTCATTACACTCACCATCTCTTCCATTCTGAAATTTCCATCTAGTGCTGATTGACAGGAGGAGCAATGCACCACATATTTAAGCTTAAATCTAGCGCCTCGGCAAAAAGTTCGACCTTCGAACCAGACTGATCACCGCAAACTAGATTTAACAAAACAACATTCGCCCTCGCTCCTCCATCCCACCAAAGCCACAATGGCGTCCGCAAACACCGCCACATCTACACCGGCACTCTCATTTCCTCGCCCCATCTTCGCCGCCATATCACCACACTCCTTCCTGCAAGCGCACCTCTCCAACCCCACCGCCCCAAACAAAGCCTTCCGCGCCAACGGCCGCTCAGCGCACGAATTCCGGACCCCAGGAATCAAGACCGGAGCGCTGACACACTGCCACGGTAGCGCTGTTGTACGAGTGGGGAATACGAGTGTTGTGTGCGGCGTTCGGGGCGAAATACTGCGCGCGGAAGATATCGCGGATCCGCCTTCCTCGACTCCGGATACCGGCAATGAGGTACACGAAGATGGGGGTGATGATGTAGATGTAGATGCGGACGCGGATGCGGATGCGGATGCGGATGCGGATGCGGATGCGGAGGAATTGGATAGCCTTCGGCTGCTGGTCCCCAACCTCGAACTCAACACCGGCAGCACGCCCTCCAACATCCCCGGCTCAGCGCCGTCCTCCACCGCACAAACCCTCATCACGCGAATCCGGTCGCTCCTTCTCTCAACCCGCATTCTCCGCGCTCGAGACCTGCGAATCGTATATACACCACCTCCGGCAACCCCAGATGAGGTACCAGACCGGCAGGTGAAGGCGTACTGGACGCTCTACGTAGACATCATGTTCATTTCCCTCGACGGCAACGCGTTCGACTCCGCCTGGCTAGCCGTCCTTGCCGCGTTACGCGATACCCGGCTTCCGAAGGCATTCTTCGACCAGGAAATGGAAACAATCCTGTGTTCGGACATCCCATCCGAAGCCGCGCCGTTGAAGCTGCGCGGGTGTCCGGTTGCGAGCACGTTTGCGGTGTTCGACGGATGGAAGGATGGGGATGCGACGGAGGGGACTGAGGATTGGGTGCTTAGTGATCCGGATGCATTTGAGGAGGGCGTTTGCCAGGAGAGCGTTTGTGTGGTTGTGGATTGTGTGGGTGGGAGGGGGAGTGGACAGGAGCAGATACGGAGGATTGAGAAGAGTGGTGGTGGGGTTGTTGGGCGAGAGGAGATGAGAGGCTTGGTTAAGAGGAGTGTGGATAGATGGACGATTTGCGAGGGCGTGTTGAAGGGCGTGGGAAGCGCGTGAATGGAGGATGTGATTGATACCCTGTAACGTGAGATGGTGGAATGGCATTGCTGTTCAAGGCATGGGCTTTGTTCCATTTCGGAATGTCCTGTTCTGTTGGGCATAGATGGAACGCGATCTTACCACTTGCCGTGTCAATAAGTTCATATTCATGACAAGGTAGAAGACCCAAATTCCGGTGGCCGACCTAGTCTTATCCTAACATCACGCACATCGCACCAAAGTACATGAAGAGGTTCCTTCATTAAGAATGACATAGAATACATGATCCAAGTCTTCACACTCCAGATGCCTATATGATGACCCCCAAGCGCCAAAACTCTCGCCTCTCCAAAGCCAACCCTCCATAAGAGATTTTTCGCCCGAGAATGCAAATATGCTGCCAGTAAAAAGGCCAGGAAAATAGTGGATAAGAACAAATGAAAGAGATACGACAGGACGAGACAGAAATGAAGACGTCTTCTGCTCCGAGGAAGTGTGCGTCTCCCCTCCGCTCCAAACGCCATACTTCATCCCCCGAAAGGCCGCCCGACAGCTCCAATACCTCTTCCTTCCCCCGTTTTCGTGCCCCCGACCGACTACCGACTGACCTGCTAGATTGACCCCAAGATCTCGTGATTCGCATTCGCATCAATATCCAAACATCGTGAACAGCACCTCCGACTCCTACTTCACCATCCGTTTCGACCGCACAATAAACGGACTCGGCATGTCGATCTCGGTATCCGGATCCCAGATTGCCGGTGTATTTGCGCTGCGTGCCTTGACGGGACTTCTGGCCTTGTATCCTCGTTTCCCTTCATCTTCACTCATCGCCTGGACAGGAATACCGCGTGCCTGCTGTAGCTCGACGAGGGTTCGGCCCTGGACACCGTTGTTGCGGATAGCCTGAATGCGAATCTGTTCGTTGCCTTTCTTCGACTTTAGACCGCCTTCTGCAGAGACAGCTGTCTTGACGGAAGCTGCTCGGCGGATGGGGCTGCCGCCGTCGATTGGTTTTGGCTTTTGTCGGAGCGGTGATGTTGCGACGGTGGGTACTGCGCTCTGTGGTCGGGCTTTGCCTGCGAGGCTCGGAGCGCTTGCCAGGCGTTGGTTCGGTTTCAGTATCGGGCGTTGGCCTGCTGTGAGGGCTTTGAAGGGGTCCTCGTTTCCATTTCGGGCTCCTGATGCGCTGCGGGCGCGGGTTGGTGATGGGAGAGGGACTTCATCGTCATCGAAGTCGATTTGCCAGCTTTCGTCGGTTGTCGGGGAAGGGACTTCGGCTTCCCATTTCTTTGCTCCTTCTTTCGCGGCGGCGAAGATGTTGGTTCGAGAGGCGGCATTGCGGCGAGGGGAAAGGGAGAGGGATGCAATAGATGCAGGCGCGGGACTGGGATCGGCCATCTGAATGTCCATGGGCGATGGAGGTACTTGGGCAGCGACAGGGCCTGTGAACATGGTTCGCGCCCGAGAGAGTGGTGCCCGCGCCGCTTTCTTCTTCGGTAATTTTGTCGCTGCAGGCTCTTCCGAGTCGTCCAAGGAAAGGGAAGACAGGTCGGTCCCGCTACCGATGCCAGATTCGGTGCCCAGCGTGCTTACGGAAGTGCTGATCTTATGGTCCACTGATTCTGCTGGGAACAGTATTTGTTGTTCAGACGGCATCGTTGGTGTGCTCGAGCGCGGTTCCAGTTTTGGTGATGTGCTAAGGCGCTGAGGATGTCGTTCCAGCGCAGCAGCAACACGTTTCGCAACCTCGCCCTCAAACTTCTGCCGCAGCTTTTCCAGCTCGAGTGCCACTTGTCGATCAATTTCTAGCCGGGCCTTGAGTTCCCACTCGCGTCGCAGTTGGCTGTCTATTCCCTTGCGCATCTCTGCAAGGTGGGCTTCCGCTCGCATAGCCTTCTCCTCCGCCTCTTTCAAGAAATGTGCCGCCGCTTGGTTCTTCTCCTTCAGATTGTGGCCAAGCCTCACTACCTCTTGCTCTTTGCGCATAAGCTTGACGATGGGTAGATTCAATAGGTGTGCGGTATCGGGACGGTTGTTGGGGTTGGTCTGGAGACAGCTGGCAACGACCTTGCACAGCTCGGGGGAGTAGCAGGATGGGAGCGGCGTGTATCGTCCGAGCTTGATTTTCTGGATGAGCTCGAAGTGCGTCTTTGCGTTGAAGGGCGGCTGCTTCGCGCACATTTCGTAGATGATACATCCCAGCGCCCAGATGTCGGAGTGTAGGGTATATTGTTCCGCCTTACAGATCTCCGGGGACATGTAGAACGGGGTGCCGACATACGTGGATGCGAAATCGTGGGACTGGAGAATTTTGGAGAGACCGAAGTCGCCAAGTTTGACAGAGTTGTCGTCGCCAAGGAAGACTGCAGAGGTCAGTACATTTGCGCCAGTGTATGTAGTCGGGCTTATCCTCACTGTTCTCCGGCTTAAGATCCCGATGCAGGATCATCGGCTTGCCGTTACCTCGCGGCTTCGCATTGGCGCCGAGGCCCATGACATTTTGACCCGCCGCTGGAGGGTCCTCTCCATAATGGCAGCGATACAATGCGCTAACAATCTGCGAGAAGATACTCCAGACAAACTCTTCCTCCGCCAGCTGGTTCTTCGATTTCAAGTCGCGGATCACGCGCCCGAGATCGCCGTTGCCGCAATACTCCATGTAGAGGTGAAGGTCCTGTGACACCTTGATGTGGTCGCGTTCAAAGTAGGCTACGATGTTGGGGTGTCGGAGCTCCTTCAGGATGGACAGCTCGGCCTGGAGCTGTTCCCGCTCCTTCTGCGACATCTTGGAGTAGCTGATCTCTTTCCGGCAGAGAATCTGTGGACAGTCAGTAGTGAAGAGAACAATGAACGCGCTCTAGCCTACGTAGCCATCCGACTTCCTCTTGACCTTGCGGATGACGCCGAAAGAGCCATGTCCTATAGGTGCATCAGTATACATGCGACAAATTGAAGAAACTGATGGTGATTGTGGTACCGATCTTCTCCAGGACATCGTATTTATCGTCCTCGGGCATATTGGATGATAATATATCATGCAACGAAAGTTTGTATGGTGATTATTTGCTGCTGGGTTAGTGTGTCGAGGGAAGCTGGCGGATTTGATGCGTGGAGTGCGAGGGACCTGTCCTGTGTGGACGAAGCGATGCCACTGTTTGGCAGCACCGGTCGTCGAAGCAACCGCGCACGGGCCCTTTCCCCATGCGGCGGGCACGACCTTGGACCCCACGAATCCTGTCACGTGACGGCCGTTGATCTTATCGCCGCTAACCTCCGCCACTCGACGATTCACTACTCTGGCCCCCGCTCCCAGTCTTCGATTGCTCTGCACTTCTTCTTCGTATTCTCCCCACCATGGTGCTCAACAAGCATCAAATCGAGGCCGCGCTTGCAACAGAGGCTCGGGCAATTTCTTCGGGCAAATTAAAGGAGGACAATCCACTCGACCTCTCGGACAATTTCAAACAACTTTGTGAGGCCTGTCGAAGGGGCGACTTGAAAGCATGTCAGGAGCTTATTTCCAGCGGCGTAAATATAAATGCGAGAGACAGGTTTGATTATACTCCATTGATCTTGGTAAGTACGCCTGGCACTTCAACATTCAATTTCCAGAGCCCATACGCGTCATACTCCGCTGTCCGCCGGCAAACGACATAGTAACGATTGTTTACAAAGGCCAGTCTTTGTGGTCACTACGAAGTCATCCGCCTTCTACTTGAGAACGGCGCGCTATGCGAGCGAGACACATTCCAGGGCGAAAGATGTCTGTACAATGCATTGAACGACCGCATCCGCAATCTCCTCCTGTCCTATGACTACGCAAAGTCAACGAACCCGCTGCAGCCTCTTGCCGCACATATTACGTCTCTTCTCTCGCGAACGACCCCTCAGACCTCGGACATCACGCTCGTATCCTACAACCAAAGTTTCCATCTCCACAAATTCCTGCTTGCGGCAAGATCACCGTACTTTGCGAAGAAACTGGCAGCGACACCGGGCACAAGTTCGTGGAAGCTTTCACAAAACATCGCCGCAGAGTCGGTGGGCGTTGCATTACAGTATCTGTATCTCTCCGAAGTCTCGCTGAGATCTGCTACCTTTGGATTACGTGACGATGAGGAAAAGATCGTGCTTGAAGGGCTGGATAAGATCAGTCGGCAATTGGAAATCGAACGATTATTCGAGAGCTTAACGGAAGTTTCGGATCGACGAATGCTCCGGCAGCGACGAGCGGAGGAATTAGACCGCGGCCGAGACCAGCTGGAGGCTTGGTTTAAGGATAATGTTGTCAAGAACAAAATAATTGTAGACACCGAAAAGGCGGGGAACATCCATTGGGATCGCGAAAACTCTATATTCGCCGATATTCTCCTGCGGGCAGATGATGATGATGATCCGCGCGACTCAGAATCTTCAGATGCTTCGCCTGGTCCTTCTGAGTCTTCCACGCCGCCCCAGACGCACGTTCGAAATACCCTAGGCCCACTCAATGGCATTCCCGTTGGTCTCATTAAGTCGCGGTCACTCTCGCGTCACCGCGCCGCCCGGAAGTCGACACTATACCCGGCGCATCGGGCGATGCTTCTACGTTCCGAGTACTTCCTCGCAATGTTCAGCTCAGCATTTCGCGAAGCCCAGGAAACCCCGCACCTCCAGATCATCACATTGGATTGCTCGCCAGCGGTCTTAGAAACAATACTCGGCTTCCTGTACACAGAGCGAGCGGATTTCGGGCTGGACATTGCAATCGACGTGCTCTTCGCGGCGGATCAGCTCTTCATAGAGAAGCTCAAACAGCGCGCCGCACTCATCATCTCAACTCTTGGCAATGGATCCACTTCGACTGTCGAAGCAGATAACCCCCGTGGAGAGACAGCTGCCGAGGATGTCATCGATATCTACGAGGTCATTCGTGCTGGGTGGGATACGAGGGTCCAAAGACTCGAAGAGTTCGCGGCGAGGTTTTTGGCATATCGCCTGGAGCATTACATCGACGAGCCGGAATTTGCCGGGCTTGTAGAGGACTCTGCAAAGAGGACAAAAGGGAGACAGGAGACGGACAGTGTAGACCTGATTGACGATTTAAGATTTTATCTCAGCGAGCGATTCAGACTTCGGTTTGAAGACACCGGCTTCGAGGAGATGACGGCCGAGGCGCCAGTCGACGCCATGAAGGAGCTGGAGATTCGAGATACGGGCTCAGAAACGCAGCAGCAAGTCGGTGGGTCCGATATCGAAGCACAGTTCGCGGCCGGGGCCATACGTACGCTTGATGGCGAGATTGCAGGCGACGAATTCGCGCAGGATGCAATCAACTACCAGATACTGCTCGGCAAGATAGATAGCTTGCTTGAGAAGCTCGGATTAGATGCTTGATCAGTCGGTAGAGCGTCTGCACAGGCAATTATCGCACGACGTGGGTACGAGGAATGCGACAAAATGCAAAGGCAGCTTGTTGACACAAGTATCCCTCCCCCGCTGACAAACCGCCCTCACCGCGCGTTGGCGTTTGGCGTGTACTCCGTACTGTACCTGGCGAAGTGCCCCGCAGCCGATGGTGACATCATGTGAGAGCTACCCCACCGTGCCCACCTGCCAGGAGCTCTCAAGCCCGTTGCGGTCGCGGTGGCGCGGCGAACACGGCCTGACAAATACTGCCGCAGCATGACAAGCCGCTGCTTCGCCTTCACACCGAGTGTCCGACCTTTACTTGCAGCTATTAAAGCTCCGAGAGTTGCCCCAAGCGCTTCACTGCCACGACTGCTTCGGCCTTCGTCTCCCGTTTTCCGACCATCACCAATTGCTCTCAGACCACGACTGCGCAACATGTCAACCGAGTCTACCCAGTCGGCAGCTTGTACGAGCCTCTTATCGCGTCAATTGCGAGACACGAGTTCACATATTGACCAATTGCTCAGGCTGCAACCTCCCAGCAATCGTCAGCGAGGGCTACCAGCCGAAGGGCGACTACATCACTGTTGATGGCCTGAAGACGTGTACGTCTCTCACCTCCAGCCTGCGGACGCCCTTCTTCTTATCTCATCAATTGACATGTCTTCAATGCAGATGCCACGGGCCCCAAGGACGCCAAGCAGGCCATTCTCATCGTCTACGACATCTTTGGCTTCTTCCCGCAGACCATCCAGGGTGCCGATATTCTTGCCTACTCCGACAAGGACCATGGCTACCAGGTCTTCATGCCGGACTTCTTCGAGGGCGAACCCGCCGATATCAGCTGGTACCCTCCGAAAACCGAAGAGCACGGCAAGAAGCTGGGAGAATTCTTCCAGACGAAGGCTGCCCCGCCAAAGACTCTGCCCCGTATTCCCAAGATCGTCAAGGAGCTGAGCGAGAGCAAGGGTGTGGAGAAGTGGGCTGTTGTCGGCTACTGCTGGGGCGGCAAGGTGCGCTACAAACCATTCGGCCATATCGACCATCCTCTTACTGACTCGTCGTTCGTTGCTAGATCGTCAACCTCTCCTCTATGGAAGGCACCCCATTCAAAGCTGCCGCCGCGTGTCACCCTGCCATGGTCGCTGGAGACGACGCCCCGGGAATTACCATTCCGTACGCCATGCTCCCCAGCAAAGACGAGAGCAAGGAGGATGTCGAGAAATGGGAGGCCGGCCTCAAGGTCCCACATATCGTTGAGTGGTTCCCTACCCAGCTTCACGGCTGGATGGCTGCTCGGTGAGTATCTTATGATTGCTTCTATTCTCAGTGCTGACAGTCACACAAGGGCCGATCTCGCTGATGCTGAGGTCAAGGAGGAGTACGAGCGTGGATACAAGATCCTCCTCGACTTCTTCCACAAGCACATGTGAGTGCTCCACACACACACACACAACAAACCCTTTCAAGAGCGGAGTGGTGTACTCGTGTTAGATGAGTCCATAATTGGGAGGCGCTGGAGGAATGGTGCTGAAACATGAAACCAGGGATTCTGGTTCCAAGCTCTAGTTGGAGTTGGGAGACGAGACTCATCGGGGAGATATATGATGGAATGAATATTCTAAGTCCACCAAATCCTTTCGCTTCTCCTTGTATTACTGTGATGCTTCTTCCGCGAAATGACGCATCGTTGTTACCCTTCTCAATCCCATTCACATGCATCCACTTGCGATCAGTCACCTTCCTATTTCCTTTTGTATTAATCTTATCGAAACCTCCAGCTGCCCGCGGATTGCGTCAGATGAGTCACGTCTGTGCATCTGAATCCAACCCCATCACGCTAACCCATCGTTTTCTTCTTCCCTCCAGACATACTCCCGATTAGCAATGTTCCGCTCAATCGCATGTGGAAGTCAGTCTGGTTACATCCGCCAAGTTGCAGTACAGTGCTGTGCTACAACGGAAAAGCCGAGATGCCAATATTTGCTCATGTGCCCGTAAGACCGCGCTTCCACACATATCGTACCTCGTCATCTGCATGTATTGTAGCACGTAGCACAGAAAGAATGTCCAGAACGTTCGAGGTCCCAGCTCATGAACTACATCGGGCGCCGACATATACATAGACATACGAGTACAAATACGCCACAGTTCCTCCAAGCTCTATCCCCGCGAGTTCCTCACACCACCTGGTACCGAAGATCGTTGCGCTCAGGCGTACAATCACAGGACCGCACAGCCCCAATGTGGAGCATGCTAAGTATGCCTATGCTTTATTTCTGTCAATTCGGGTCACGCAAGAGACCCGTGCTTTTATTAGGTCCCATGCACGGAATCTGCGAGGCTTGTTCTAGACCGACTGACCCGATGATGTGCTGCTACACTACACTACATTACAATACACCATCACAACGACACAAAGTACTTCAGCCTTATAGTCTCCCTGCTGGGCACTCCCTGTTTTGTTCTTTATTGTATTGTATTGTATTTCACGGACGAGGTCCTCGTACAAGCTACAACATATGTCAGCACGACCTCGCCTAGTATCTGTCGTCCGATTAATCCTAACGACTGTAGAGATCCGGCCGACAATTTCCCTGATACGTCTGTAATAGCTTCTAGGGGCATGTAAGATCGGCTCAATCTACCCAGCTTGTTACGACCTTCAATTTGCCATCTCACAATAACCGGAGAAACTCCAAGCCAAGGGATTCTGATTCACGAGAATTCCAGCTCCCCCTTCCCATATTCTCTTATCAACGAATCCAGCTCGCCCAAAACTCTAGACGCGAGGCACAAAACAACACAACACAACGCAGCGACAACCTTGATACGGAAGTATCCTGTGTTGTCTATAGCCCGTCGGTTAAGTCATCCATCCAAAGATGGACACCTCAACTTTGAAGCCCTTGCTACGTACGAGAGAGAATCCTTCGTCACTCTCCCAGAGCCTCTCAGCTCTGTCGTCAACACATGCCATACTACCACCGGCCATCATCGCCAAACCAATCAGATCAATCCACTCACCCGTCAATCTCCGCAACACACCAACCGCAGAAATACGCCCAGGTACCCACCCCATGCAGCGCCTCGAGTATGTACAGAATAGCCTGGGCGACCTTCGGATATCCGCATAAGAAGTGATCGAGAGCCGCTCCACTCGCCACCAAGCAAAGCGATACTGAAGGACGTCTGGGGAGGGATCGAGCGGAACGTTACGAATCCGCTTCGGCCCGAGGATTTCTCACTCCCCAAGCATGGATCAGATGTGAGGTGAGGTGCGGAAGAAATACGTGGTACGAGGAAGTAACATCGAGAAGGTAGCTCAAAGATCCCGGTTTCGTCATGTCGTGGCCAAAGTCCCGAGGCCGAAGGATCTCGCCCCATGACAACCACTGATGCTGAACATCACATCTGATTTTCCAGAAGCAGGGATGAGAGACTGACTCGTCGCTCTGCATGCCACTGTCGCATCTCCAATAGCCGTGAAATCCTAGGACCTTGACGCGGCGACATCACATCTAATACCTATTCAAAAAGCAGGGATCAAAGACTGGCTCGACCCGGCACTCTGCATGCCGCATCTTCAATAGCCGTGAATTCCCGGCTTCCAGCTGCCATGGCAGCTGACTATCCAGAAATCCAGCGGTGTACATAGTCTACAACGTGTCTCCACTAAGCCCATGCATGAACTCCTTACAGAGCCGCAACGTGCGGGCACGTTACTGATAGGACGCCCACGTTACTCTAGCAATAATCGCATCCATCATATCTCCAATTTCCAAACTCCAAACTTTCAGTACCACTAGTACATGCTCATCCAAATTCCATGTAGCGCCACCAGGGCAAATGACCAAAGCCAACCCTGGCGTATCATATCCCTTCAACGCAAGTTCCCAATATTCCCAAAACGCCATGTGGTCGTATTATTACCAACCAAGCCAGTAATCCGTAGAAGCCCGAGGTCAGTCTGAAAGAGAATGACATTATCCCAGCCCCCAACCAAACCGGTCAAATGGTACCGTAGCCAACGCCACGCTCTAATCAATTGGAAAGTCGTAACCATTGCCCAAAGTTGAAGAAATCCATTCTAGAAACGAAACGCGAAACGCCCAGTGATGTTGTGATTAAAGCCAGTATTCGAAGAGTATGAGAGAGCAAAGTGTGCCGTAGACGGAGTGAGAAATGTAACGGTGTAATGTAAAAGGTATGTGATGTTAAGGTCAATAAATGGACGGCGCGGATTGAGCATGGCGAAGTCTTTTATCCCAGCAAGACTACAGGAGTTAGTCAAGATTCGAAACAAGGAGTTCTTGTACCTACCCTCCCAGTTCCAATCCTTCATAACACCTAGCCAGTGGAGTCTGCCCTTGACGGTAAGTTCAGGCTCGAGCAATTCCGTACCGGCCTCCGATCGCCGCTTGCCCTCGCTACGTTCCGTTTTGATTGTAATTGGTCGTGGAGAGTCGAAAGAGGTTGACCCTACAACTGCCCTGCGCTTATTGCTTGCACCCGGCCAGGCAAAGGGGTCTTCCATGTCCAACTCTTCGGATATTGCGCTGAATTCACGCTTGAGCGATGAGGATGCGGAAGATGTGCTGGTGTTACGGCTGCGACCCTGAGTCTCCTTTTCAGCCGCATATGCGTCACGTCGGCTCCAAACTTCCTTGGTGACTTCCAGACACTTTTCAATGATGCCGAGCTTCATCCTTTGACCCATTTGATTCCATCTGTTCTGGACCCATTCTCGGTCTTCTTGGTCCATGACTTCACATCCAGCCGCCATCAAAGGGTAGATGTGGACAATGACAGACCGCGACCGAGGTTCGACCGTCGCTATCTCACACAGGGCCCTTTTCGCCAGAAGAGCAGAAGGCGGCGACGGTATCTCAGGCACGGCTTGGTGCAGGTAGAGTAGCGTGGCGTATTGGTAAGCCGTGGCGGTCTTGATAGAGTCGTGGGGGCTTGTCGTTGCATCTTCTGGGTCTTCAATGAAGGCCGGGGGAACCCAATCCTCGAGTTGCGACTTCAAGTGGATCGCCTGGGAAATGACACTAGGGCCATTGCTCTGCGTCCGACGCACCTTCCTGACTAAGTTTGCCACTCGGCCAATAATGGGAAAGAGCGTGCTGGCACAGCCCATCAATGGATCGATCTCTGCATCCGCTTGTCCGTTCATGTAGATGGCATCCGACACAATGTCGAAGTCGTTGGACTCGTCCTCGTCCGCAGACGTCAATCGCGCAATCACATCCATGTAAATCCAGGAGTTGCAGAGGAACTTGAGTCGGTTGAACTCCTCGCCCCGGAGCGGTGTCCGATTATGCTGGTTCAATGCCCGGTCAATGAGAAGTTTTGCGCCCTTGATGTGGTTGATGCCGGTGCTGATGTGCTGATCCCAAGATTCCGAGAAGGCAAGCACAAGTGTAGTTGAGATGGCTGCGTCAACACGCATATTCTCCAAGCTTGATGCCAGTGCATGCACCGAGGTGCGCATGTGGTCGATGCCTTGGATTCGCATCGGGGGCGAGTCTCTCGACTGGTGGAACGATGTCATAGAAGCGATGGCATGGAAGAGTGCTGGACAGTCCCGAGCAAGCGGCCAAACAAGTGTGCGCCACGGGTTTTCGGTTGGGCCATCCTTGATCGAGAGGATACCACACGTTTCTCTGTCGAATCGCAGGGTGAGCATTTCCGCCGAGTCCATGGCGAATTGCGGCTGTGTCAGCAATGGAAATCTATGAGAGTCCGAGGACGAGCTCGACGAACTTGACGGGGTTGGAGAGGGCAGGCGCATGATCCAGGCTTCATGGTCGGGGTTAAACGACGGTCGCGGAATCTCTTCGACATCGTCCTCTTCCATCGCCTCAGCGGCCGGGTTGTACACTGAAGGTTGATAGAACGACTCCGGATACTGCGAGCGAAACGACATGTACTCCTCCGGCAGCGCGGTGAGATCGGTTCCGGGCAGCAAGAGGTCCAAAAGCCGAGGCGACTGACCAGACGAGATGCTCGAGGGCGCGGTTGTTTTGGTCGGCCTGGTGTCGACACTGTCCACGTCGAACATGCTATTTGAGCTCTCGACAGAGCCTGGCTCGAAATAGTCCTGCGGAGTCGCCGCCGAGCGTGGGACCATATACGGCGAAACCTGGGGAAGGGCGTACAAGTCTCCCAGCGGAGGATATGGCGCATCGACAAAGGCCGACGTTGGGGGGAGTCTATGCGGCATGGTGCCATGTGCGCTTGAATGAGGGAAGAAAGCATTATGGAGCGTGGTTGGGTTCACGATAGTGCGATGCGAGTCGTCGGATCCCGCAGGACTCACGGGCAGCAAAGGTGGGGGAGCAGAAGTCGGTGAGAAGGTGGTCGGGACTGTTTGTACAGGCGATATGGGAGAGTTGAAGGAATTTGGCCAACTTTTCTTCGACTTGGCTGGCGAGGGCTTGCCCGTGAAGCTGGCTTCCTCAAACGGCCGCCATTTGAAGTCCTTTTTGTATCCACCGCACACGACGCCTCGTCGGGCACATTGCTGGCAGCTGGGTTTCGTCTCATCGCACTTCAGACGTTTCGCCTTGCACGTGATGCAGCCTGGACAGGACGATGCTGTTAGCCCATCTCGAGCAGCACGCGACAATGGAGACTGCAAAAACCTTATCGTCCCGGCAGATAAGCACGAGACGGTCCATCAGACACGTACCATTGCGGCTCTTGCTCTGCTTTCGTTTGGTGATGGGATTGCCGTCGGACGTCTTGGATGTCTCCTTGGGCGCAGGCTTTGAGGGCCGGCGCGAGCATGGTGACTGCTTGCCTGGCGAGTGGGCTGGGCTCGAGGGCTGCGAATTGAGGAAGAGCGACGGAGACGGAATGGTGATGGTTTCCGCCATATGCGGCGGGCGGGCGTGCAAGCTCTTCTCGCGGCGGCCGCAGGAGAGCCGTACCAACGGGTTCAGGACGGGCGGAAACGGCGACGTTGAAGGCGAGCTCCTGAATGCGTGAAGTTTGCAGGCCGGGCAGCAGAGCAGAGGGAATGCGGTTGCAGGTGTATCCAAAGTGGAGTGCGCTCAGGCCTCCACTGACCGGCTCACTGACCACTCCACTGACCAGCTCCACGACCGCGCGCCCCGGTCCAGCCCATGTCGGTGGGACAGTAGCGCAACGCCTGAGTGGCTCTTCCCCGGTGCGACTCAGATGCCAAGTGCAAGCGTGGGGTGCAGCGACAAGGAACACCAGCGATCCTGGTGTGGACTGCGGACTGGGGACTGTGTACATACTGTGTACCCCGGCGCCCAGGAAGCCAGTGCGTCGCCTGTCCATCACTTGCTCTGGACCGGACGCTCTTGCGCCCTTGTGCTCCCGATATTTCAACATCCTCGAGGTCGACGGGAACGTATGACAGTACTTGCAACCGCGCCGGCCGATACGATGGCCTGGAGCCGAAGCAAGGGACGCCGCGCCGATCAGCAAGGGCCGCACATCACGGACGAGAGACATCCCCTGGCCTTGGATATCAGACTTCCATCCTACATACATCGACATCCATCTCGCTAGTTTACCGTCGATACAGGCAAGATCAAGATTATTCGAACATGGACAATCAGGCCAACCCCAGTTCCATAGTTCCATCGCGTCCGGCTGCCGGCAGAAGAAAGGACAACCAGGACAACCAGGACCGTCCCGTCGTACCCGTCCGCCATTTGTGTTCCGCGCCTTCAAGCTCCCTTATCGGCGAGACTCCAGGGGCTCCCCGGCACCATCGCAACCTGATCCGATCCATATTCCTGAAAGAGGGTCGCCTGTTCCTCGAGCCTCGATTTACCTCGCCCTCGTTTGGTCTTTGGAAAATACCTCGTACACTGCCAAAGGCGTCGTGGACGCACCCCTCTCGGCTGTAAAGCGGGGTGCGCTACGAGCCCTATGGGGGTCATAGAGATCTTCGTGCCATCCAGCTGCGTAAGCTGTGTCCTCTTTCTCGAGGAGCCGGTTAGCTTTCGAATATCGGACAGCCGGCTTGACCCGGAGGTAGATCACAATGTCGAAAACGAACGCCGATATTGTGCTGATACTGTCATGCTAACTTAGCGTGACTGGTCTCGGGCCCACGGATATATACTTACGTCCCAAATAAGGCTGCAGCAAACAGGAGCTTATACAAGCGACACATATTCACCCCAAAGTCATTCCCCCAGTAGGTGTAAGTACACGCGTCTAGTAGAGTCTCGCTTTCAGCATCTGCCAGAAGCCCGAAGCCAGCGATCCAGAGGGCACTGGCGACCATGTTCACGCCACCGTTGAATACCGCCGAGAGGCGATGACGCCAATGGAGGAAGCCCGTAACGAATAACGATATCACGGTGAAAAGAGCTGCTGCGTGTAACTGGCTTCCAGTCAGCAATTTCAGATGCATTGAAGAATGAAAGCCGAATAGTTTGTTAAGCGTCTTGGTCTGGGCACTCGATAAACGATTAAGAGGAATGCGAGTTGTGTGTATGCAGCAGTCGTGCAGAAAGAAAGGTATATGTGCCAAAGGATATTTCTGCAGAGAAATGGAATGAGGACTCGGGGAGTCCATGAAGCCTCGTAGAGCCTCCAAACGACATGAATGCCCGTATTCAACCAACGGTAGACTTATACAACCACCCTTGACACCAACGATGCTCAAATAGGAGAAAGCGGAACTCACGAAGAAGAACATCCAAGGGATACGATAACCGCCATGTTTTAACTGATAAATAAAATAGAACATCTCGCCAGCAACGATTGCGGATGCTACAAGCTGGCATAGTCGGGCGGCGTGGAAGACAGCTTTGGGATATGCGGTGGGTTCGTTGCTGATTTTGCGAGCCATTTCGTTTTCAATGTATGGAGGCTGATAAACACAAGCGCAGATCTTGAAGAGAAACCGAATATTCCAGAGCAGCATGTTGATTCTCTGAAGGCAGATATATGCATTACCTGCCACTGCCTTCTCGCATGACTCTCGGCTGAAAATAATCTCTCAAGTCGAATCAGAAGGCAGACGTCAGGGCTGTGTTTCTGCAGACCGGATGTAAAGCGCTCTTTTCTAACTTTAGCGTTGGCTCCCGGCATCCTCGCAACATGGTGCTTCATCCGGCCAGCGATGTATTCGTGAACCTTCGCCAAGCCATAAGTCCGGGGCTGTGAGGGCGAAATGATTGGTCAATATCACCCCGTCCAAAAACAAACCACTCTTTCATACGTGGACCGGCTCGCCAGCAACACTAGAATATGGAGGCTGTAAGCCATTTTCTCTAAATCGTCGAAAGCAGGTGACCGGACCGAGAGGTAGAGCGTGGTCAGTCGAGTTCGCTGCGCAGTAGCACCCAAGGCAATCGGGCTGAGCTTTCAACTTTCGAGTGTCAGCCTGCATGCTGATTCAAGGCAAGTGCAGTACCGTACGCTCTTAAGAGGAAGACCTTCATACTCGCCCCGTCGCTTCGGTAAGTCCTCTAAATCCTACCCGGTATCTTACTGTTAAGCTTTCTTGCTGGGCCTTCATATTTCTACGACCTGACTGCGTAGGGGCTAGCCATTGTTTAGCAAACATGTTTCAGGCTTCTGTCATTGCTCTTTCTCTGCTTGTTTTCCTCGCCTCCTCCACGCTGATTGCCTCCAATGGCACCAACTCCACCGTCCTCAACCTCACCACTATCGAGATACAAATCTCTCCTGGTATAATCTATATCAACAGCTCGGATGGCATCAATTGCACTATCCCTCCCGTTACACAGCGTGTATCGTACTGTAAGTCTAAACGCATATTTCGCCTACACACATGTACGCAATCAAACGTATATCTGGCCCCCAAATGATCCAACATACTGATTTTTGATCATCGAACACGCTGCTGACCCACACCCAGACGTCGAAGACGGAATCGCTATCATCGACGGAGATGTAATCTTTGGCACCGAAGCTGATCTCCTCTCCCATTCGACTAGTAACAACCAACGACGAGACGACTCTCGCCAGCACGAAAAGCGCTCTCTCTCTATCTTTCCCTGGACCGCCAATCGATGGCCTGGCGGGGTCGTGACTTATAAATGGGAGTCACAGGCCGCCGCAAACGGCATCCCTAAAAATGCCAAAAACACTCGCCTTGTGGACTGGACAGAAGCGATGAAGCGATGGACCGATAGATTACCGTTCTTGAAGTTTGTCGAAGTAGGTATAAGCGCGACATTGGTTTTGAACACAATTACGCTCAAAGCTGCATCGGGTACAGGGAGTTGTACAAGCCCGGTGGGGATGGCAACGACGGATAACCAAGGTGCGGCAGGGAATTTCATCAAGCTTGATAATTGTGGTGCCGGGGGTTACGCACACGAGATCGGACACAGTAAGTTCACTCCCATCCTGACTCTTTGGGGAGGGCTCACCACCATCAGCACTGGGCCTATATCACGAGCAACAACGCCCAGATCGAGACTCTTACCTGAGGCTTCGCTGCGAAAATCTCGTGGACGACAATGACGGCGTCGCCCCTAAGTGTGGAGAAAATAACTGCGCTGGCGTTGGATGCAACTTCCGTATGAACAAAGTAGGGGAGTCCTACTGGGGAGGCACATACGACGTTCTTTCACTGATGCAATACGACATGTACGCATTCTCCAAGAACAAAAAACCCACACTCGACCCACTCCCTGGCGTTCCTAAGCCAAAACAGGGCGAGTTCCCAACCTTGACCGACGCACGACGAATCTGCGACATTTATTGGGAGTCCTGTCCAGGTGTGTGTGGCGATGGTATTTTGTCGCCTAACAACGGCGAGGAGTGTGATGACGGGAACAACGTCGATGGTGACGGATGCAGTACAAACTGCAAGCTGGAGAAACCTCGGTGTGGCGACGGGATTTTGTCGCCCAACAATGGCGAGGAATGTGATGACGGGAACAACGTCGATGGTGACGGATGCAGTGCAAACTGTAAGATCGAGAAACCAATCGCGACAACGTGCTCCGTTCAGACTTGCAATCCGACAGTCAGACTCAATGGTTGCGATATCACGACTTCGTGCATCACTCTGGATGGCGCTACCCGGGGAGGCAGCGGACAGCATATGTGCGCTTGCCGACATGGTTTCAGAGCGTCGGGAGCTGCCGCTAACGACAAGAGTGTTCAAGCGAGACTGCCTTGGGTGGGTCAGGAGGGCCGAGTGTTTGTAAAGCCTGGTGTGGCCTGTAACATATTGTGCGATCACTTCCAGTTGGGGAGAGATGGTTGTAAAGAGGTGGAACAAGTTGATGTATGCTACTGATGTGAAGGAGAGTGAGGGACGAGATACCCTTTGAATATTTTTCATCTATTGTTCCTGGTTCAGTGGTAGTAACATACCCTAGCATACTCTGGACGAACGTGACCTTTCGGCCATTGTGCTTAGAAATTCAGACTTTCCGCAGTTTATCACTCGGCTCAGCATATCCCCGCACGCATTGGGTGTGCAGCATATGGTTCACTATCTATTACGATTCTCTGTCTTGAGCTCCTTTCCCAACCAAGGATCACCATCCTCCACTACATCGCGCTGATCCACTTCCTCCAAAACAACCCCCGATCCAGCACCGTCGTCAGTCTTTTCCCACCCGGCAGCTATGCGCGCCTTCCCCCTACCCGTCCACACAGCATCCATCCTAATCCCACAAAATACCCCCATTCTCCACCTTCCCAGCTCCCCCAACCCACCCTTCCACTCCCTATCCCCTCCCGCATACCCTCACCCCAACTCTCCCAACCCTGCCTCACAAGCCCTCCTCTCAACTGCCCGAACCAGATCCTCCAACTGTGGCAACAGCCCCTCAAACACTTCGTCCATACCTTTAACATTCATCTCCACCATTACGTCTCCACACTCCCCTTAGTACTCTTCTTCCCAACGATCTTAATACCCCTCAGACTCTTCTTCGCCGCCTCAAACGCCCTGTCCAAGTCCCCCATTCCCGTGTTATTCAACTCATATTCCCGCAAAAGCCCCGAAATGGCAACTAACGCTTCTCTTGCCAGCACGGCCATGAGATTGACATCCTACCCGCACTCCTTAAAATACGCAAACTTCGCCGCGTAAGTTAATAGATTAGCTTCCGCGCCGCACAGCGTAAATTCTCCACCGTTTGAGATAACTCGTCGATCTGTTTGCACATATCCAGGAGCTTAGCTTCGAGGAATCAGAGACAGCGGGATGTGCAACATGGATCGCTGCAGTCGCTGGGTTTGGAGGTTTGCTGTTGAATGGTCAGGCCTGAGAGGCAGAAGTCGGGGATGGTGGAGAGAGGGGTGGGGCCAGGTTTGAGAGTCCGGGTTGAGGTGCAGGGGGAGACGAAGGTGTATTGGGCGTGGGAGCAGGCGCGGGCTGTTTCGTGGACGATACACTGGCTGTGGGTTCGTTGTGGGTTTGTTTTGGGCCGAATATGTGGACTTTGGGGTTTTTGTACATATCGAGAGAAGTCCTTGGAGTGAATTTCGCATTCTATTGTTAATATAGGAAAGATATCCAGGGAATCGTGGAGAATGGGCAGATGAACAATAGACAGGTGCTGTCGTCCCTAGTGCATGTTGAGTCTCTTCTGCATGATGACTATCTTTGTGAACTTATGGTAAAGTACTGGGAATAGTTCCAAACATACATTGTGGAGCGTTTTCCGCCGTCTAGCTCGCATTCTACTATTAATATTTTACTAGCCGGTCGTCATATCGAGTTTAGGTGTCCAGGTTATCCAATTCCGCAAGATAGAGCAAGGGTTGGGTTGGAATTTGAGAAGAGATATGCGAGTGGTCGGTCTGATCCATACCTTCTGCACCTCCAACGGCTGGTGGTGCTTAATGTCATTGTAGAATCCTTCGACTGTTTCGAGCTACATCCTTTAGTGGAATTAGTCAGTCCTCCCAAGCGCCGCGGTCGCCGACCTCGTAGAGTATCTCGTAGTTTGCGATATAAACGAGGGAACTCTGACAAGTTAAAGATCCACCTCTTCGAGCCGCCGCCTTCACACCATTCGTTTCCACTGCATTGATCGGATTATTTTACCTCCTACGTTCGATAACCCCTCTTGCGCAAAGCAACAACACCGTTATCGAACCGACTCACCGTGTCTTTGAAAACTGCTGTACCGGTCCTCTTGTCCCTGGCAGCACTCAGCAGCGCAGGAGGCATCACTGCTTACAAGGACTCTCAATGCCGCACGAAGCTAGAGATATCCTCCGATGGCACAGTGGTTCCAGACTCTACCCTCACTACTACGAATTTCATCACCAACTAGTATACCGCCGCGGGTTATTGGTACGACAAGATGAGCTACAAGGACGGAGACAAGCTGAGTACACAGTATAACATGGTTTACGTCGCTTAAGTGGTTCTGGATGAGCGTAGGAACGTGAGGTATTTGCAAAGGCTAGAGGTGGTGGTTACTTCTTTTAGAGACAATTTTGTTCTTAGAGGCGATTCTTTGTTTGTATTGTAGTTGTTTAGATTTCGGTAGTGTAGTCCAACGAGAACTTTTCCTGGCCCACTGTTTGTTCAATTGCGCGGTGAATAAGTGAGAATGATCCTCATCAAAAGATCAAATTGATTCTAACCTTGAAATTGTAGCCGATGCAGCCTTCTCATCTGATTCCCATGGGTAGTGAAATGCATGAGTTCTGAAGGTGAGTCCCACGAAGTGGGTTTTGTCAAGACGTTTCGCGCTACGATCGACGCTTGCTAGGGTACCTACGGTAAGCCGATCGACGGCGCGAGTCCCAATCGTCATCATTGCAGGGTCTCATACCTTTACTTCGCAACCCTCCATTATCATAATTGCTAAATTCTGCGACTTACATTTCTCTTTCCAACAAGATGACTCCCTGGTGTCTGATTTCGCCTGCCTCTAGAGGAATTGGATTCTCCTTGGCTAGGAGAATTTTGCAAACGACCAACGCACCTGTCGTTGCCACGGCCCGTAAAGACGTTGACAAGACGAGACAAGATCTTCTCGATGGCCTCGATGTTGATAAGGAAAGACTTACGGTGTTGAATGTTGATATTTTAGGTAAGCATCCATCCCTACAGACAGCCCCGTTCACGTGCCTCTTCCGTGACGCTGAGGAATGTCGAGCAGCTCACATCAATCCAAGATGAGAACACGATTTCAGGTGCTTCCGAAAAATGTAAAGGAAAGTTTACATCAAGGAGCAGCCACTTGCATCTAGCCTTCATTGTACCCGGACTGCTCTTTCCAGAGAAGTCCCCGAGTCAAATCAACGCCAACGATGCGTTACTGACCTTCCGCACGAATACTCTCGGTCCCATGCTGATGCTAAAACACTTTGCACCGTTCCTTCCCCGTAAATCATCCTCCGTATCATTCCAAGACCAAATGATGACGGGGCTTCCGAGAACTTCTACTGTCGCAGTAATGTCAGCTCGAGTCGGAAGCATATCAGACAACAAACTTGGCGGGTGGTACAGCTACAGAGCTTCCAAAGCCGGCGTTAATCAGGTGGTGAAAACTTTCGACAATCATCTACGAACCGCCTCAGGCGACAATGCAGTCGCTATTGGGCTGCATCCTGGTACCGTGAAGACAGGCTTGAGCAAAGATTTTTGGGGGAATGTGAAAGAAGGAAAGCTATTTGAGAGTAATTGGGTGGCCGAGAGGCTGATCAATGTTATCGAAGATGTCGGCGTAGAAGGTCGGGGAAGGTGCTGGGCGTGGGATGGAACGGAAGTCCCACCTTGATAAATGTTCCTAAACTTGGACAGCGCGAACGCACGGAGGCCAGAAGGTCTCGCAGCTTACCCTGGCTTTCTAACTGGCGGGTTTGGGCCTTCGACCAACAATGCCCAACACTTCAACACTATCTTTGGCCCCACAGCTAGGAAACATACTTCCACTCGCCATTCTCTTGAACTACACTCATCATATCCTTCCCCCCCTCATTCGCTACAAGTGCCTCTATTTTCCGCGATGGAAATTCACCGCCCCAAAGCCCCTACTCCAATAACTCAGATGAGGAAAAACAGATCTTCAGGTTTCGCGATGGTGCCGCCAATTACACCCGATCCAAGCCTCGGATGTTCCCCCAGCGATCTTCCAGTTCTAGTTATTACCCCTGCGACGCAGTCGAGACCATCTTCAACCCATACCCAATGTTCAAGTACGTCCTCTGGTGGGATAGCAATCAGCCATTCAACCACACCCCCAGCACAAGTTCGACAAGAGAGTCGGGGTATTATCTATGCAAGCCAAATTCGAACACAAAATACCCCATCAGCTCCGCAGCTACGACCTGTGGACCGGGTTGCCTCTCCTGCCTCCACGGAGTTCGATTTTGAAAAGAATGTCAGCATTCCGGCTCTTGAGAGGAACGTCCGGGCGAAACTCACACCGGAGTATTACTTCAAGGACGGCCTTAGTGATACATGGGCGAAAGGAACGCCCGATACGGCTATTCACACGAGTGGGAAAGGTGTGTCGCAAGGACCTAGTTCAGCGGTTGGTCCCTCAGCGGCAGGTCCCCCTACGGCAGGGTCCTCAACGGCAGGCCCCTCCACGGCTGGTCTCTCAACCGCAAACAAGGGCCCCAAAGGCCTTACCCTCCACCCTAACCGACCTATTCAAAGCATCTCATCAACCATAGCAGACTGGCATACTGCTCGTACACACCTGACACGTCGCGATAGCCCTCGTTCAGGCGATATCGAACCAAGTATTTCCGCCTCGTCCTTGCGATCTTTCGTAACTGCCCCTTCACAGCCAATCCGACTACCAGGAATCGAAGAAGATGAGGAAGATGGGGAAGATCCAGTCGAGAAAGTGGGTGTTTGCAGGGGCTGCTGGATTTGCTGGCTGAAAGGTACGTTACCTACATTTCACGCTTACTCAAGTGACAAGACGCTAACAATGTGTATTCATAGTCAAGATGAAGAAGACTTGGAAAACACTCAAAGTCGAGTTCGAAAGGAAGAAGCCACGCCTGCTTCGGTACAAAGGGTGGCGGAAGCTGCCCAGCGACGGGGGCGTGAGACCGTCTAGCGACGAAAGCGTGCGACCGCAGAACGACGAAAGCGCGAGACCGCCAAACCACGAAACCATCATACAACATCTGAGTAAGACGATGTAGGATGGTTTGTGAAATCGGTGAACGCATGAGTGCCCGGAATAACCATGTTTTGGGGGGTTTGTTTGTTTTCAAAGCAGGGAAACCATTTTGTAGCGCTCATAATGCGATCCTTCATTAGTGCACAACCTTTCTGACCATGTCTAAGCGTGTCGAGGTCGAGAAAATGCATGAACGATGTGAAAAACCTTGGCAATGGGCGGAACAGACAACTCCAAGGCCCCAGAGGCCCTATCCTGGTGACTATAACGCAAGATATTACTCATTACAAGATTGCATTACAGTCCAATATGCCCAAACTATCAAATACTGTATTCTGCTCATCTTCGATATCCGTAAGTCTTGTACTCATTTGCGAGTTCAACGACCAACGGTGACGCCAACATATCCTAGTGCTCAGGTGGCCATGTTGATGTGCTTGGCGGATGCTGCACATAGTAATTGTCAATACTGTGAACCTGTATAGGCTGCGTTGGCTGCATTGGATGCACAGCCGACTGCTGTGGGAATCCAGGAGGCGATCGGATCAAAGGAAGCTCTTGAGCCACGGTGCTCTGTGGCTGTGGAGAGTGGTGGGAATGATGCGGGGATGGCGCATGATACAGTGTTTGTGAATGATGTGGCGATTGTGCATGTGGCGTTTGCGAATGCTGCGACAAATGGGGAGATTGCTGTGAGTGTCTGGAGAAGTGCGGCGACTGATTTCCCGGATATTCTGGCTGCGAGTTGCCACTTGGACTTCGATAGTGCTGCTGGGAAGGCTGTGACATTCGGGGGTCGTAGTTAAGCGCCTGGCCCGAGACAACATAGGTTATGGGAGCCGAAACGCTGGGATGCGAAATTGTTCCATCAGATGGAGAAGAAGGGGGACCGTGAGGCGTCATCTGGGATATTTGAGATATACTCGGATTGTTGTATGAAGGCTGTTGGGAGTGTGTAGACTTTGCTATTGTGCTGAACTGTCTTCCAGGAAGCTCGGAGGGAGCTTGTGGACTTGCTTCAGCCTTCTTGCTCCTCCTTTTGAGACAGAATATGCACACAGATAAAAGTACCGCAAGAAGTAGGCCTCCAACAGCGCCGCCGATGGCGCCGCCAAGAAGAGCCTTTTTGTGACTGTTCGAACCAGGTGTGGTAGTCGGAGGCGCAGTCGCGTTCGCAGACGCCGTCGTAGTTGGGGGCAAATAGCGATTTGGAGTTCGTGCAGTTGGCGTATACGCTCTGCCAAACTCCACGCTAACGTCTCGCTCGCCCCAGCCAGAAGTCGGAGCCAGTACCGTGGCACCTCCTGTCGGGCCTCCACCAATGGTCGCAACTATCTCTGGAGGTACTTGGTATGTTGTGAGTTTGGGGTTGAAGAGGGCCCATTTGGCGCCCTGCTGATTCGCCTTTCCTAGGTCAAGACCGTGTTGTCCTTGTATAGCAGGAACATCGCAATCTGTTGAGTTCGGAAACGTGCCACCCATAATAATCATCTGTGAGTTTTCTATCACATCGCAGGTGAGGGAATGATGCGGAAAGGTTTTACCGACGTTGTCTTCAGGCCTTGGCCAGAACTAGCGTGTAATATCAGACACTTTACCTTGTTCTCAAGGGTGGGTTCCTATCGAACATATGAGAGAATATGACGTACCTTGATCCATCTAAAAGAGGGTATACTCAGAACGTAGACATCTAGATAAGAGATTATTCAGAAAGAACAGTTTTGTTCAGATAGTTTAAAACCAACCTCCAAACCCTGGTCCATCAGCTATAGCGGCACCGCCGAAGAAGTATCTGATGACATATGAGTAGCTAGACTACCGGACGTTATGGGTCTTTTCACATGTTATATGAGGAGCGGTCTGCTACCCAAGTTGCACCAGCACAGAATCTGCGCCGCTGTTCGGGAACATCTCCGCTTGCATTCTGAGTATACCATTTGTCATTCGCGATATCATAGAGGTATATTCTGCTCATAGGCACCTATTGTATTCCATCAGCATTGTCTTATACGCCATCAAAGCACTCACTCCTGTCCTTGTAGAGTTGCCGTACGGGAACTCTATCCCACCAAAGTATACGAGCATTCCCCCGTCACCCGCTGGAAGGTACACCATTACACCTTCCGCGCGAGGAATCGCATCCGGACCAGTCGCGTTTCGGAACGTATTCGACTTCATCTCATATATGAGCATATTCGAGAGAGGAGTCTGGGCGTTATAGCCCGGAACCGAGGCGTTAGTCAGCCAACCTCCATAGTAGAACCCAAGAGCCTTGTCTTGGGCCACAGCACCAGCACCTAATCCCGTCAGCGAATTATGAGAAGCGGCGGTGTCGACATACCCCAAGAAGCTCGCTTTACATCCGCGACACTGGCGTTAGATTTGTTCCAAGTACTGTAGGCAACGTCGTAATACCAGAGGGCGAACTCAACGGGAGGTCCACCGTAGTTTTCGCCGCCATACATGTATACCACCTTGTTCACCGTATCGGGCCAAAGAACACCTCCCTGGACAGAAGGGATCGAGCTGTTCTTTTCGCCAAGATTGAATTGTTGCGGGAAGCCCTCGGTGGTGTTGCGGTCGAGATCAGCCTCTCTTAGCCAAGGACCTGATGCAGGGTTAGATGGATATCATATAGAAAAATCTGACTAAACTGTCTCACGGTGGTTTGACTTACTGCTGTAATTTTGGGGTGAGGCACCCCCTTCCCAATTGACGAGGCCTCCATCAATTAAGAGTTTGCGATCGACGACGGCGGTTTGATGTCCGAAGAGGCGACAGAAGTTAAGGAGAGGGTCTTTCTGCTGCGAAGAAGGTGCAACAAATGAAAGAAAGCTGATTAGCAGATACGCAATCATGTTGGCTAGACTTAGAGTCGAGAGAGCAAGCTCAACAAGGCTAGCTACGCAAAGTGACAAAATGCAACGAGAAGATCGTCTCCACCTGGGGGGCCGGTGGGTCTACGCTTATGTTTCAGGGTCTTCAGAGGCGCTGAGGCATGTTCCGAAGGCTGATTCGACAGTGAACGCTAGTGCGCTGCATTGCTGTGCACTGCGCAGGATATCGAAGGCATCACATTGCAGGCTTCGGTTGTCATAGAACGCGTTAAGCCCAAAGCGGGCATTGAGTCGGCCAGTGTATCTCAAGTGGCGCAAGTATCGTTTAATGAATGGTGAGCCTGGTCGGGCGCAGCCGCGCAGCAACTTGTGAAGCAAATGATCAGTTCATGGCTTAGATTCCTCTCTGCTCTAGCGACATATTGCGACCAACGCCATCATGCAGCTAATCGGAGCAAAATTTGGATTCTTCGAGAGATTTACCAGTTTACGGGGAAGCTGGGGATCAATAAATAGATGCATATAGTAAGGAAAAATACATGAAAGCAGCGTTTTGCAGCAGACCAGGTACGGCTGAAGGAAGAAAAGAAATTCAAAACCTCTCCTCGGAATCGAGCAGGAAGCCGACCACATTAAAGACGGTTGATTGGCACAAGATAGAGTCCGAAGGGATCCATATCGAGTTTCCGAGCATTTCAAATGCCGTGGTCAGATGCGAGTGAGACGGCTGGGGATGGCCATGCCGGAGTCGTCGGGACTTGAAGATGCCGAGCCAGCTGAACACCATCCAGTATGTTCGCTTCTTCAGCAGCCGTGGGGCCGAAGATTCGGCGAGGGCTTCAAAGGGGCGCAGATGTGCGAATGGATGGCGGAACTTGTCTGAGGCTGAGGGATGAATTGAGCTGATGTTCCGCTCCGAGACGCTAGCCCCATATGCACTAGCGCGGTGTTCCGCTTCGAAGCCCAAGGAATTAGTTAGAGGCTGTTTCAAAGGTGAAAGAGGATCGAAAAGCATAGCCGACGCCCTTTCCCGCTGGTTTTCCTTTCACTTGTCTTCGGGTTCTGCCGGCATTCTGGAACGAAGCCCCGCACCAAGCCCCAAGCAGCTTGGCTCCAAGGGCCCCGCCATCAGGAAGCAGGACTACGTCACTGGTCATTCCTCCCGTCATTACGTGTGCATAAAACCATGGCCACCTCAGAATCTGACAACCACGCCATCTACAAACTCATCGAGGAATACGAAGCAAACAGAATCAATTACGCAGAACACGTTAGGAATCTTCCCGAACCCCCAACAGAAGAAGAGAAGCCGAAGTCAGAACCAAGCCCCAAGCTACCACCAATCAAAGAGATTCTCGAACTCAGTTTCGACGATTTAATAGCTTTAGAAGCACGAACGCAGAACAAATTAAAATCTGTCAAAATGCCCGTCCACCCAGCCGAGGAGAACACCACCGGTAGCATTACCGACCAGGTCGCCAAGGACTCCAACGACTCCACTGCTTCGGATCATTCTCTCCACGACGTAGCCACCGGTGTTGGTGCTCAGGCGCACAAGGCTGCTCCGGTATGATCAGGTCTTGATACCACGAACCGTCTAAAGCTAACGCAAAGCAAAAGGGTCCCGTAGTCTCAGAAAGCATTGGAAAGCCAGAGGGTAGCAAGGAGGACCGACAGAAGAGGGCGGCGGAACTGAACAAATAAGTCAACTGGGGTTGATACGGCCATACGACCGCCATGCGGTAAGGTTGTCTGTTGCGGATGGCCACAAGAAGGTTGTGGTGGGGACGGAACGGTCCTTGAGTGTACATGAGCCAAAGGGGCTAGACAATTGCCAGACAGAGTCAGCATAAGCAGGCCGAGAGCTCGAAATACATTACATGTAGTTATCTCCTAAGACCGGTCAATCCTTAGGCGTGCTTAAGCAGCTCGAATTTGTGAACGCCTAGGAGCCCTCGTTTAACCATGCTCAGCCGAGTCTAACAATGCATTAGATAACCTGCGTTTCACATTGTGAGAGCCGCTCGCCCGGCCCCAACATTCAAGCGATACGTCACCCTGGATCAGCCTGCATTGCGATGATACAATGCCAACCTTCAACTCTATATAAATCACCTTCCGCTACCACGTCATAGATCCCCTTGTCTTTACTGCTTGTAATCCTGCATCACCAGGCGCCATGCAGGACCAACCGACGTGGGATGAGGTTCGTCTGAATCACAAAGGTAAGCTGATCGTCGTCCGCCACCGCGGAGAGGACCCTAGGGAGGCACGAAGGAAGCGGCCTCGCCATAGCACGATCCAACCACCAGCTGGTTCTGGCAGGATTAGAGAAGCCGCAGGGGACTCGAAAGAACATCCTCCTTCATATAGCAGTCTCTTTGGAATTCCTACTGGGAATTTGGAAGACTTGGGGCGCACAATGAGTACGCCTGCAGGTGAAGGTCGTTGGAGTGATGACGACGATTTCCGTACTGCGAGGGCGTTATCAATGTCAGCGGCTGAGACATCGAAGTATCCGTTGCCTTATGAGGGGCACAACGACTTTGATAAACATGCCAGCGGATCAGATTTCAAACCCGTATGGGATAGTGAAGTGGAGGAGCTAGAGAGGGCAGTGTTGTTGTCAACCCTCAAAGGTAAACCTCCACCCCATAAGAAGTCTGAGTATGACCCACCTTTTCCCGATAGAGAGTGAGAAGATGAAGATGAAGATATTAGTCTCGCAAAAGCGTTGTCGATGTCGGCTTTGGAGGAGGAGCTCGGTGACGTTGACTTGTCTACTCCTCGCTCTTCTAGGGCCCTAGCACGTGCGAGTTCTGCATACACTACGAACTACACTCATTTGGCAACCCCTCGAACTTCATTCTCGTCCACAGGCACTTCTGTACTCTTTAGCGGTAAATATCCGCCCCGTGGTGAAGTCGAACCGCCATTTGAGGAATCTATCGACAACGACAACATCGAAATCCATGAGCTACCGGTATATGGGTCCCGATCCTCCGTTACTTCGGGACCCTACGAACTTCCTGCTACCCATCGGACGGTTGCTAACAAGACAAGTAGGGCAGTTTCCGAATTAGCCATCAAGTCCGTGGGAAGGAGAAGCAAGAAGCGATCCACGCACAGAACCTCAAGTTCAGACAGGCCTCTTCTTGCCTCTTCGCGGATGCGTTCGAGTCGTTCAACAAAGGAAAGCGATACGAATCCTCCAGTAGTCGAAGGTCTTCGAACTTATGACCGCTCCCGGTCCGTGCATGGGGCCAATGATGGGTTTCGTCCCTACCAACGCTCCTTGTACGAGCTCCTTGCACATGGATCTTGCGCACCCAATCAAGCTTAGGATCGTGCATCAGGAGCGGGCCTCCCGACTTCGATGAGGCCCATTTCTTCACACTATCGTCTTCGCGGGCACAGTCTACCCCAAACACACAAGTTTCGAATATTGCCCGGCAGGTTCCTGGTGCATACATCCCATCAGTTGCATCTCCTCGAAGCGTAGCTGAGAGTTTGAGCAGTACCATTGGACCGGACGACTCTGTAAGTCGCATGAAAAGCCAGACGCGCGATGCATCCCGGAGGTGAAAATGTGATGGAATAGGTGTTGCGAATGAATAGAAGTATTCTCATACATATTTACTAAGAATGCGATCCAATAAAAATTAAAGTGACAAAAAAGATAGGAGATTTGTCGTTGTGTCGTGCGTATGGCGACTTTTTCCACTTCATGTCCAACATGCTACGCTAGCGAACAAATATCTGTTGTCGACCGTGGCCTTACCGAATCCCACCAAGAAATATGAACTATGAATAAAAGTAAAGAAGGACATATTTGAAGGAAGTTCCTGGAGGTTAGCTTTACCGGCTCACCCGACATAACTTCCCGTTCTCATTCGGTAGCCCATCCACGCTCTCAACTTTCCACCTCTCACTCCCTACACTGGTTGTTGCAAAAAAGACATCGTTCGGGTCCCACTTCGCTTTAAGCTCCAACAGCCTAGGGTAGTTACTCCCCCAGAACGTTTCGCCAAAGTTCGGTTCGAGACGATCGGCTTCAGCAAGATAACCTCCAGCGCCGGGGCTAATATCCCTCCACCGTTGCATATCTGTCTCTTGGAAGGTTTTCCGGGCCTTCAGGATCTCCGCGGGAGTGCCGAGAGCATTCCACCGAACGGCTTGCTGGGCAAAGAGGATGTTTTGGCGCCATGCAGGGTTCACCGCGTTGTCAGCATTGTCGGGATCGACTGCCTTAATGTTGAAGTGAACTTGAACACGATTGTTCTCGCTCGATTGACGTATGTTCTGGAAGAGCTCGTCTCTCTTGGCCTCAGTTTCGAAGTTCGCTCGCGGAAAGAGCCGAGAGCCGGTGGTCGCATTGATTTTTGAAACGACTTCTAGAGGGAATGAGCTTTGCCAAGCTTCGTAGACGGAGTCGAAGTGTGTGATGTTGGGATCGACCTTGATTCCCAGATCGCTTAGGCGGGTGAGCCATGGTTGCAATAAGCCTTGGGTCTGCTCAAGAGTTTTTCCAGGCGCGAAAAAAGGCGACATGTTGAAAGTGAAGATTCCTGTGGCTGCATTGGGAATCAAGGTGAAATAAGCATAGGTTCCGGCATCGGCGTTCGTGATGAAGTCGTCCACGTATGCCCGAATTCCGCTCCAGAAAGTTTCATTGCCCACCTTTTCAGAGGTGAACGAGAAGCGGGCAGCACTGGTCTCCATTTCTGGGTGCGCTTTAACGGTGATTGACGTGGCAACTCCAAATGTCGATCCACCGCCTCCACGCATGGCCCAGAAGAGGTCTGAATTGCAAGTTGAGTTTGCTGTGACAAAGTCACCATTAGCAGTGACAACATCCATTGAAAGGACTTGATCAGCACCAGTGCCATATCTACCAGCATCAGCATTCAGGTCCTCTCATTCCATGAGAGGCTCGACTTACAGAGAACTCAGAGGCGAATGTCCAGCTCCTTGTATGTATCCACCAAAGATGCCCACAGTCTACAATCCATTAGAATGAATTGGATTGGCGCTCATAGGGTAAGTCACCTCGCCTTCTCCCCCTACAACAGTTCGGCCTTTCTCATGAGCGGCTTTGTATATCTCAAAGGCCTGTACACCAACTCCACATCTGAATGCGGGTCCGGAGTATCCAGTCTTGGTATCCACGAAATTATCGATATAGTTGATGTCTTTGAAATGATGAGTCCAGATACTCAACGAGTCGGCGCCACCAGATTTCCCTAGGAAGTCGTGCCCAGTATTCTTAACCACTAAACGGACGCCCGTATCCCTCGCAAAGTTTACACCGGCCTGAACATGCTTAGGTGTTGTTGCGTTGACGACATACATTGGGAAGCCTCCTCGTGTGCAATTGTGGGTGTTGAATATTGTCGGTGGTAAGCAAGTCATCCCTTGCGCGACAGGACTCATCATCTCGATTGGATCCGGAAAATGAATATACGACCTCGACCAATTGCCCGTGAGCTCTGCGCATTTTGTTGCATCATATAGGGGACCTTCGTAACAGACAGAAGCCTGAGGCTGGGGCTTTACCAAGAGTCGATTGTCCGTCAATTCGTTAAGCTTCGTCCAGGCCTCCTCGGACGGCCAAGCTGGATCATCCGGATACACCTTGCATCGTGAAGCTGTTCTGTTGGTTGTTTGATGTCCGGGGAAGACAAGCGAAACAATAGTCGATTCAAGTCCCTTGACGCTGGAGTCGACGATTTGACCCAGTGTTGATCCGAACAACACAGGTGTGGCATTTGTAGAGACAGCCAGTGCCGCGGTCAGCCAGAGGGAAGCGGGGAAAGAAGGGGATCGTCGCGGCATCATCCTGGACGAAACCATGGTCGACTCGTCGATTAAATGCTCTCGCGGAACTCTCGCGATGGAGTCTGATGAAGCTCGATTCCCTTGACAAGCAGGCCTCACCCGGACGACGAGCGAAAGAGCAGATTACAAGGAGATGACATGTTAAGAGCTCGTACACGTATGAAATGAGGCAGTTCCTTGTCATCTCTAAAGTGCTCTAGCTTACCAACATGGCCATGACAATCTTTGCCAGATACGTATAGGAAGCGGGACAGTATGCTGAAAGGGGAATAAATCGCGGCGCTGAGCCGCCGTCTTTCGGCATATAGTTAGGCGAAAAGGAGCGAGCAGCATTGATCTGCAATTTCGTTCTTATAGATGTCTCACCATTAACAAAGCGTGGCGGCGTGAACTGTGAGGAGCTGATGGATGCAGCCTTGCGCTGGTGTTTCCACGTGGAGTGGGGCATATGAAAGCTCCCGAGGTCGAGAAACGTGTCATAGAATTGCGCCATGTGGACACACTCCGGAGAGATGTCTCTTTTCGCGGCCCCCGGCAAGTTGATGTTTCGAAACTCCGGACTGCCCTGCGACTGGGCTCAAAACTTGCAGGCGGCCCGCCACGATCAATCAGCGCTAACCAAAGCTAGTCTACCTCCAGGTCCTGGTTGCTCACGTGTAAAACTCAATTCGCTCGACCGCGGATGATCGCGACTCAAACACCATGTAAGGTCCCACTTCCCCGACGTCCACAACTGTGCGATCAACGTCTAGAATTTCCCAACTGACTTTGGGAGCGCGACCTTGTTCATGCAGGCAATGATTTTGTCACCTCCTGTGCCGGGAACGGCGGTGGATCATAAAACGCACTTGCCGCAACACGATAAAGATGTCTGCCATCCCCAAGATGGGCTGGTTTGCTCCCTGATACGTGGTGCCTGACCAGAAATCTCCTTGGATCATCCTCACACACCCCGCGCTTCCTTCCTTCAGTCTCACTCGAATGTATTTCCTTCTTTGATTTTCCGGCTCCGATCTTCGATCACTTGCCTCTGGATTTGTACGAGATGGTGAACAATCGCCAAACAACGGCCCTAGCATTGATATGTCTTTGCCCGATTCTCGCTGCTATCTCGGTTGGCCTGAGAACACTGTCTAGGCACCTGGGGCGAAATTTTGGGTGGGATGACTGGCTAATATACGTTGCGATGCTTCTCCTGCTCGGCGAGACCATAACAGCTTATCAATGTAAGTCCTATGTCCGGCTACACCTTAACGTGGTTGCTGATGTATAAATAGATGTCATTTTATCCCACACCGGCTATCACGTCTACGACATCCCGAAACAGACCATAGCCCAGCAGGTCGCGGCGCTGAAATGGAGCTTCGCCGTTCAGTTGTTCTATCATCCGATGATGGGCGCCATCCGAGCATCTATCATTATGTTTCTATTCCGCGTCAAGGACAGGCGAATTTTCATTCAGGTCGCGCTCCATGTAGTCTTCTGGATAAACGTCGGATACATGGTCTCTACCACCATTGTGAATATCTTCCAATGCACGCCAGGTACGCATCTCATCATTGCGGTTGGCGCAGCTAACATATTTCATAGTGCACTACACCTTCATGAGACCCCAGGAAGACCAAGAAACCGACGCCAATGGAAATGTGATAAAACACGGCAAATGCATCGACAGCCTTAGATTCATTCTGGCTTCCTGTACATTATCGATTTTCATGGACCTCATCATCATTCCCATTCCGACAGCGATGGTCTGGAACCTTCAAATGCGCAGAAAAACGAAGATCGCAGTTGTCGCAATCATGAGTATCGGCTGGGTGTAAGTGAGACCGATATTTCATTGGCAATATCTCTAGGCTGCGCCACGTGCCCGCCACCTTCATCATCTTATCCTGCATCACACGCTAACGTATTGCCACCTTATAGTGCAACCGCAGTGTCAATTGGACGATTCATCGTCTACTATTATCGCTTCTCCCCGTCTAACACTGACAGGACTTATAATCTTGGCGTTGTCATTTCGATCGCAGAGCCGTCCATT
This sequence comes from Clohesyomyces aquaticus, assembly GCA_002105025.1. NCBI lineage: Eukaryota > Fungi > Ascomycota > Dothideomycetes > Pleosporales > Lindgomycetaceae > Clohesyomyces > Clohesyomyces aquaticus. Next base: position 128,353 of record MCFA01000005.1, read on the forward strand.
GGCATCATTGCTGCTTCTGCTCCAGCGATGAAATGTCTGTTCCGACATATCGCACCACGCTACTTCTCCGATGGTTCATCAACTTATCAGTCCCGTTCACGAACGCATCCTGTTTCAGGTCGCAGGAAGTCAGTCAACTCGGATTACGGCAGGGAGGAAGGAAACTATGATCACGGGAGAATAGAGGGCATGGCCACGGATGATGGGACCTACGCGCTGGGGAGTGTGGATTCACGGGAGCAGATCGTGATCAACGCAACACCTGGTCCCAACCGCACTCGCAGCACAAAAACCGGGAATAGTGAGACCGTGGAGCATGTGCCGAAGCATATTCTCAATCACAATTAATGTGGGACGGCTGTATATTGCACATATATAGCCGGGTGACTGCAACGAAGACACGATTTACGTCTATAGTACATATTAATAGATGTATACTGGTGTTAGGGCACAAGATAGCGATTAGCTGACGCAAGCCACTCGAGATGCTGGGAACTATTCGCATCAGTTGCACTGTCATTCATCTCTCCTTTAACTTGCTTTTTGGCTCGTGCTCAGGAAAAGCCTTACATTGAGGACAAGTTTCAGGGGTATATGTTGATTTACAGTGCGTGCGCAAACTGCTCGCCCGCCACCTCCTCTGCACGGTTATATTTTGAACAGCAACTCTTTTTCTGGATGTGGCATAATAGCCTTCCCCGTCTCGACCTGCGCATATCTCTCCGTCAGTCCCTCAGGCATTTTGACGTCGAAATTAAGAATCAGCCTCGTAACGATCAATTTTATTTCGTTGCCAGCAAAGAAGCGCCCAGGGCAAGCATGTCTGCCATAACAAACACCAAATTGCGTTCGTGCGTGGCGACGAATTTGCTCCGTACACGATCAGATGCGTTGCCATTGCGACGCAGCCTGTAGTGCCGGAAGCCGTCAAAAGTGTCACCGTCAGGATAAAATTCCGAGTCGCGATATAGGGCCTCCGCCGGGACCTTGATAATTACGCCTGCGGGGATGTATTGGCAATTTGAGAGAGTGATACCATTTATAAGTCAACGACCGAAGGTTGTGAGAGAGGCTTAGTGTGAGCGCCTTCAATCCGACCAAGGGATGATGTGCTTACTGAGTTCAAGAGTATAACAACTGTTTACTTCCTTCATGTAAGAGTCCAGCTTCTCCATCTGCTGCACGGCTTATGCTGTGAGCTCCCCACCATTGTCAGCCATGACGCTTCGGATCTCCTCGTGTAATGGGACAATATATTCAGGTTTTACTGCTAGAGTATAGAGAATATTGGTGGCTGTCATGCTAGAAGTATGGACAGCGGCGAAAGTGAGTTGTAACTGGTTTTTGGCGAACTTGGAAATATTGACAGGAACATCATTGGAAATGCTACGGGCCATCATCCACTCCATCATGCCGTCTGGTCTCTGCCATTCGGGGGTCGTCCTTCTTGGCGTTTTGTCTCGACTCCGGCCGGTCTTTGCAGGGAAGCAAATAAGGACCGATGGCAACATCGACTTCGTCACATATCGTGGCGTTCAAGCGGCCTTTGGTCTAGTAAACAATTGATGATACAATAGTCAACTGGTTTCACTTACCTAATGCAGGTGTGAGGTCAGATCTCACAGAGTGATTCCTGCTTGTTAAATTTGTGTCCAGTCCAGTGTACTTCGATTCCATGCTCCGTGAAGGGTTAACGCACAGCACCACTCCCAAAGTCTGGGTATCTCGGACCTTGTCAAGGGCCTGAAGAAGACTCGGGACATGGTCGGGAAGTTTTCTTAGCTCACGCAGAAAGCTAGTGGGTACCACTACTGTGTCGCCCTCATCTGATGATGCGAACCGGTAACCAGAGAACTTTCGACTTATCAGTACCAACGTACGCAATGGGCTTGAATTCCGCCAACCTTCTTATACCCATCACGGTAGATCTTCTTTGCAAACCTGAGGAACAACTGACGTTGCTTCCCGCCTCTTAAGGAACCACCAAATACGAACAATTTTGCCAGACTTGATCTGTAATTGAGCTTTGGAAGCAAGGCAATTATTGCAAAGGCCAAAGTAGCGAATGTTACTGTCTGCAGGGTGTGCGCCAGCCCAGCGCCAGATTGGGTCTCCATAGCAGCAGCGTAATGATATGGATTGATATGAAGAGCAATGTCGCGGGAATCACAGTTAAACTTATACACATGCTCGGTCGAGTTTCCCCATTTTATTCGCATTAGCATGGATATCCGCACACCTAGCACCCTGTCGTGGCCGCTGCTCCACGTAAAGACATTCAATACTGATATCTTTCTGAATCGAATATATATATCTTTTATCCCTTCCGGATCCCACAGTTAGCTGTGTTACCGGATAGAAGTGCTACGTACATTAGAAGTAGAAAATGGATTGTATGCGTGGTAAGTGACATATGTATTGCTTGCGTTCAACAATTCTCGGCTTGACAACGGCGCCATAGACATGGGCTAGGGTCAACTAGTAATTTGAGCAAGGACGACTCATTCTGGCTCACTATGATACAACATCATAACTTCTAAAACGTAGTACGATAATTGGAAAATCCGCTCGAGGTAATGATCGAGACCGAACTGGCAACTTACAGTCGAGATGGAGCATGATTCGGGATTTGAATGCACATTTTGCGAACAGAATTCCAGCTAGCAGAGCCCTATACTTGCAAGGAAATCCAAAAGGCTGTTATCCTAACATTTGGAATGTGACTGATTTGTCGTTACACTTTCGTGATGAGATTCCGAGCTCCCAAACTTGGAAATTGCTGTCCATTTTTACATTGTCCAGCCCCATGCCAATCGAATCAATACCTCTACGCATTCTATGTAACCTAACGCCTGAGATTCGTTCTTGCATGCACTCCTTAAACCCTTCCGTAAAAATCAATCAAAGGGTTCATATCTCACCCGAATTCATCTGTATTCTAATTTCATCGTATCGTGAAGTTTGATTCCGAAAAAGAATTTGGAATCCGAAGCCTGAGATATAGGACACGTAACTCAAGGGTATATATCTATATGTATTCACCATCCTCGTTACCTGGCGCTGTAGTGGTACGGAGTTCCATGGCCGGTGTCATTATGCGATGGATGGATTTGCTCGGAGATAAGTCCGTCTCTGGAGGGGTCGTAGACTAGATCCGACTCGCTGAAGTCATCCGACGGTGGAAATGCACCGGGCATGTCACCAGAATATATCGGAGTTTGAGAGGGACTTCGGGCAGCCTGGTCACTATCGAAATTGTCTTCGTAGTCGGAACTATCGGGATACGGCGTGGGTGAATGGTAGGCCGTCACGGTATCGTCTGAATCAGAGTCGAGGCCCTGGTTTGCAGGGGCATAGGCGGTCTCGAAGGCGTCGCCCTCGTTTCCGGCGTCATCTTCGGTGTCCGCTTCGGCGTTCTCTTCGGCGTCATTATCCTCATGTTCCCGTTCGGAGCTGTCTGAACGACCCCCAACATCTGAGCTCTCTGCATCATCACCTTGCCCATCTGCCTCATCCGTAACCTCCCAATCTGCGTTGTCGGCATCCTCGTTTGCGGCACGCAATTCTTGCTCCCTTCGCTCGATCATGTGCAATTGAAGCTGCATCAATGCCTCCTCCCGCTCGTCTTCTGGTAACTGGGCGAGAATATCGCGCATGTCGGGAGGCACCCATTCTTCTTCTTCGGGGTCGATATCATCTTCGTCCAGGTCGTCCTCACGGTCCTCTCCATCCGCCATTCTTTGCTCACGGCGCGTTTGGCCATCGCGATTCAAGCCCGTATCTTTGTGGAAGCCATCTTGGTTGTAACCTTCCTCATCATAACGGGCTGGGCCGTATTGGGGGCAGCTATGCGGGCCCTCCCAGGGCTTTCCGCAGACGTAACAGAAACTCGCTCCACATGGACACCTGTTCTCTAATCAGTATGCTTTGTTCGTGACCACGCCATACTTTCAAACTCACATCATATGGTTACAGGCCTCAGCTAGTTCGACCCATTTACCACAGCTGTAGCATTCTTTCCATCCTTTTTCCTTGACAGTTTCATGGAACTTCTTTTCCGCTTCTGTAACTTCGCATTCGTGCACCCCGACCTCTCCCTGGACGAGTGTCTTACATCCAACGCATGTCGGGATTGAGCATGCGTCACAGACTGCGTACCGGATCGACTCTTGAATGTAACTATCTGGATGGAGGAATGGGTGGCTGTCGCAGGCGCTGTTGGCGCAGTATACGCGGAATCTACAGATGAGTTAGTGATGTTCCCCAACATTGCGCTTTCCTGAGTTGGGGCGCGTGTGTCCGGATTGACTTACCGTGGCTGCACACTATACTCGCCCCGCTCTTTGACCCTGTAGTCCCATGCTAGGTTGAAATCCAAGGCATCTTCGAACTCGTCGATGAGGAATATAGCGTCACAGCACTGTGGCGGATAGTGCTTCTCGTCTTTCATAGCCAGGCGGAAAGTCTCCTCCAGGCAAGATTCGCAGAGCCAATGACGCTCGCAGGGACTCTGGATAAGTTGAGCCTCCCCCTCGGCTTCTTCTTCGTCGCCGCAAATGACGCATGTTTTCTCTGTTCCGGGCATGGCTGAGAACGGGAAAATCAGTTGCGCGGTGTTGTACAGCAGAGGGTGCGGGAGGGACTGTTGGGTGTCGCGGTCAATAAATAGCCCGGCTCTGGGAAGACGCTCCTTGGATGGAAAGTCGGATCCGGCCGTGGTGGTATGTGAACGCTGCCGATGGAAGCCAGTCACAGCGCCCGTGGTTACGCTCGGCTCGCTTTCACACGTCCATCGAAAGGTCGAGACGAATAATATATGTTAAGAATAGAGTGACTTGCCCATAGTCGGTGCCCACCAATACGTAGGAACGAATTACCAAAGAGTCCTGCACCCACCCATGCCTTCACAGTCAAATATGGGAATGGAACTTTCTCTCAAACTCCGAATATTCGGGATGTGAAGCTTTGAAGGAGAAGAGATGAGGCAAACGCAAAGAGAATCGCGATTCACTATACATTGAGGTGACTATTATGTTTGACGCCTTAGACTAGGCAGCCGTCGCTCCGCCAATGATAAGTCTCGAAACCGAGACAAAGTCAGTGAGGCGGCAGTGGAGCCTATGCAGAGTGCTTACCTGATGAGCACGTTTCTCCTTTATCAACTTAAGGATCTCGTGAAGGTCGCGTGTCGCCCTCTAAACATCCCGAGGTGTAACACACCTTCTGACATTGGAGCACCCAGGGCCCGGACATAACGCACGTATCACGAGCAAAATTCGCACCAAGGATCAAACTGAGGCGATATTGACATCGCCGGAGCCCGGGGTTTGTAAACACAGAATTGAAGTGCAAGAACGCGTTGTTGCCAAACCCAGAAAGAAGCCCAATCACGTGAGTTTGGAGCCCGTGCGCCTCGGTTACTTAGATTGGAAAATGTCCTGGTGAACTTCCAAATCTTTCCCTCACATGCCCATAGCCATCGCATTCATCAGGCTCGTAGCATGAAGACCTTCGTGTTACGTATTAATCTGGCCTGGGTAGTCCGTCGTACACCATCATCTCATCATCTCCTGGATGTTGTCTGCGACGACGTGCTGCCGTCTTCGCGCAAGGGTTCTCATTCAGCCGGTCTCTCTAGCGTTGCGTCGATTTCAGCACAATGATGCCCGGTTCCAAAGCTTAAAGACATTCAAAACGGTACCTGGGCGTACGAGTTTACAAGAATTGAACGAGGCTAGCGCGAATGAAGCCGCCTGGAAGCTCGACAGAGACCCTACAAATGAAGACCGCGATTACACCATAGAAGGGTATCTGTACCCGCTGCAAGGAAATTTTGGTAACAAGCTGGCAACCGTTATATCATCGAAGTTGAACCCGGCGAAGAAGGGAAGAATGAATGATCAAAATCCCCGGATCCTATGTTCTTACAATCTTGATCAACAAGGAAATCTATACGTCCCAGGTCAGTTTGTTTCAGTCGCCTACAGCCAGGAAGTAGCCACCACTAACGTCGCTCAAAGGCGCACCGAGATGCTTTTGGAAAAATAAAACTTCACATGAATATGAACTCCCTCTGCCAACTTTCGACTCTTGGGGACCAAAAGAACGCATTGACAAGCATATCGAGCGCTCGTTCGACGCGATCCGAATTATGACTCCCTCCTTCAACTATAATGACATAGACATTATCTGTTCCTTCGAGTGCCTATGTGCTCTTTGGGAATTTGCGGCGAAACATGAAGCTGCATTTGGTTTCGTCACACACCTGATCAATCGAACTCTCGTCATGGATATTTCCTCCCGACCCAGTGCAACGCCGTGGCGCAAGGCCCGGTACTTTCAGGATTACTTCACAGCACCCGAGGCCGGTATACCACCGGATTCTCGGCACTTTCGCTGGATCTATTATACACTAGGTCAGCTTCGTTGTGCAGTGCTTGTAGAAGTTGACGCTCACGTAGCGGAGCCCCTCTCGCTAAGTGTGAAGGTTGCTGCTCCGTCTCAACACCGAGGAAAATTCGTCCCCAATACCAAAGTAACGAAAGCAGGACGCGACATCTCGCAGTCCGAGCTCATAGACCTCCAGATCGTTGATCAGATTGCTTCTTCCGAAGGAGCTATGCTCACGGCATATTTCTCCTTCATATCCACATTCTACAAGGCCGTATTGAGAAGCCCCTTGGTCCTGGGGAAGAAACATAAGGGCCGGATCGTTCATCGACTGAGGCATGATAATTATGTAAATCAGGCGATGACTTGGAAAGGGGTCTCTGGTGTCAAAAAGATGATTTCCCTGCTGGTCAGAATACAGGAAATCACCACGAACTCTCAATATGGCGCCTGCACAGGGTTCGCCCAAGGAGGTCTTCTGCATATATTCGAGCCGACATTCCGGAGAAAGTCGTCGGAGAACACCGAGCTGACCCGTGTTTTGGCCCCTCGCAAAGAAATATTCCCGAGGGAAATTACAGAGCGATTCTGGCTTCCAGAGGGTGTCAAAAAGAACGGGGTGATACAAAAACGGGCTGACAAGTAGTCGGTTTCCCTTCGCCACGCGTCTTGCTGTATATACGTGGGCTCGACGCGTGGTTGTTGCATGTCGAACAGCAAATATTCAGATAACCTTCATCGCATCGGAATCAATTTCAAGTGTAGTTCCACCTTGAGTATATGCTCAAAGATGTTCTCCCACAGCTGGAATTAGTCAGCGGGCAGCGGGGTCCGTGCTGACCAATCGTCCCACCTCTATTGTGCTCCCTGATCCCCAACCTCATTGTCAGACTGTAGACTTGGAGAACAGTACCTCGATGCATATACCAGTCAGTACTAAGAGTTGTTGGACGTGCAAAGGTATGGGTTGGGTTTCCAGTCCGAATCTCGTAGTTTCTCACAACTCGCAGATCGGAAAATAGCCTGTGATAAAGGGGTTCCGACGTGCAAAAACTGTCAGAAATCAAAGCGACAATGTTTGGGATATGGCTTGCGACTTTCTTGGCCGCGCAGAGATGATCGAAAGCGAGCCTTGGTGTTGAAAAATGCAGGCAACCGGACTGGGGCACTATGGCGATCGCCAGTTCTAGGAACCGATTTCGTGAACGTCTTCGGTTCTGACGTTTATATGTTTTACCACCTTCGAGATGCCGGTATGCACACCCCGTTGGCAGCCTTAACCATGATTCTGACAACCATAGCGGTCCCGTTCGTTCCATCGCCTCAACAAAATCCCGACTGGAGACCATTTCGTTTGGATACCCACCAAGTAGATCTCTTTACATATTGTAGGCACCCCAAAAAGTCCTGGTGACCCACTTACAGTTGTCTATACAGACCGTCATATTGTGGCTCCCCTGCTCACATCAGCGAACAATCCTTCTATCCAAAATCTCGTCTTTCGGATGTCCTTCTCCGAGATCTCTCTTGCCTCTGTCGCCGTACTCCACGCAATTTACGCTCTTGCAAGCCAACACCTCTCGGACCTCGAACAAGCGCTTTACCATAAGAGTAGGGCACTGAGCGCAATCAGAGCTTCAATCGCCCAAGACCAAAGCAGCAAAAGCTTACTGCAATGTATTGTTGCCGCACTATGCCTCCTGCTCTGTGAGGTATGACCGTGCTGCCAGTACTTTGGCCCTTACCCATACTAATGGAACCACGCAGACTATTGCAACCCCTTATATACCGCAAGATTGGACCACGTTCTTCTGTGTGGCGCAGACTGCGTTTCCCATCGTATACAGTACAGATCAGTCGTACAAGGGAGATTTAGCCCTAATACTTGACTGGATGTATTATTTCAACGTCCATTCGAGATTTAGCATACGTCACTTCAGTAGACGAAGAGACGATATGTTGCGGTGTGCGAGTGATAAGCTTGTTCATAATGTAGAGCTCAACTCACTCTACAACGCACAACAAGTTAGTCTCATTCGGTTGCGCGAAGGCCTGTTGCTTACTCTCATGATCTAGATCACTCCAACTCTCGGCTGCTCTCGCGAGGTTATGATGGCCATCTCCGGTGTTATTCATGTAGTGCAAGAGGCGGAATTAGATGTTGACAACACATACACCGCATACACCGACAAGCTCGACAAACTGGAACGACGTTTGAAGTTTGCGCAACAAGACTTGGGCCCGTCTGACACAGATCCACAGGCATCAAGGATAGCTGAGCTTTACGTCCTCGCCGCAAGGATTTATGTTCACAGAGTTGGGAGGCAGGCACCAACAACGAATCCAATCCTCCAAGGTCTCGTAGACGATGCATTCAGTATCCTGGAATCCCTGGACACGTGTGAACGCACCTTTCCGCTCTTCATCGTCAGTTGCGAGGCTCGGACCGACCTAAGAAAAATGACGATTTTCCGCATTTTGAACGCAACACAAGCAAAATTCGCAGCAGCAAACGTACTCCGGGTTCGGTCCTTTATTGAACGCTTTTGGGCGCAGCAAGATCTCGACGTTGAACAAGAGATCGATCATGCTACACAAATGACAGCTGCACTAAGCGCTAATGGCCTCCTACCGATTTTCGCTTAATCTGAGTGAGAAGCGACTACACAAGTAATGAAGAGCACATCGACTGGTGCGTATCAGTATATTTTTAGCGCTTAGCTTTTCATTTAGAGTTTGTAATTTGCCAACATCACTCAGTCCACGACATTGATGGCCACGCCAAATGTAGGAGGAACTCAGGAAGGAGAATCTCTTTTGTTCAACCGGGACCGCACAAGGTCATTTCTATAGTGCCCACTGAAGTCGTATGTAAGCACTTACCGTTTCATCTTAAAGCACCATTTGCGCAGCGGCCGTAGGCTTACTCAGATAGCCCCCAAACACCTTCCTTCGCACGTCGTTCATCGTACTCAGCACTTGGCGACACCGCATGAGGCTATCGCTCTGAGATCACGTCGAACTCTAGACGTTAATCATAGGGCCGAAAGATTTGCCTGACTCAGCCACAAAGCAATTTTCCATTTCGAAGCGCAGCTTTTGGTCCGCGAGCGCGTGGTTTTCAAATTCATGGTCCTGGTTTTCAAAGCCTTTCGAAAAGTTGCAAGTATGTGCGAGGCTAGTGGTGTAGGGCTCGATCTGATTGGTTATAGCTGCTGACGAGGCGTTACGAATGCAGCCCCCCTGACGGAACACTTTTGAAAACGATCTCGCAAAATTATTGGAGAATTCCAACTCAACTCATTGCGAAATCTCGATATACTAGATGACTCTTTGCTCACGGTAGGAAATTTGGAATGGGTGTAATTGCTACCTGTTCCTTTTCACCCGCATCCCAAACTTTAAACTGCATCCGGTAGCACATAACGTTTTGCCGCGTAGGAAGGACATGTCGTGTGAGAGATTTATGGCACCATCGGTGTCCTAATACTCCGCTCACCGGTGTTGTGTTTCTTAGACATCCAACGTATCCACATAGTCAGCTTGATTATCCGGACTAAATTCGCAGCAAATTCGCAGCAGTACTGGTTGCCATGTATAAAAGACTGGGTTTCACCCCGAAAGCATCCATCTCATCAGGAAAATAAGACGGCTCAGCCTTATCTCAATTCAACAAAGCTGCCAATTGCACCCCTAAACAAACCTACCACTCCATCCGCGCGCCAACTCTTGTCCAAAGAAAATGCCTTCATACGTTATCGTCGGCGCATCTCGCGGTATTGGCGTAAGTCTATTCTCTTCGCCCCCTCAATACCTCGTTCCCCCTTCTAAGTTCTAACCCACCACCCCAGTATCAATACCTGAAGACTCTCTCCGCCGATCCCTCCAACATCGTTATCGGCACTGCCCGCACCGTCGCCCCGACCGCCGCGCAAGTCGCCTCCGATAGTACGTGAGCCCCAAGTACAATGCATATGCTTGTTAGGCAAGGAAAAGTCTTGAAACGCCACCTGGGTGGGATTTCCACACTTGCACACGAACTTCCAAGTAAAATACTTACTATAACTGCGCTGACTTTGTGCCCACTTCTTCAGAGCTCGGTCCCAACGTCCACATCATCCAAGGAGATCTCGACTCCTTCTCCTCCCTCTCCGCCGCCGCAAAGGCCACGTCCTTGCTCACAAATGGCGTCGTAGACTACCTAATCGTAAACGGCGCCTACCTGTCCAAAGCCTCGCAATTCAAGCTCCCAACCGACTACGCGACCGATCCCGAGCTCTTCGCCACCGAACTGAACAACAGCATGCAAACCAACGTCACCGGCGTCCTCTACGCCATCAACGCCTTCCTGCCGCTCATCCGCAAATCAAGTATTAAGAAGGTCATCGTCATCACCTCCGGCATGGCAGATACCGACCTCGTGGTCCCGACGCCCATCAAAAACGCACTGCCGTATAGCATCAGCAAAGTCGCGGTTAACATGGTGGTCGCGAAATTTGCGGCGGAGTTGATCGATGAGGGGATCGCGTTTCTGAGTTTGAGTCCAGGATTGGTGGATACGGACGCGGGGCGAGCGGATGAGAATGCGACGGAGGAGGAGAAGGAAATGACTGCGAAATTGATGGAGGAGTTTGGGAAGAATCTGCAGAAGTATAGTCCGACGTTTGCGGGACCGATTACGACGGAGGAGAGCGTGAGGATGATGCTCGAGGTTGTACATGGGTTGACGATGAAGGATACGGGTGCGTTTTTGAGTCATAAGGGGGATAAGATTTGGGTGTAGTGGGGGTGTGAGGGAGTACTGGGCTGTCAAGATCATACGTGATTGTAAGCAGAGGTTATGGCGCGATTTCTGGTCCTATTATTTTAGCAGTCGTCTCAATAGATCACCTTGTTCTATTTATATAGCTATATCGACCAGGAGGAATTTTAAGGCTAATACCGAAGGCATAATACTAGCTCCTTCGTCACCATGGACGAGAAGTGTGGCATGGGGAGGGGAATTTGAGTGGAGGGGTCAGGTAGGTGTGTGAAATTTGCAGTTAGTACGACGCAGAAGACTGCTTCCATTGATAGCCCATCTGTCATATCATCTTCTCAAAAACGCACTCATATGCCTCGTCCACCACGTCCCCATCCTCCCCCAGTATTTTCGTCGCCCCCATCTTACAAACCTGCACTCTATCAATGCAGACATTCTCAGCCCACACAAAATCCTTATACCGTTCTATCAACGTCGAAGCATCGAACCTTAGCCAACTCTTTGCATTGGGGCCATGCCCTTCACTACGCTCTTTTGCGGCGACCACTTCAGCTTCAGCATCGGAGTTGGCTTCGATGATGTTGCAGGGGTCGTGAGGTTGTTCTTGCGAGGACATGACGCCAGACTTGTGTTCGCTTTTCGCCTTTGGTTCAACTTGCCCTCTTCCTTGTCTCCCAGGTTTTGCATAAATCGTATTCACAATCGTGGCGTGGAGTTTCAACGGTCTCGTGTCTGGCACCAGAAACCCCTTCTCGGTGAAATGCTCACGGAGCGTCTCCGCAAAAGGGATAATTCGACCTGTTGCATCCATCGGCTCCGCGTACAGCGTGCTCGTTTTGTGGGGCTGCTGCATTGGGAGCAGGGCTTTGAGATCAATCCTCAAAGGCTTAAACTCATCCGGTTTCTGAGCCTCGACTTCTGCCTCCTTGACTGATTCACCAAACAGTGCCATCGTCCCCGCATCCTTGACCAAAGCTCCCAAATCCAACGCTTCGAGCACCTTCCCTACTTCCTCAACGCCCGGGGAATCCAGACTCATAACCCCAAGCGTTAAATGCAGTGTGCCGACTGGTCTAACAGCCTTCTCAGACACGCCCAGCCCAGTCCCCAACTCCTGTTTAAACTTCTCCAAAGCCGCGTGCAGTTGTGCTTTGATCCCAGTATTGACAAGCGGCAAGCACAAGAAATGCGTTAACTGCGGTTTCTTCTCCCTCCTCCCTTTTCCCCTCCCCCTCACATGGCCAGCTCTACTCTTCGACATCCCATCTTGCCCTTGCCCATCTGCAGACGCGGAAACATTGCTATTGCTGCCTTGACGTTGAACCCCAGATCCGGAGCCCTGGAGCGTGGTCTTTATGTCCGCATTGTCGCGCAATCTTTCGCCGTCGAGGAAGTCGTTGTAGGCGCCCTTTCCGGGGCCTTTCTTCTTGCCCATGTGGAGCGCGCGCGTGTAGGTGCGGGTTTGGTGCTGAGAAGAGGGCAGGGGAAGTGGGGAAGGTAGGGGGCGCGGAGGGGGAAATAGGGAAGCCGATGATTTGGTGGGGAGGTTGTTGTGGAAATATGCTCGCCTTAGTAATGCGCTGCAATAGGAAGGGGGTGTTGGCATGGAAAAAAGGAAGGAAGGTACGGTTCGAACTTTGGAAAGCAAGTGAAGCAAATAGTGGGATGTTTGTCTGGTACAAGTACACGATAAAGTGTAGAGTATTTTGATTGGCTGTTCCACGAAGGTATGTAGGTGCGCGCTGGTGACGCCATGGAGAATTCTCGGTGGTGTTGAGCGCTGCCGAAGTTATGCAACAGGATCCAAACACGGCATAACTTTATGCACGGAGCCAAAGTCGAGACCGCACGCCCGCTCAGCCTTGTGGTGGTGGTGGCACAGCGACCTTAGGTATGACGTAGCGCAGATTCTCCCCACCACCGCACGTTTTGCTGACCAGGCGGTGAGAGCGATTCGGCCGCTGGGCAGCGACCTGCAGCATCACATACAAACCTTCGAGATAGGGCGGACACGATAGGAACTGCATCTATAATATATACAGAGTCGCTGTACACTTGCAGTGATTGGGGTGGTGGTCAGAGGAGATGGTGGGGCAATGAATAGCGGGCGAGAAGCCAACCCCTCGTTTATTGATTCCGGACAGCATCCAATGCATGGTATCGCATGAGGGGCACCCCGCGACATCGTCCCGCGATGCATGCAAGCCGCTTCCAGGTATCGTGGATACAGATGTGACAGGGAATCGAAGAAAAGGGGACCGTGATCCATATGCTCTCCATACACAAATTCAGACTCAGACTCCTCTATCCGTCCGTATAGCTCAGGGTCGTGCGATGCCATGTCACGATTTGTCGTGATAGAACTTCTTCAGCACCTTTTCCACTTCCTCGAACTCCTCCTTTGCCTGGGCGATGATATCCTTAAGCTTATCCAGGGCTTCGTCGTCGTCCTTGAGGTCCTTCGTGCCTGTCTCGTCTTTGAGCTGCCCAAAGTGCTGGATCTTCTCGCACGAGTCCTTGACCTTTGTGAGACCCAGCGTGGCGGAGGAGCCTTTCAGGAAGTGGCCCAATTCGGAGAGGGTCTTGAGGTTGCGCTCTTCACTGTTGCGGGTATGTTAGTCTGCGGGCGCGAAACACCAAAGGTGCGCAAATTACGCGAGAGGGTGCGGGGTGAGCTGCGCAGGTGGGAGGGTGGCCTACATGTTGGTGTCCATTTTGGCAAACGTGCTCTCCGCCTGGGTGAAGAAGTCGTAGACTATACTTCGCGAGAATTCCCTGTCCTCCTCGTCGTCGTCCATCTCGAGGATCTGCTCAAAGGTGGCGGCATCGATGGTGTCGGCGGCGCCTGAGATGGCCATGACTTTGTCGATCGCGTCCTCGTCGGCGGTCTAGTCGATCAGAAAATGCCGTGTGAGATGTAAAGAGAAGGGACTGCGGACACCAAAAATGACAGTGAAAGAGAAGGGGGCGTGGTGGGGGCGTGATGCGCGAGGGTGGCAGGGAGGTGGTGCGGTGGGGGTTGAGCAAGTGACAAGGTGGGAGAATCGGGAAAACTGAATTGGCGGACTGGCTGCGTGGTGGAGGGGCAACTAACCCTGTTGTCGTCCGCCATCATGTATCTACCGAGGCGCGATGCAGGAAACCGCAGGATCGGGATCGCCTGCCGCGTTCCGCAGAAAGACGTGCGCTGAGTGCAGGTGGGAGCTGGCCCACGGTTGCGTTGGTCTTGGTCTCGAGGCCCTCGCGGCGTGATGTGGCGGCAGCGACGACGACGACTTCGGGGCTCAAACAGAATGTGATTTCGATTCCCAGGTGCGGCTTCTGGCCCGTCGTCTGCGACCTTCACTGTGAATGCTCGCCCGGGATTGGTGCTATGACGAACAAGGTTCGGCCCGTTCTGTCACCAGAGTCTGATGCCAGCACAGCGGCAGCGACAGCGTGAATGAGAAAGAGAAACCCGGAGAAGAGTGATGTCGGTGGGATCGAGCTGATTTTAGCAAACCGTCTGGCTATTTCTTTTCGTCGTTGGCCAGCTGCAGGAGCCCCGCCGGTTGGCTATAGGGTTTCTGTAGACCGCTCGGCAGAGTCTGCCGACTTCGCGTCGTGTAGTCTGCGGGTACGACTACTCTCGAGTCTAGAGTCCAGAGAGGGCCACTAGGCCTATGAGAAAAAGAGGTGGACTGATCAAAAATACCAGACAAGACGAGAAGAGCGAGCATGTAATGTCTGCCATACGCTCCGGGGAACACGTCTGCTGATATACGGTCCCACAGGCAGGCACGGTATTGTCTGCTACACCATGTACCCACGCATATCACTGCGTCGAAGCTCAACCCCACCTCTAGACCTCGCTCCAAGCAACCAGCCTCAGCATGGGACCTGTGGATCGTCCCTCCTTAACAAGATCTGGTGGGCACGGCGGGCTCGAGGAGTCCCGTAGCAAACCCTTCACCTCCCGCCCAGAACCCCAAATAGAAACCCGGCAGGGCAAAAGACCGGCCGAAGCGATCAGGTTCAACGTACCAAGGTCCGTTGGCCGGCTGACAGTCCCAATACCCGTCGTGATGTCCAAAGGGGGTCCCAGGGTGCGTGATGCTTCAGCACGAGGGAAGACAAAGGGCACGCCGTCTGCTCCATCAAACGTGCGCCGCCAAGGGGCCAGAAGCATCCAAAGAGGCCATCTTCCCGTCGGGCTGGTAAGACGAACAGAAATCTCGTCCTGATTGGGGATGCTGGATGGTTTTGTATGAAGACGTCTGACGATACTACGTCAACGGCGCCATCGTCGTCACTGTGCATATGTAGGAGATTCGTGCGCCCCGAGGGCCCTGCGTCGGCTAACTCCACGTTACCACAGTGGAGAGTAGAATTCCCTCCTCCAGCCGGAGCGACAGAGGCTCGGAAACACTGGCGGGCGCACTCTTCGGCAGAGAAAGGCGGATTGGGCTGCGAGATTTCACGCTGCGGTCAGGCGATTCGCAATTGTCTGGCACTCCAGGGCTCGCTCCAACAAACTTGGAAACAACCTGGAGAATTGTTGACTGCATATGCCAAGTCCTCGTGCGTGATCCGCCGCGGTCGGCCTGCGCTACGTTTGAGCAGTGGGCAAGGTCGGCAAGCACGGCTCCGGCCTGTGCACGGCTGCCAACCCTGGAGGAGCCCTGGAGGAGCCCTGGAGGAGCTCTGGAGAGATACTCACCGTGGACCCGATCGGCGGAATGGCGGATGGGAAAAACGGATCGTTGCTTTGAGCATCTGCGGGAGGATACTCGAGTACGCTGGCCTCGGAATGCCAGTCGCGTGTCCGGCCGTGCTAATTGACCCGGGCCCGTGCAGCATGGGAGGGGAAGGCGTGGAGAAATTGACCTTGGACGGCCTTACCCGCGTCTTCTCGAGACGATACGGCGTCGACTGCTCCCGAACCTCCCCCGTCCGAATCCTTAGCCGCGTACTGCAAAAAACTAATCTGCCTCGAGGTGACACCGGTGACGACCCGCAGAACAGCCAACATGCTCCCACGGCCTGAGGGTGTTGCTTTTTGGGCACTCGATACGGTAGTCGCAAGCGTGGACCCTGAAAATTCACGCACGCAGGGAGAGTTGCTGGCTAATCCATAGCGAGATGCACCTAGCCGAACCGGGCATTGATCGGCCCAGACGTCTACACAGTATGAAGTTTCTGTGTGCGGAATACATCAATTTTTGTAATAGCCGCAGCAAACGTGTGGGGTGCAGAGTGGGCACGGAAGAAACGGCACGGAGACGGGGCAGTCTAGAGGGGGACTTTACGGACTGCTAAATTCAAGTAGACCCCCAAGCCAGCGGCCAGAGGAAGCACCGCTTCTGCATGACAAGAGTAAGGTTTGGACCTGGTTGGGAGGGAAGAAGTTCGGGTTTTACTGCCGACTACACGATGAAATCTAGCTTCTAACCGTGGTCTTGTCGCGTCTATGTATGAGTACTCAAATACAGTACAGTACAGTGCCTGCCACGCCGTTCAATACGACGTGTCGGGTTCGGAGCTGTGCCTCCAGCCTTCGAGGATGCCCTCTCAACCAGTCACCTTGTAGATTGCCTCAGCGAGGCGCTTGACGTTGCCAGTGGTGATCCCAGCCACGGAAATTCTGCCGTCCTTGGTAGCATAGACCGAGTGCTGCTCGGCGTGTTAGCCTGCCCTATCATGGAGATTGGGAATCCGACACTGATTGCTCAGGGCAGCAGGGTGTAACGGGGGTGGGGCCGCATGTCCCCAAAACAGGGTCAAATCAAGAATGTTGTAGCTTACCTCTTTGGCCAGAACGTCCATCTGCTCAGGCTTCAAGCCCGTATACGCAAACATGCCGATCTGCGAGGTAATGTGGCTCCAGTCATGCTTGCTACCGAGTTTCTCGAGATTCTCCTTGAGAAGGGCGCGCATGGTGATGATGCGGTCGGCCATATCCTTAACCTCGCCGAGCCACTGCTTGTTCAGGGCTGGGTCGTTCAAGATCTCGGAAGCAATACGAGCACCATGGACTGGCGGATTAGAGTAAAGTGGCCGGACGAGAATCTTGACCTGTGAGTCCACCCTCTTCTTCTCCTCAGCAGATTCGCAGACCACTGAGAAGGCACCAACACGCTCGCCATACAGACCCTAAAATTTTGACGTTAATGGTGGCCTATGGGCAGGGATTGGATTCAACTTACCATGTTCTTCGCGAAACTCTGGGCAAGGCAGGGACGTAGACCCTCCTTGATGAAGTGTCGAAGCGCGAAGGCGTCTTTGTTGGTGTCACCACTGGCAAAACCCTGATAAGCCATGTCGAAGAATGGGAAGTGTCCACCCTCCTTGACTGCATCAGCAATCTTCACCCACTGCTCCTCGGTGGGGTCAACGCCAGTCGGGTTGTGAGCGCAGGCATGGAGCAAGATGATGCTACCCTCTGGCATAGCCTTGATATCGGCAACCATGCCATCGAAGTCGAGGCCAATGGTGTCCTTGTTGTAGTACTTGTACTTCTCCACCTTCAAGCCCGAGTCTTTGAAGACAGCAGCGTGGTTTGCCCACGAGGGATTGGGAATGTATATCGTCTTGGCGCCGGGGTAGAAGCGCTCAAGGAAAGCTCCGCCGATTCTCAGAGCACCCGTTCCGGAGATGGACTGGGTAATGACAATGCGATCCTCCTTGACCGGCGCAGAATCAGGCCCGTATGCTAACAGAGCCGCAGCCTTGGTGAAAGCTGGAACACCGGTGATGCCGGCATACTCTTTGTCCAGCGCAGAGTCCACGATCTTCTTCTCGGCCTGGCTCACGGACGGTAGCACGAACGGCTTGCCCTTGTCATCTCGGTATGCGCCGACACCTGCACCTGGTCAACAAACATACTCCAATTACTCCCATCCGAGTTATGTGGCATACCCAAATTGATCTTCTCGGCATTGCTATCCGCCTTGAAGGCTTCGGTGATTCCTGTGACTTGTCAGAGACTCGCTCGGGTCAAAGGCGGTTTGGAAATGGCGCAGACTCACCTAGAATCGCCTGTTGGGAACAAGGCGGTGAGCGCCGGACTGGGATTTCTCAGGTGGGAGTGCACTTACATCCTGTGAAAGCGTCAGCATGAATTGGGTCAATTGGGCGAGCGACAGGAATTTGGACTCACTGGAGGTCCTTGGGGAACGTTTGCCCAGGCGGAGGCGGCCCTGGCTGTGGTTTTGAGAGTGAACTGCTTGGATGCAGCTTGACGTAATGCGGTCCTGGACGAGGCGAGCATGACTGCAGGTTTCTGGGAGAGAGAAGGGCAGAAAGGAAGGGAGGAGGGTTGAGTGATGATTCTGGCGTAGAGTCAGTGTGTGAGAGATATTTCCGGTGGTTCGAGGGAGATCTACCCCAGAGAGCCCCCTCCACGCCGTTGTTTTTTTGGAGCAATCGTGTGTCAAAGCTCCCGCACGTCCGCTCGATTAAGCATTCCGCTAAGCTAGTTCGGGGATCGGGAAAGCGACGGCCGATGTGCTTAGCGTGGTGAAATATCGCCAGGGCGTGGGTGAGAAAGTAAAGTTCAGTCGCATTGGGCTGCGGGACATGTGCCAGTGAATGTCGCCCGTCCGACTCACTCGATCATGCGCCCTGCCCTGCGACAGGCTCGGCGACTTGTGCACCACGATGGCCCGGTGCTGCACGCTTCGATTCCGACTTTTCTATGCCCTGCGCTCCTGAGATGCCCGGCCATAATCCCCCAAGCCCCGAGAGTAGAGCGATGCCGCCAAACGAGAAGCC
This sequence comes from Clohesyomyces aquaticus, assembly GCA_002105025.1. NCBI lineage: Eukaryota > Fungi > Ascomycota > Dothideomycetes > Pleosporales > Lindgomycetaceae > Clohesyomyces > Clohesyomyces aquaticus. The sequence goes on from MCFA01000005.1 coordinate 147,257, forward strand.
TGTCGTCCTTCAGACCGTCCCACCAGCAGGCCGCTGCGTCCAGTCGCACTGAGCATGATCCGTCTTCGACAAACCACGATGCCTCCTTCTCGAACCACCGAACCCTTCCGAGCTCCTGCCCCGGATGCGGAGCACCGACCCAGGTCGTGGACAAGAATGAAGCCGGATACTACAACATAGACAGAAACGCTGTCAAGACATACCTCAACTATGAACCAGACCAGCCGGAAGAGAAAATACAGGAAGACGATGTCTTCGCCAAAGCCCTGCAAGCCAACCCCGCCATCATGGAGGAGTTGGGATTTGGCAAGAGCGACTTGGAGTCTCCCCCGCCGGTCCAGGAAAGCGCGCCCGAGACACCCATATGCGACCGCTGCCACAACCTGATTCACCACCATACCGGCGCTCCCATCAGCCATCCCTCCATAGAGGCCATCCATGAAACCATCCGCGAATCGCCGCACAAGCGCAACCACATTTACCACGTCCTCGACGCCGCCGATTTTCCACTCTCGCTCATACCGAACCTGCAGTCGTCGCTTCGACTACCTACACTTCGAACACAGAATCGCAGAGCAAGGCACAAAGGATGGGTTTCCGGGGATAGGATTGCAGAGGTCAGCTTTATCATCACCAGGGCGGATCTGCTGGCGCCGATGAAGGAGCAGGTGGATCGCTTGATGCCGTACATGCAGCAGGTGCTACGCACTGCACTCGGAAGAGTGAACAAGAATGCCCGGCTGGGCAACGTCAAGCTTGTCAGTGCGAAGCGGGGCTGGTGGACGAAGCAGGTCAAGGAAGACATCTGGGACAGAGGAGGCGCAGGATGGATGGTTGGCAAAGTCAACGTTGGGAAATCGAATCTCTTCGAGGTAGTCTTTCCAAAGGGCCGGGGCTCTGATTTTCAAGATGTACGGAAGCTTCGCAGCGCAGCAGAACGAGAACGAATGCTCGACGCTGCCAAATCCTTCGATGAGTTGGTCAAAATCCAGGAGCAGCTCGCCGAAGAAGACGCAGAAATCGAGCGCGAGAACAACCGTCCAGCCCGGCCCACTGAAGAAGAGTCTCTTCTGGACCAAGAAGCCTCAGAAGAATACGACCCAGAAGCTCTTCTTCCGCCACCCCAGCCCTACACGCCCTTCCCTGTGCTGCCTGTCATCTCCTCCCTCCCCGGCACCACTGCCTCACCCATCCGCATCCCCTTCGGCCGCAACAGAGGGGAATTAATCGACCTCCCAGGCCTTGCCCGCACCACACCTGATCTAACCACCTTCGTGCACCCCACGCACCATGGCTCCCTCGTAATGACATCGCGCATCGCAGCCGAACGGCACGTCCTCAAACCAGGACAATCCCTGATCCTCGGCGGCGGGCTGATACGCCTCACTCCCCTCACCCGCGACCTAATCTTCCTCGTACATCCCTTCGTCCCGATCTCCCCGCACGTCACGGCAACGGAAAAGGCCGTAGGCATCCAAGCCCAAACCCGCGACTCCGGCGTCCCGAGCATCCTATCCCCGGCCGTTGATCCGCAGACCATTAAATCCGCAGGTAGATTCAAGCTCAAATGGGACGTGACCAAGAAACTCGCGGGCCCATTGACGGATCCGACGGCGGGTAAAATGCGCCCTGAGAACCTGCCGTTTAGGATCTGGAGCACGGATATTCTGGTCGAGGGCGTTGGGTGGGTGGAAGTCGTTGCGCAGGTTAGGAGACCTCGAGGCTGGAAACCGCCGGGTTTGGTGAAGAAGGATCCGGAGCATAAGAGGTATGAGAGGGAGGAGCGGCTGGCAGCGAAACAGGAGAAGATTAGGGAGAGGGTTGAGATGAAGATGAAAGGTGATGGGGAGGGGAATGAGGGGGATGCTTTTGATAAAGCGGGCTTCGGGGATGGGCAGAGGGATAAGGATATGGAACGGAGGTTCAGGGGGGAAGACGAAGAGGAGTATTATCCAGAGATTGAGGTCTTCAGCCCGTTGGGCAAGTTCATTGGCGCCAGGATGCCAATGAGCGCGAGTGTGTTGGGTGGTCCGAAGACGCCTGGGAAAGTGGGCAGAAAAGTGAGACCTAGGCGTAGTATGGTCAGTGTGAAGGCGCAGCGCAAGCCGAGAGCGAGAGAGTAGGGGAAGGGAAATGTGCTGCACTGTCTGTTTATACATAAGTCTGTACGATACCTCAAAGCCACTTCGCATTAAATCCCAGATTATGTACAGATAGACACGTAAAATTTTGGCGAAATTATATATATTGTACACTACTGCGGTAGTCTCTCCCAGTGGTAACATTGATGCTTCCATTCATACACCCAGTAAACTCCAAACACCGAAATGCGAGCAAGCGAAACCGTGTGCAATCGTTCCCATGACCGTGCATTAAGAAAAAGGGTAACCTCATTCAAGTCCACCCGCCGCGTTTTTCAAATCGTACCTGCGCAGAGGCCTGAATCTTCACAAACGCTACCATTCCACTCCATCCCGAGTGATATTACGACCCTCATCCCCTTTTGGCTGCCCTTAATGAATACCAACAGGACTCCAAACGAGCAATTATGCCTCCTCGGTCCTGCCGTCCAATAATATTACCAACATTCCGATGCCATGCGCTCTGGTTCGTCTTATCCAAAAGCAAGACTCTCTGCGTCTAGCTCATGCGTTCCCGCTCTGAGCGTTCCCTGCGAGGACATCAAAGAACGGCTGCATATCATCTGCGCAAGTAAACTTGTCCTTGTCACAGCCCGGGAACGCGGCGATGAGGTCTCCGTCTTTGTACTTCCCGTTCTTTGCGCTCGCGGGGCCTTTGGTATAGGCGTTGATCAGGTTCTGGGGAACGAGGGCGAGCTTGGCGAGGATTGTGCCGTGCCACCTGTCAGGTTGTCAGTACATTGACACACACTCGAGCGAGCAGCAATATACACGAGGAGAAAAGGGAACGTACTGTACGATGTGCTCCAGCGCATGGGCTTCCGCTTTCTGGAAATTGTAGCTGCGGTAAATGGGGTCGAACCAGACGTCCAAGAAGTACTTTGCCCATTCCCCGCGGCGGATAATGAAGCTGTTTTGGCAGAGTCCTTCTTTGTCTTGAGTGACGATGAGGTCTATGCGGTCGCCTTTGAGGTTGCCGAATGTTTTGATGACGCTGTCTGGAGGTACGACGGGCTCGTTGGCGATCATGAGCTTTTCGAGGCGGGAGGGGGAGAGGATGTGCGATTGGAGGGAAATCGAAGGATTCACTATCAGGGCGGTATGGTCTAGGTACCAGAAGAAGCCAGAGGTTGGGTGGAGAGTCATGGCATGGCGGAGAGCTGGGACCTTTGCCCACGAGGGGGGCGAATTGTTGAGCGAGTAGTCTGTGTTGCTGGGAAAGAAGGTCGCATAGCCTGGCATAGTTTAGTTCCATGTCCCAAGAGAGCAAAGGAAGGAAATGTAAGTCGAGGGGTTCTGGGTCCAAACTCACCATGCTTCTTCGCATAGTCCTCCCGGTTCTTCATGATCTTCGCCACCCATGCGGCGTTCGCCCTAGGATCTATCACTGTGACAATCACTACCGGTGCTCTGGACCCCACTATCCCCGACGGTTCTAGCCCGCTCGCACCGCCCGACCGTTTCCATAGCCATAGTATCGACAAGAATCCCAAGATGCATATCACAATCAGTCGCGCCTTGTCCCGAATAAGCAGGTTCCGCAGCGCGGGCGGTATGGGGATGGGGATCGACTTGGAGTTCCGCGCAGCATACGGCGGCGGCCGTGACGTTTTCCTCGGGGGCATGGCGAAATGCATCGTGTGCGAGCGGCCAGGGAGGAGGCCCAGCGGTATGTCAAACGAGGGTATGGCAGTGGGTGGACGAGTGTTGCGCAAATACGACGACTGCTACGACTTCATGCTTGAGGCAGGCGGTGCGACTCCCGTGATGGTCAGAGACAGAGAAGAGCGAGGGGACCGGAACAGGAGCGTGAATGTGAGCAGAAGATGTGGACAGGAACGAAATTACCACAACGCGATAGGCCCTCTGATACCTAAGCCTTGGCGACCGGGATGGGCAGGGGCTCAACATCCCAATCCGTCCCGAACACTGGACCCTTGCTTTGAGGTCCGCGGTGCTGCATGAACACTCCCTTCCTATCTCCTACTGCTGCAGAGCTCGTCAAGTGTCATTTTGCTCGACTAGACACGCCGTCCAGGCCGTTCTCACTCGTCGTTTGCCAGTCCAGGGACGCATCGATTGTCACCATCTATTATAAACGGTTCCCCCCAATTGTTCATTCACATCAGCGGGTCACTTCGCAGACGAAGCACCTAAAGCGCGAAATTCACGTGGTCGCGTTCTGGCGACCGGGCACGCACGAAATATAGCAGAATAAGCTATCCTTTTTCCTTTTTCCCTTACTTCGCATTTCTAGCTGGGGTCTAGAAGAACAGGCCATTGTTCTATTTCCGCTGTCAGTTGACTTCCACTACTACATGGTAAAGGCATGTCAGCGTGGCGGTGGACTCGATTTATTGCCAAGCCGCAGACACGATAGACCTCGCCACTGCGATGAGTGGAACATTTCGGGCCTCAGTGAGAAGGTGGCAAGGCTGTTGCGCGGATTCCCGACCCACAAGACCGCTGCTGTCGATGTCGCGACACGATGACGTTGAGCGATGTCAATACCAAATGTTTAGATCGCATAAGTTTTTCGACTCAGCTTTCGTGTCTTCTCAAATCCAATTTTCTGCAGGCGTTTCAGTTCCACTTGCTTCACTATCACCATATTCTACTTATTATTCTTCGAATTCCGCTAAAATGGTCGAAAAAGTCCTTCAACTCAAATGCTACTGCAACCAGTACCCATGGGGTAAGCAGGGCTCAGAATCGCTTGCCGCAACGCTATGCTCGAAGACCCCAGGGACAGACTTCGAGATTGACGAGGACAAGCCTTACGCCGAAATGTGGATGGGGACATACCCGGAACTTCCATCATATGTCCTCAGCACCGGCGAGGATCTCCAAGACGTTCTCGATAAAGATGCGTATGAACTCATCGGCAGGCCAGTAATCCAGAAGTTCAATCACACAAAGCTTCCATACCTACCAAAAGTCTTGTCGATAGCAAAAGCCCTTCCCCTGCAGCTTCATCCGGTGCGTCGTCTCTTCTGGCGGTGTTGGCCTTGGCTAACGGCTCCCAGAACAAAAGCCTCGCATCCGAACTGCATCAAAGAAATCCGTCAGGCTTTACCGATCCCAATCACAAGCCAGAAATTGCTCTTGCTCTGTCAGATTTCGAGGCTTTCTGTGGCTTCAAACCCCTTGCCGATATCGACCGTCTCATGCATCTCCCGCCGCTGCAAGCTTTCCTACCAGTTGTGAAGAAGCCGACCTTTGACGACCAGACTCTAAAACACGTCGTCAAAACTATGCTTTCAGCTTCGGGTGAGGCAATCAAGAAGACTAACGATGCTCTCATGGAGCTTCCGAGGGACTGTTTCGGAAAGGACTCGTACATCCCTGACATGATCCCTCGACTTTCCAAACAATACAACCAGACTGACAATGGCATCGTCGTTGCCTTGATTACGATGAATTACCTCCAGCTTAAAGCGGGCGACAGTATTTATATCCCAGCAGACGGTATTCACGCGTACCTCTCCGGCGACATCATTGAATGCATGGCTCGATCAAACAACGTCCTGAATACCGGCTTCTGTCCACGGGCGGATCGCGATTCGGTCAATATGTTCATATCCGTCCTTACATTCACTCCCCACGACGCAAAGGAGGCTATGCTTGCGCCTGAGAAGTTCGACAAGAGCAAGAACGGAAAATCGAAGCTATATGCCCCTCCCTTGAGCGAGTTCAACATGTTCTCGACCGAATTGAAGAACGATGAGTCCGAGGCTATTGCGGCTATCAAAGGACCCAGTGTTATGATTGTAACGAAAGGCGAAGGGACGCTAAATGCTGACGGGAAAGAGCACAAGCTGAGCGAAGGCTACATCTTTTTCATTGGGCAGGGTGTTGAATTTGAGTTCAAAGCCTCGAAAGGTCTACTGCAGGCATTCACTACATTTGTAGAGTGATCAAGGCGAGACCCTGTGCCGGATTAGCATGAGAGATGCACACATTCGGAACCAACTACTACGAGCTTCTCCTCTTTACATAGACCAATGCAACAAGCATGCGGCTGGTTCCAAGTTTGTACCTGATGTTGCAGCTAGCGGGGTGGCGGGAAATATGGGGCTAAGGATTACCCCACACAGCCCCTCCACGACGGATCCGAAGCTCTCCCCGCACTTCGATCTCGAGGTATACGTATATAAGCCCGCAATACAAAATGACTTTCAGTCTAGCCTCTCCCATTCGCGATCAGTCAATTGAGCTGAATCTGCGTTGCGCCCGTTCGAAGTTGACACCAAATTCTCCTCCGCAACCCTAACTCTCAACTCACGCCATCACAGTTACTCATCTTACCGAGCGTACAGACGTTGAAGGATTCTGATACCTTGCAGACCAGTCGTATGTTTGGCCTGTGCATTGCAATAACATTTATATCCCCAGCAAATAATGCTCTTCATTCCGAACTGACAACCCCTGATAGTACCCGATCTGGTCCCCTCACTTCTACTCTAAGTCATGAGTACCGAGATCAAAAGAGATTCCATGGATGCTACGGCCCCAGACCTCTCCACCAAATTGCGAGAGACCAAACTTTCCGATGGCAACTCTCAGAAGCCGAAGGTCGGCTTCACAGACCTCCCGCCGTCTGTCCGGAAAAATATCTACAAGCACGTCCTAGACACCGAACTGGTGAATCTCGGCAAAGACAACGTCTCCTACACACACTCAATCAAAGACGGCGTCCTACACTTCAAAGCCTCCCGTCCCCCCTTCCCCGTCGAAACCGCGCTCTTCTACACCACCAAGCAAATCTCCACCGAGGCCCTCCAATATTTCTACTCGCAAAACCTCTTCATCAGATTCACATTCCACAGCCCAGATGCCCGCCACTCAAAGACCATGCTCTCAGACTCCGGCCTCCTCTTCTCCACGGCCTCCCCATCCAAAATCTCCGAATGCACCCAACATGCCCTTGACCTCACCCTGGTCGAAAAGAACAGCACGCAAACCCGCGCCTCCGTAATCTTTCCAGCCCAATACCTTCCCCGCCTCATCAACTTCCTCGACCAGGCCTCGCGCACAACCGCATCCTGGGCCCCCTCCCACAGCATCTTCGCCACCCTGCTCAACACATACAACTTCGCGATTGCCAGGCTCCAAGGCGACCTCCTCGAACTCTTCCGCCAGTTGACGAACCTCGGAAAAGTAGAAATCGACGGCGAGGCCCTGCTTCCGGGGTACGCGGCGGGCCTGCAACAGGCTATGCTGTCAGCATCGTTCGACCCAGAGGCCTGGCTCGCGAGTTTGGAGAGTATGACTGTGGCCGCAGACCAGGCGCGTGAGAACAAGGAGTGGGAGTTGGGGGTCCAGCATTCGCAGGCTGTCATCATCGCCATGACGTACGGATTTCTGACGCGCGCAGAGACCCTGCATAGCCATAGCCAAGCCACCAGCGACGAGTTCGCGAAGCGCGTGCAGAGACTTCGATGGAGGAATGAGCTTGGGATCGGAAAAGCTCTGTTTAAGAAGTGGCAAGGTATTACTGAGGGAGGGTCTGCCTGGCTCACCGACGCCTCCTCCTCACTCCCGGTCGAGAAGAAGAGGGCCGTTGCGAAAGAAATGCTAGAAGCGGAAACCCGCTCCTCGTATGCGCTGTCCTTGGTCACCGATTCCCCCAATCCGGCATCGAATCCGTGGGTGCAGAGCCTGCCTGTGGAAACTGTGCCGTTGAATAAGGCGGAATGGTTTACGGATGAGGAGAGGGGGTTGACGTGGTATGCTTGCGGGATTGCGCATTTGGTGCTCGGCGAGCCGCTGTTTGCGGCCGGAGATTTGGAAAGGGCGACGAGGCTGAGGCCGGGGGGCAAGAATTTTGAGGATGCGTTTATGAGGGCAAGGGAGAGTATTGATTGGGAGGTTAGGCCGGGTACGGGGATGGATAGGGCGGGGATGATTGCTAGAGGGTAGGATGGAGAAGGGTGTTAGAGCATGGGTCTGGGAATTGAAGGATCTTTTAAGATCCAGTTGGCATCATAGCAGCAACTCTACATCGGAGAAATGTGAACATGGCTATTGCAGATATTCGGAAATGAAAACACACACAGCATCCTCATTTCCAGATACCAAATGTACGCCAAACTGCTACTCGCCCCTCTCTAGCCTCGCAATATCCTCCTTCGTCTTCTCAATCTCAGTTCTGAGATACTCAGCCCGTCTCGCAGCGTCCCTCATCGCCTTGTCACCTGCCTTATCATACAACTCCAGTGCCTTCCGTGCCAAGCCCTCTCGATCCTTCAACTCCTTCTCCGTGACTTTTTGCTGGGTTTTGAAATTCCGTAGAGCGGTCAGGAACTCCGGTGGTGGTGGATGAGTCAATGTGTGGATTCTGTTAGGAGTCAGTGGCGTGGATTGAGAGGTGTGACCTGCCAGAGATGCTTGTCGGTATAACGGATCGACCGAACCTGGGGGATAAAGCAAACGAATACCCAAAAACAGAATGCGTGCGCATGGTGTTACGTCCGAACATCATGTGTAAACCTTTACAGGAAAATGCGCAGACGTACCGAGCTTGCAATCCCAGAACCGCGGCTTTGGATCCCAACAACTCCGCCCTTGCCTTCGCGCTCCTCGCCAGCGCTCCGTGCATAGTCTGCTCCAGAATTTGGATTGAGACCTCCAAGACCCTGCGATGCAGATCCAGAACTCGGAATGCCGTATTCGCGAGGTCAACCCGCGCAGCCCCGAGCTCGGCCGGCAAGTCGTGATTGGCGGTTTGTGTCAGCTCGCGGGCTTTCGCGGGTAAGGATTCCGGTTCGATTGGACGGAGTGGTGAAGCGATGGTGCAGAGGTGCGAGGTGATAAGTTCTAGCTGTGATGATATAGCATCACTGAACGAGGAGATGTTGGAGAGGAAAAATGAAGCGTCGCCGGACAGGATGGAGCGGTCTGAGGCGCTGATCTGGTTGCGGAGTTGCGCGGTGATGAGTTCGGTTACGGCGTGGAGTTCTGAGGGAAGGGAGGAAGATTGAGATGGCAGGGTTGAGAGGGTGGAGATTAGAATTTCGGATTGGAAGAGCGAAGAACGAGCGGTTGTGAGATTCTGCGGGGCGTTAGAATATTGGTAGTCATTCTCGCATGCTTCGTGAAATGGATGTTTACTTGGGAGCCTTATTGGACTTATGGGAATACTATGAGCTGAAAACAATTTAAGTTATTGAAGACCTCAAGAAATAACTGAGGGATGATAGACAGAGAACGGCTAGGCCAAGGGAACATTGGAATCAAATTTGGGAAGTAAAGAAAGACAGTTAATCAACAAGCACAGCATATGAGGCTAGAAGAGGACTCCAGTGGAGACTTACCCGCCGTATATCATCATGCAGCCTTTGTTTCTTCGTGTCGCGTGTAGAGCCATCTGGGTTCAGTTTTCGTGTGCACAGATCTTTGTACAAAAGCTCGAAATTGGGATTGCGCGATAGAGTAGCCGAGTCCACTGGAGGCAGCATGACTTCGGCCCGGATGAGCTTGAGCTTATGAAAACGTGTGATGGTGAAGGTATTCGTTTGGTCGTCGAGAGGGGAGGTTTGATGTGGAAGCTATTAGCGGCTTGGCGTGTGGCTGACCATTCATTGCACCGCCACAAGACCTGCTCGAGAAGGGGCGAGGTGAGTGGATGCTGGAGTGTGATTCTCTAGGGTAAGAATCCCGGAATAGTGGCTGATAGAGGGCAACTGTCGGAAAAACCCTTGGCCTTGGCACAATACTGATTCAATCTCCCTCTGTACGTCAGTGACCAGGACGTTTGATTCGCCCCACGATGGTGATGGCATTGATGGATCATACGCCTTCATGGGCGTGATGGCTGCTTAAACTTCTAGAATTTCTTATAGAAAGGTCGAAAACTGCCCATGAGTCTTCAATATGGCTCAATAGTGCCTCGTTCATTCTCTGGTGAGTGCCCATACCCATCATATCACTTGGTATCCAGGCCTTTTCTATACGGAAATTGCCTCAAAACTGCCCTTCATACTCCGCAGGACCTTCTTTTCCAAAAATCACCCTGTAGTGTCGAGGCATGTTCGCATCCGTGGCGGGGCAGTGCCGGTGTGAAGTGGGTGGCGGCCGGGCTAGAGCAAACGCTCCGCGCAGGATGAGCAGGTCACATATCGCCCGATCGAGAAAGCTCATGTGCCTGAAGAGAATCTCTCTTAGCGTGGGTGAGCTATTATAGGTATATAGATCCGGTCTCTTTCGCGCTCTTCCTCCCCTTTCCTCTTTCCTACCTGCACACGACAGAACACCACTTCTCCATCTGTTCATAGCCATCCCCACCGCAAAAATGGACGGCTTCCGCGACCCTATCCCTCACAATGACGATTCCCGCCACTATCAAGATGCGACCATGCACGAGGCCCCGGATGCTACGATGGGCGGCGAGGAAGTCCATACCCAGGGTTCCAAGCACCAGCCCGGCCAGGCCGACTTCTCCACTCATGTTGGGCAAGCGTCCGTCACTCTCGCTGCCTTACACCTCAATTCACCTTCCACGGCATTCTCATCACCTACGGGACCCAAGAACGCCTCTTCAATGGTCCCACTGCACCAGTTCACTGGAATTACCAACCCGGCCGAGATGCACGCCGCAATACTCCACAATCGTATCAAGAGACGGTACTACTCCTTGACGATACTCCCTGAACCATACACCCCGTGGTCTCCGCTTCCTCACCATCGTCAGATGGAGACACGACCTTGTTTCTCGCCAGCCTCCAGGATTCACCTCCTCAAGTGTGGACACACGATCGCCGTCCCTCGAGATGCAGAGCGCTGCGCGGCGAACTGTCAGGGACTGCTCAAGACAATGAACGCGATAGATATGGATCGAGCCGCTAGATTGCATGGTTCCATTCTGCAGTATCTCAGCGAATTTCCGGAATTAGCCACGACGTACAACGGTATGCCGATAATCCGCAACACAGTGGATCAGAACGGCGGCGATTTCGACTGTGTCCAATGCAACACCACTGGTCTTCGTCCCAGTGCTCCCGCGAAAGTTCTCATGGACTACTTCTGTATCCTCGTAGTTAGGGACCAACGGGATGCCACACTCTTCCAGCAGCTGGAGCTTGGCGTAAAGCACGTTGCTCAACGCCTTACTCAGAAGCCCGACAATCGCAACCATTTTGCCGGAGACGTCCCTCCTGGCAGCCGACATGGAGGTCCAGGCGGCGCGGGTAGAGCTTATGGTATAGATGGAGCTGCCAGTACACGCGGAGCTTTCGGTGTAGGTCGAGGTGGTCAGGTTCGAGGTAGGTTCAGTAGAATCGGAAGCGGACGGCGTTTTGGTAGTATCCAGGATAGTAGCATTCAGCGTCACCATAGACATACGCAAGGCCGGGTTGCTGGGGCTAGGGTCGAGGTCCAGGGAAGCAGTGGAATCGACAGGATGCGGAAAGAGGAGAAGAAAGACGTAATTGAGAAGCTCCGGGATGAGCAGATTCTTGAGGAATGGGAGAAGATGCAGCTGTAAAAATGGTGGTGGTGGGAATGTGTTGCAGGAAGAAGCTGTAAAAATGATAGTAGTTGGAATGTGTTGGAAGCATGTGCTCTGGGTAAAAATCACGGCGGAACTGTGGCATGTGCCGTGTTGTCTGTCGACATTGTATAGGGAAGACCCCTGATGACGTCCTTGTTAGAGATGTAAAAATGGATCTCTTTTCCTTTCAACCCCGATCTGGTATGTTGACTTGAAGACAAAGTAAGGTGAAACGAGTTGCACAAAAATGGCTATATGGTAATGCTAGACAAACATGGAGTTGCTATTGCATGTAAAAGTTTGTGTAAAGTGTCGCTGAAAATAAAACGTGGGCGCCGAGCCACCTCAAAGTCCATGTGGTACGAATATACAGCTGAGTGCTAAAATAATGAAAATTCAGAGAGGAGGCCTTTCCTCAGAGTAGCGCACAAAAGAATGTGAATAAAGTCATGGTAATGGACTTCACATGTAGCGAAAGAAAGGTCAGGTAGCGCCATAAAGCAGGTGTCCATGAACCTGCCAACAGGTAACGGATCTGCATGCTAGGAAGTTAGATGCAAAGCGTAAGTAGTCGTGCTTACTCATCTCCTGCATAGCCATCTCACCTCATCACAGACCTCACACACAACACAATACACTCATCTACAATCTATCAAGACCACCGCCCCCTGCTTACACAAAGGAAAGAATGTCGCTAACTACATAGGCGTAGGATAGAATAGGATGCTTGATGATGTTCACTAGGCCGCCGTTGACATGGAGATGCTAAATTAGATTAGACACAAATGTCGGCGCAGAATGGGCAAGTCTCGAACCCAGCACAGTTTAAGTACGGCAGGTGACTTCAGACACGAGTTTTAGAGATGTGAGAAAGAAGATATACATTGCTATATCTACCCGAGAAGGCACAGCGTATGTAGGCTCGAGAATATATTCAAAGACAGAAGAGAAGATATAGCCGGCCTTTCACGGCACGACAGGGTGTGACTTAAGCAAACGAATACATGGTGTACAACAAGTCAAGTGCCCTCATGCGGACATTTTAGAATTGAGGGAAATTGAAATTAACTCGTCATGCAAGCTTCCGCTGTAAGCAGGGGGTGTGGTTTGGATAGATTGTAGATTGGTGTATATTCTATGTATGTGTGATGTGTGATGAGCTGAGATGGCTGTGCACTTGATGAGTAAGCACAACTACTTACATCCGCCCTGCCGATTGACTATGTATTTCAACCTATTTGTGCACTTTCAGGCCCACTTTGCTTCCTCCGAAGCTTGTACACGTAAGTGCAAGCTTCTCTCTCCACGGTTCATTATCCCGGCTCTCAAACACCTCAAAGTGCTGAAGTAACCTTACTATAACATATCCTGCCTCGGTCAATGCAAACTGCTGTCCAATACAAATCCTGGGACCGCCGTTGAAGGGAAGATAAGCCCATCCTGGTCGGAGAGGGGTGGAGGATTTGTTGTCAAGCCAGCGGTCTGGGTTGAATATTTCTGCATCTTCTCCGTAGATTGAGGGAATCCGGTGCATGGAATAACAAAAGCACTGGACGAAAGCCCCTTTCGGTACAAAAACGGGTGAAGACTGGTCTAGACCTCCGCCCCGCGGGAGAACGGTATCATGGAGAGCTTCGCGGCTGATTCCTGGCACGATTGGATATAGTCGTTGGGATTCATTGATGACCGCCCTGAGATACTTCATATCTTTGAGCTGCTGCCACGAAGGTGGTTCATTGCCAACATGATTGCGGATCTCTTCTCGCAGATTCTCGAGAATACGCGGTTGTCGGGGTAGTTCGAAGAAGATGTTGTTTAAGAGACTGGCAGTCGTTTCTTGCCCGGCTATCAGAATATTGAGCAGCTCGGATCGGATTCGCTGGCGGTCCGATGTTTGCGAAAGTATTTCGTGAAGGAAGACGTATCGTTCTTTGGAAGGTTTAGGTTTGGAGTCTCCAAGTGCGATCTCGTCTTCGATGATTTTATCGACGAATTCTGGCAAATATGTTAACATCTGTACAGGACGGAGCCAGTAACAACTAATCTGTAAACTTGATTTGAAAGCGACCATTTGGCTCAATGACATGTCGGAAAACAACAGAGACGTACCTTGAAGGCATTTTACACTCTTTTTAAATGTAGGATCCGGTAGCCAGAAGCCCAAGATTCCCCATTTCTCAACCGGCTTCGCATTATGCGGGTCCTGACAATAATTGAAGGCCGTGATGAACTTTTCACGATCCTTATCCGTAGTCGCGTTATCAGATTCGCCAGTGCTTCGTCCAAAAAGGAACTCAAGTGCGACATCCATGGTAAGGCGGTGGATAAGCGGCTCCAGATCGATAGTCGTACCGTCCCCAGGGATCTTGCTGATGAAATGCTTGACATACTTTTCCATGACGAGGACATCCGATACCTGCGACCTCTCAAAACAGGGGCGAAGCAAATCCCTCGAATGTCGCCAGGCAGGGCCCTCTGTGGTGAAGATACCGGTCCCAAGAAAGCTGGACATGAACGAGATACGCTCGCTGCCTTTCGGTAAATTGTTAGCACGGATAAAAGACCATGATATATATACTTAGGTCCCATAGGAGTTGCAGTTGCCGTGCTTACCGATACTCCATGACTCAAAATTTGAGGTAAGAACAGATTTCACGTTCTCAGTGTCAATTGTGATGAACATGGGCGAACCTGAGACGTTGACGCTAATAGTATTAGTGTTATTGTCGCTCAGAGCCCGCTCAAACCATGAAAGAAGAGTATGCTCTTTCACGTGGCGAAAAAACCGGAAGAAGAGGTCGAGACCGAATATAGGATCTGTAGTCCGGAAGCGCTTCGGTGGGAGGCATCCCTTGTCTCTCTGAAGAGCTCGACGTCGGGAGCCTGTGGTAGCTTCCCAATAAGCACGACGGGCAACGAAGAGGGCGACCAGGGAAATGACCAGTCGGAGGGGAGTGATGATAGCCATAGTGATTGACGACTGAACCGCGAGCGGATGAGGAAGGTTTTCTTTTGCAGATGTGTTCGGTTTTGTGAAGCCGTATTCTTATTCTAGGCAGAAGGTTTTGCCCTTGCGACTGGGGCGCGTGAGTACCTGGTCGGATGTGATTGGCTGCAGATGGATGTCGCACCAAGCCGAGTCTGGAACATACAGACCTTGCTTAAGTCCCACCCAAAAATCAAATACTACACTGAACGGCTTGCCAAGCCCTACGTCTCATCGGTTCGGATTTAGCTTGGTCCTCTCTCTTATTAGCTCTAAATATGGGAACTACTTATAGTCCCTTTAAAGCCGTTCTTGCTAGATTATATTAGTTTCTACCTGCCTTATGTTTAGTCTGCTCTTAGTTTGTCCATAAAGTAAGTATATACGCTGTTGTTAGGGGTGTTATTTTTGCTCTTTTTTATAAGACTCTTTTATTGTGGTGTAAGAGGCTGGACGTTTGGGAAATTTGATTCAAGGTGGTGTAGAGCTGGTGTCGGATTAGTGAGAGGTCTAGGGGACGGCTGCATGGCCGTCTCAGCACGTAGCTATAGCATCAGGGGCTCAGGCGACAGTCGTCGGGGGGGTGCGCAGCCACCGGCGCCTCAGAGACAACTAGGGGGGCTGAGTAACGCAGTTAGCCGAAGGGGAGAAGGGTGGACACAGAACATTTCCTTTCAACCCCCAAACCCCCCCCCCCCCCCCCCGCAACGAACATCATTAGGACAACACGAACAACAACATCCTACAATCAACAACAGCAGAGCAATTCCTTACAACACTCTTTATCAAGGACCTACACCAACTGGCGTTCAGACGACAAATCGCCTATTTTCTATGTACACTACACTTCTTATATAATAATTAGTAGTCCTGCTACTGCACCACCTCCTCTACAGTGTGTTTCCTTCCGACTGCGGGTCGTACTCACATTTCCACCCCCTTACCCAACATTATGTGTCTGCGCTTAGGAGTGCTAAGCTGTCGTCTATGCGTCTACACTGAACGACTCTCTTTACTTAATCTTTTAAGGCTCCATACTAGGCTTTAGCGCACTAAAATTATAGCTAACCCTGTCTTGGCGTGATCTAAGCTAGATTAGAGGTAGTAGAGGAGTCTGAAGTTGAGAAAAAGAGGTAGCACGAGCTAGTTTTGCGCCTGCTCCCTACGAGTATCCCGGCCTGCTCCCTACGGCGGCCTTCACCTTTTCTTCCTGTAATTAAATGGAGGCGAGTCTGCTTGTAAGCCAACAATGATGACTTCTCATGCAAGTGGTTCCCCCGCAATATGCACGATCGGTGGGATCGAGTCTACGGCACATAGCTAGTACTCGAAGCTCGCAAACCCATCAACGTCAACATCTACATCGATCCATGATATTCCTCTCAACCAAAGCTGACTCTGCGCTCGCAGAATGTGGTGCACTATCAACTCCTGCATTGCGGCGATGTACCATGGCTTTGGAAATCAGGTGGACAATGGCAGGTTAATGACCCACGGCACGCTTCTTTACGCCCTAAGCAGCCCAACCGTGAGATTTTAATCCAGGTTTGGCGCCGGGAAAGGTCCAACTGAAGCCAAAGACTACTTACTTGAAATAAGAATCGTTCTCAGTATGACTTGATGGACTTGAAAGTCTGGAATATGCCAATGAATTTGCGAATGAATCGGAATTTCCTGCTATCTCTAGCGCCTCATACTCTCCTCAGCCTGACCTATTGCATCCATTGTCGGTTGCATACCGTTCGAGGGCCTATTCGCAGGTAGTTCAAAGTTGGATCGCGGGAAGGGGACATGATGGACAGGTCTTGCCCTATATTAGGGGGTTGCTACACTACGATTGTAGCCACCCCCATCAACAGGTGCTTAGATGTTGCTTGACAACGCTCCACGCTCCAACTATAGCAACCCCCATCCTAACAGGTATTACCGCCAACAACGGTCTATGACCAGGGGGGTTGCTATACTACATCTGAAGCAACCCTCATTGGCAGCTATTGTTGTCAACAATGCTCCATAACTAGACATAACTCACGCAACAGTGGCATAACGAGAAGACTGCGGCCATTTACCAACCAAAGCTATGCGAATACACCGCTCGCCTCGATCGTAGAGCAAGATTCACACACCTAAAGTCTATCATAGTCATCGCTATTGAAGAGAAAATCCATTGGTGAGGGTAGAGTACATCCTGGTTTGCCATCGTCATTGCCGGTTGACCAAACGCCAGAGGAAGTCCCGCCGTGCAAGCAAAGCAGACGCAGATACCGCAGAAAAAGTGCATGAGAAGGGGTAGTGCCGAGCCTGCAGCCGTGAATGCATTGGAGTATTTGGCGTCCTTCGGGTAACGAAATGCCGGCCGTGAGGCTGAGTGGGAAGTCTATGTGCAGAAAAGAGAGCTTCGAATTAGAGAGGGAAAAGGGTGGTATGAAAGGACAGGGGTGAAGCAAGGAAATATATCTACACCATTCACCCCGAAGAAAATCCACGAAAGCAAAGGTCCAGCTCCGACGCCATTTTTTTTCAAACGCAAATACCAGAGCTCGAGGTCTCTGGGGGTATCACCCGTCCGTCCGTGATTGTCCAAGGGACAAAGCCGAACCCATAGAAACGCCGATGAAACCATTCAGGCCGTAAACTGATGTGTCCATTCTGCCGACAACCTGCTCCTTTGCACTCCTACAATCCTTTCCCAATGCATTCCAATTTCAGCTCGCGAGAAGACTGGTGCTTCCAGAGACATAGAACATGTAGTAGTATCCGATTGTGTTGAAGTTCATTATTCGTTGATCACTGTTCGGTGTTTGCCAACGTAGTTCGGCCAAAACTTTGCGTGAAAATGAGACTCATCCGTGTGTCGTTCATATGCATCGTGGTTCTGGTTCGTGGAGTGGCAATCAGAAGTCAGAATGAATCGGTAATGACAGTGGAAGACGTGATTTAGCAGGTTGCGAGGCGTGTGCTCAGAAGCAGGACGCGTTGATTGCTTCCTCCAGATCCGGTGTGATGAGGTCGTATTTGAGCGAATCGTCAATTTCGTCCACTGGAAGGTATACGTCTTCCATTGTTGGAACTTCTCGCACTCGGTCGAGGGGGTATATTTCCACCGCGGCAAGCTGGTTCCAATGGATGCTGGGAGCCCCGATCTCTCGTGGAATGGGCAAGTACCTCCCAACTCCGGTTTTCGCTCGATCATCGCCCTCCCACTTCATCTCCGCCAAAGTCGGCCACGGAGCTATCTCGTCTTTGCCATCCCTCCAGTTTGGGCACCAGATCGTGGGGACGTCCAAGACGGGTCCTCGGTTTTGCTGTGGGCCTTTCTCGCTAGGGGCGATGTCGACTGGTGGGATTACCCAGTCCTGCTCTTCCGCTTTGGCTTTGAGTTTGATCTCACTCTGTTTTTTATTCGCCTCTGCGACGGCTGCCTTGTGGGCCAAGTACTCTTGGAACTTCATCTGTGCAACATCTGATTGCTTGAAGAGGCGCCGCATAGCGTTGCGGATCACTAGAAATTCCTGGTAGGTCTGCGTCTCTCCTGTAGCGAAGGTACTTGAGCCACGACCACGGCTACGCATATGGTGCTGCGAGCCATCTTCGTTGCCTACTTCTACGATACTTGCGTCACCGGATCCAGGGCGATTGAAGGCATGACTTCCCGATCCACCGCGGCTGCCGCGGAAGAAGCGAGAATGGCCACCACGGTATGCCATTCCAACTTGGAGGATAATGCGTAGTTAAAACGCTTGTGTTTCGTAGAAAGGGCTACTGCGAGGAAAGATTTAATTTGCTGCAGAGAGCCAAAGCAGCTTATGAGTCCCCAAAAGGCTTAGGGGTTGAGGGGTTGTCGGAGTGGTAAGTCGACGTGGGATATCGCAAAGGAGTTGGTGTTCGGGATAACGTCAAAGGGGCTGCGTGCTAGGCACAGAAGGTAGTAACCGATCAGGGTGTGTTCTGGCGTGACCTATAGCCGTAGAGATCAGGCTTAGGCTCACTGGCGAATTGCTCTGGCAACACGTCAGTCATATTCTTCGAGCATTCAATGAAATCAATCGCAAGAGCCCGGAGCCTCGGTCTGAGAATGTGCTCGTTTCGCCACCGTAAATCTCAGATGCCACTGGCTGTTCCTTGACCGCATCCAGCTGCGACCGCCCCGATGACCAAAGCCCCCATCCACCGCCTCCGAAGGACCCCACCTTAAGGTAAATGATATTCTCAGGAAATATACCTACATACCTCTGTGGTTGGCAAAGTTCGAACAATTCTCTTCCACTTCCGAACCTCTGGAGAACAGTCCTCTCAACCGAATTCTCTGGAAGCTCACACCGATTGGTGTCGTGCCGATCGCGGTATTCGATATTGCGTAGCTCCCCGGGGAGCGCTGTTAAGCGCAAAGAATGCCGCTTTTCCACACAGCGAAAAGGGCGGCGGACCTCGAGTTGATGAAGGAGCCAACGCCGATATGTTGTCTGAATCGTGAAGCCGATCGGTTGTATGAAGTTCAGATTGGGATCGAGCAGTGGTTGTACGAGTGAATTAAAGCGTGTTAAACCTGTCAGAGCCGGCTGTAAGTCGGTAAGTGGATACTGCGTTTGCGTTTGCCTGAATTTGTATGGGATTGTACGATGAGAGAGGCCTGCTCCCTGCTATTGTGCAGTCTAGGTAAACAGAAACTAGTAAGAAAGAGGTGAGAGACTTACTGCGGTAGCGCAGCGCGGCAGCGGTCAAGATGTCCGCGTGGGGTCGCTGCTGTAATACTTCTGACGGTGCGGTGCCTAAGGAGCGAGCTCAGCTGCCCACGCGCTATGGCTGAGCGGTCAAACAGGCGTTACCTACTAGAAAGGCTTTCGTACGTAAATCGGTACAAGTGGGAGTAAGTGCGTTACTTCAGTAGTTGGTGGAGTGTAGCGGCTGGTCGTTGCCGACTTAAAACCTTCTAGTACGGCAGTGTTAGCAAGAAGGACGTAAATAAAAATAGAACTTAAAAGCAGCTATGGCGTTGGCCGTGCGTGGTCAAATGGTCTCGAGGGTGAGGACCTGAGCGTCGGCTGAGAGACTGTTGTGGGTGACTTTCTGGTGCCAAGCTTTGGCCCTTGCGGTCGCGCCTTGATGTAAATTTCTCCACGTGGTGACGGTGAATGCACTCGCGCGCGATTTGGTATGGAGAACTTGTACCCGGATACGCGACGAGTCTGGCTTACCGAAGCACTTCATGACACACTAATTCTAAAACGATGTCAGCATGGCTATTCACTCAAATAGCCCGATGGAGTAATCATTCGACTCACTCAAAGTACAGAATCGGGCGACAGGCGTGAATATCTAGCTAGGCCGGGAGTTCTTGAAAAGCCATTCTAGACAACGGTCAAGACTGGATGGCAGTATCGATACGGCCCACTCGAGCACTACTACCCGGGCTAAACCGGAGACTTACAGCGGGCAGCCGCAAAAAAGGTACTCATTGAGACGTCGATAGCAACCGTACCCTCAAATTGAACGACCCCATTCCTTTAATCATGATCGTCACCGGTTGGGTCTATTGAAGGACGCTCCCATACGTTCACAAAGAAGCGAGTTTGCGGAGTGTACCCTACCTATGATTTCTCAACTTTAGGAAGCCCCCAACTCTATATGGTGCACTACAACGGCAGCACCATCGATCGCGATCTCGGAAGCGAGTACCAACGATATCTGCACAGTTGCGGAAGCGGGAACCGCCAGCTCTATTAACAGTCCAGTAATCGTGATGGCGTAAACTCCCCGTCGCCTGCACGATGGAATATGTGATAAGATGAAGAACCTAGAAATAGGGCGTACATTGAAAGAAAGACGACAGAGCTGAATTGGTACACGAAAGAATACATCACCTCCGGGGTTCATGACTCGAGATTTAGACCTGCCGGGAGGGTTGTATTCTCTAAACCCCTCGACTCATACTACACTATATAAAAGAGATAAATCGGTACCAATATCAACAAGTCGAAGTAGAAAGAGAAGACATATCTTGTAACTATTCGCGGGGAGCAACCGGGATACAGAGAAAAGAAGCCGGGAATATGAATACTTCTCGCAACCCGAGGGCTGCAAGGGCAGGAAGTGGGGAAAGCTGGGGGGTTTGTGAAAATGGTAGAACCTGGGTAAGGGAGGGGGCTCTGGGCAAAAAGTAATTTTTTGCTAAGACTAGGGAAGAGGTACAGACACAACGTACTGTACTTCTGCAAGGCGGCGGAGTGTTGGCACAATAGTAAAATTGCTCCAAGGCTGAGGATGGGGATCTGAAGAAAGGAATCTAGCTCTAAAATCGATACTTGCAGATGCGGAACCGTCTAATTCCAGGAGCGCCATCACGGAGGCCGAGACAAGCTCAGTTGTTGAAAAGGTCGCAGCACCATACTTCGAAAGACCCATAATCGGCGGCTTCCTCAAACTGCTCTAGAATGATCAATCTTCATGCCATGATGCGAGCGGGATACTCACGCCGAGCTTCTGACGCCTGAGAGTGGAAGCGCCCTGAGAGCCGCGCGGAGATGGCATCACCGAACATGCCAGCTCAAAGTGGTCACGAGACCAGAAATAGAACTGCAAAGAGCTGTTGGGCAGCGTTGTTGGAGATTTAAGAGTGTCAGAGAGATGAGGTCGATGCTTGAAGTGGGTCTGTTTCGGGGGCAGCGGCTGGCAATAAATGATTGGTCGGGAGCTGAGCGAAACAAGCGCTGTGCCTCAGCCACTGCCTTGGCGACATGAGAGGCTCTGCGATCGCCGCGAGCATCGTGCCGGCTGCTAGTGTGTCGCGTTCTCTTTTGCGCTGGATATTTTCGGGTTATCACGAGGTCATGTAGTCGTGGTTGATGACGCTCGCGGGCTTCATCTTCAGAGCAGACAGCAATGCCATATCTGCGAAGGGAGGATGAAAGGTGCGGAGCACAGAGGCCACCCCAAGAGGTGACGTAGTGCCAAGCATTCGAAGCAGGGAACAAGGCCGGTCAGCCACAGTGATCGAGGCTACAAAACGGCCATCTGCGCCATCCTGTCGCAGGGTGAACACTTCCTCTGCATCGCGAACGACATCAGAGGTGGTGTTCCCTTGCGCCCGACAATCCTCGCCCGCCGCGACGTCTGGAGACGACGAGAGGCTGCGCACAGTGTGCTCTGCTGCCAGCTTCGCGCGCCTTCGGCCGTCGTGGTCCACTCGGGCGCAAGTCCAGGAACAACAGACACCCGCCCAGGCAATCCACGACAACCACTCGAGGGCATGGAGTCCAAAATAACAATTGCTGGATCTCGAAACCCTTCTCGCGCGTTGTTTGGGCCTCCTCCAGCCTGACCGCCGTGCAGGCAACTGACTGGTCGCTAGGACCTTGTTCCACCACCAAGGGCGCCTATTGGGCCGCTCGCCCTAACCACATTCATTTTGTTCCAGAATAGAGCCACAACGGATGGTATGCGCCGCTGAAACCCTCTGGTCGAGCAGCCCTGTGTCTGAGGTGCCATTGGTGCCTTGCACCTGGTCTGCAAATAGGTCCCTCGCTTTCTCGCGGTACGTAGAGCCGCCTGTTTCATTGTCTATGCTTTGTCTCTAGTGAATGTGAACAAAACCCTCCACCTGCCCACTCTCTCCCCACATTCACTGTTCACACCATACACCGATTCAATTTTTTTCTTTATTGCATTGTGCGGCGTCCATGTCTTTTTCCTATTGTTCTCTATTGTCCGCCTAATTGCATAATACAATTCTTCTCTTCACTTCCCGCGATATCTCAGGCAGATATCTCCCCGTACATATATTGCTTCCTAGCTTCATCTCTCTCGGACTTTTTTCCCTACAACAACATCTGGCTGCTGGCTGCCTCGAATCTAATACACCCTCCAGACCAGACTTTTAGCGGCAGTACCCTACGATCATGGCTTCCGCTGCGAACCAACAGCACCCCTTCCCGGCCGTGCCTCCTTCTCTCTCCGCTGGCGATCATGAGATGCAAGACTACTATGCCCCCCAGGATGCACCACGATCTACTATAAACCAGACATCATACCTCACACCACACCTCGGCCTTCGAGCTAGGCTCTCACAGATATGGATCAATTCCTGGACTGTTCTCCTTCTTCTCATTCTCGTACGACTTCTCTTCGCTATTGCGAGCGTCAACTCTTCTCTCGACTCTGCGCGCCGGGAGGCCCTCAGCGCATGTACTCAGGTCGAAAACATCGGCAGCTCCATGGCTTCCATGCCCCACTACATGTCCCAAGGAATCAATGAAATGACCGCAGGCGGCGTCGAAAAGGCAGTCAAAGGTCTCATGTCAATGCTGGATCTTAGCGTCACTGGCGTTGAGGAAATCGTCCTCTTCGTTATTCACATGATGACCAACACATACCTGTGCCTGATCACGCTTGCTGTCAGCGGCAGTCTCCACGCCGCAGTGGAAATCGGCACCGAAATTTCCAAGGGCCTCAACAAGACCATCGATGAAGTCACAAACAACATGGGCGACGCAGTCAAGTCAGTGTCTGATGGAATCGAAAAAGTCCTTAGCACTCTCAATAGCGTGCCCTTCGCGCCCGACTTCCAAAAGCCATCGATCAACCTGGACGACGAGATCAGCAAGCTCAAAGCTCTCGAAGTACCTCCAAAGCTGCAACAGGGTCTTCAAGACCTTAACAAGTCAATTCCGACCTTTGAGGACGTGCAGAACTTTACCGACAGTGTCATTCGCTTGCCCTTTGAAGAAGTCAAGAAGCTCATTCGCGGCATGGACACTTTTGAGTTCGACCGAACGCTCCTCCCTGTGCCGAACAAGACACAGCTCACTTTCTGCTCTGAAGGAAACTCGATCAACAATTTTTTCGACGGACTCGCTAAACTCGAAGTCACAACAAAACGGGCTGCTCTCGCGGTTCTCATCGTCGCCGCCATCATCGTCATCGTTCCTATGGCCTGGAATGAAATTCGCCGCTATCGTAAGATGGAGGAGCGCGTATTACTCCTACACAAGGGACACGACGGAATGAGTGTTGTTTACCTGGCTTCGCGACCACACTCATCCGGCTTCGGCCTTTGGTTGGGCCGCAAATTTGGCTCGGGCCGCCGACAAACGATTGTACGCTGGGCAGTCGCCTACGCTACATCGCCGCCTATGATCTTCCTCGTCTCTCTTGGAATCGCGGGTCTCTTTTCCTGCTTCTGCCAGTGGCTCGTTCTTCGAGGCATCCAGCAGAAAGTCCCCGAGCTTACCGACCAAGTGTCTAATTTCGCCGAGAAAGTCGTCAACTCGCTCAACAATGCCTCGGGCTCATGGTCAGGCGGTGTCAATGGCGCTATCAACAAACTCGACGATGAAATCAATGGCGAGATCCTTGGCTGGGTCAACACAACAACAAGCGCCGTCAATGACACCCTGAACGAATTCGTCGACAAGATGAGCTCCACGCTCAACAGCACCTTTGGCGGCACCGTTCTCTACGATCCCATCAAGGAGGTTCTCAACTGCTTAATCGGGTTGAAGATTGCCGGATTCCAAAAAGGCTTGACTTGGGTCCAAGACCACGCCCACGTACAATTCCCCGGCGTGAAGAACGACACTTTCTCTCTTGGAGCCCTTGCCAAAGTCGGCAATTCTTCCACCGCCTCAGAGCTCCTCGCCAATCCCGGCGGCAAGACCAAGGACGAAATCAGTGAAGCTATCGACCACGTCGTCCGCAAGCTCCACGATGGCATCCGCCAAGAGGCGATCATTGCGACGGTCATCCTCCTTGTTTGGCTCCTTATTGCCATTGGTGGCCTGATCCGCGCCTGCACTCTTCTGCTCAAACGCAACAACTCTCTGGAAGACGGTAAAGCCTACATTGTCGACCCGCCCATTGACGAAGCCCCCCGCGCAACACAACCCTACCCCGACACCGCTGCCCCTCCCTACGAGTACCCCGTGAACAAAGCCGCACCGTACACGCTCCAACCCCGACCTTTCCCGACCTTCGAGCCCGACACCGCCGGCCCATGTCCGCAATCCGAAAAAGTCGGCAACGTCAGTGCGGTTCACCCTGTCGCTGAATCCGCGCGACCGGGCCACCTGCGCGCCAGCAGCCATGGACATCTCGCAAACCCTTCCCCCAACGACGAGAAGTCAAACCCCTTTTCCGACCGCCACAACGAGAAGCGAGATCCGTTTTCCAATTAAAATCCCTATTTCGCCGTGTCGGCGTTCGCTGTCTTCCCCTGACCTTTTCATTCCTTCGGGTCTGTCCTGAGTCTAGTTAGATTTGCGGCGTTGATGTTACAACGGCCTGTGACTTGCTGCCGTAATTGCTCAGGTTACGTACTTTGGTCCCTAGGTCCCCCTCTTTTCTGCGCCTGTTGATGCGAGTACGCTCTGGGTGCTAGAGAAGAGGGAGCCCGAATTGATGGAGCCTAGTGCTTCTCTTTGGGTAAACTGATGTTTTTATCTTTCTTGGCGACGATGCATTCCTTCAGACAATTCTTTATGAATCTACTGTCCTGATCTTAGGAGAGGCGACATGGATTCCCCAATGTAGTCGGACCCTTTTACTTGGTTTATACTGTCTGCGTCGTGTTTTTCCTTTGAATGTAATTGCATCCTTCATTTTTTTGTGTTTAGGCGCGTGGCGTTGTGGGATGATACATATACCCTTTTATCTCCCCGTTTCCATGTCTTGTCTTGTCCATCGCATTTGGAAAAGCGAAGTGTAGACCTCTTCTTTCCTACGGTCTTCACCGGCCAGACAATATCTATTTCCTTACTCATCAAGAGTCGTCCATCTACATTTCCATTAAATTTCCTTTGTGATACATCAAGACGTTATGATGTGTGCGTGGGAGAAACCCCAAAAAGCTGTATATACGAACTTCCCCTGCGGTATGTCTGTCCCCGAGGCCCTTTCCCTCCCGTTCCTCTCCACCACCCCTTTACCCCCCTTTCCCTTCCTCCCCCGACTCTCCGCTCTCGTCCCGGAGCTCGTTTCCGCCCCTGTGGTATCCCCCGTCCCCCGACCCGCGGCTTGCCCGGTCGGCGCGGAAGGCGCGATTCCCAGGCCCGGTGCGAGATGGATGCGAGAAGCGCGACGAGCGGGCCAGGTCAAGGACGCAAGAGGGGTTTTGTGTGTGTTGGTGGCATGAACCGGATATATTGGGTATGATCGCTCTATTTCGCCTCCAGTGCGACGTTTTTTCGTTGTATTTAGAAACCGCGTACGGGACGGGCTGGCCCGAGGTGTGCTGTATCGAAAGACCCGCTGTGTGTGTCGGTCTCGGTGTGCGCGTGTTTCCTGGAGTTTGCTGATCGGTAACGAGCGTTGATTGAGAAATCCCTCTGCCTCCTCTGTACTTTGTCTTTCTTGTTGCCGCTGGACCCGGTGATGGGGCGATGGTATGGAGTTGATGGTGAGGTGAGAGAGTTGAGCTGATTGCTAGTTTTGCTTGGTTGAAGTATCCGCGTCCTTTGGATGACGGGTTGGTTTTTCTGCTCTTTTGCGGACGCAGTGTGATTCCCGGATGGGAACCTTTTGTTGAGCTTTGTTTGTGTTGGGATGGTGGTGGATGCAGTTCTGCTGGTCGAGAATGGCGGCTGATACTGCGGGTTGGAGATGAAGGTGTCTTGTCTTTGTGGATGGAAAGCGGTGGTGGAGAGAGCGGTCCCCTTTCTTGTCAAATTGGTTACGAAGACTTTTGTATGGGGCTGTTAGATGGACAATTTGATAACACTCTCCTCCGCCGCGATTCTGTTCACTGTCTGTATTGTACCATCAGACGTTACATCACGCTCCTTATTTGCTCCGCGGCCTTGGGCCGCGGAGTAAAGCACTCTCATTAGATAGGAAATCTTATATCCCGGCTGGCAAACTTGCCAATCGGACAAAATCAACATAAGGACTTTGGTGTTGCTTTGCGATGAATAAATGCTACCAAGCCCGCTCAGTTCAGATTTGCTCCTGCTTCTGGAGTGAAAAGTGGGCACTATATATCTGAGAACGTGTTTCTCTTCTAACACACCCATCCCTGCCCTCTGCCATCCTTCCCCCCAGAACCTCGAGCGAACGCCTCTCACAGATCCCACTCATCTATCGCACTCGATCAGCATCCCCCGACCCAAGTGTACAGACCCAAGGGTGCACATCACCTCACTTACTTACTTCCGCCCTTCTTCGCCCGTCTCCATCGGTGGCGGCACAGGAGCCCCTCCATCTCTCGGCTGGCCCGGCGTCGAATAATTTACCATCACCGGACGAGCAAATCCGTCTCGAGGCTGGTTTTCCTTGTCGTCGGTGGGTGGCGGAATAGGAGGCATGTTACCGAAGGAGGTGGTGATGAGTGCGTAGGTAACGTCCAATTTCCAATGTAGCTTTGTGTGGTGTGTAGTGTTGTGAAGGATCACCTGTGTAGAAAGCAGTGCGGGGAGATTTGAGCGAGGTATATACCTATGTGTATATATATTCAGAGCGGGGAGGACCAAAGTCCGGGCTGTGGACCGGTCAAAGGCCCCGCATACGATAAGCAAATGGTCGACAGTTCTCAAGGCCACATGCATGCACGGTTTCAGCCTTCCAAGGCTGGGTGTGACGAATGAAGAGAATCCACGTTTTCTCAACCTACGGGATCGTATGTTTACATAGTAGCCAGCAAGGCAAAACAAAGAAAGTAAAGTTGAACGCCGCCTCACTCAAGAACGTGGATGCATGTCCAAAAACCAATCGCCCATACCGTACACACAAGGGTATGCTGATGGGCTGGCCTTCCGGAACCAAAGACGGGTGCAAACACTTGCGTACAGTACGTATGAGAAGCCAGGATGCGAGTCCGAGTGCCTGCCATACATTTCCGATCCTTCTCCCTCCCAATCCCAATCCCAAACCTAATCCCAAATCCGCTGTGCTATACCAGACACGAGCATCCAAACGCCAAAAACCGAACACCAAAACCTATTTTGATCTCCAACCAGCCCGCTAAACCGCGACCCCCTCCACAATCCCCAAATTCAAAATGCCCCTCTTTTCGGTCCCACAAATCCCTGTCTCTGTCTCCCCGTCCGCCCTCTGCCAAGCCAATTATACTTCAACTCCCTAACCATCTTCCCCATCTTCTCCTGGCTCTCATCCGCGCTCTGAAGACTAACGAGCACGCTAACACACTGCAGCATTCTCCCCACCGTCTCCGTGACTTTAGCGGAATCCATGGGCTGCGAGCGCACAGAGTTCGGAAGATGTTGATTGCTATGCGGATGCAAGAGGGAATTCGTTGTCGGGTTTGAATGCACCGAGTGCGCGGAGAAGGATCCCGCAGATGTGTTCGACGTAGCGCGGCTGCGGGACGACGAGCTCGTGAGCGTGGTTGTAGATTCGAGATACCCGCCACTCGAACTGCCTAGAGAGTTCGGATCGTTCAATGTCGTACCCTGGCTGCCGCTCGTTCCCGGACGTTCCGGAATTGGGGTCGGCGACTCTAGCCCCGCATTCAGATTCTCCAAACTCAGTCTCGAGAAGAGGGCCATCAGTGTCTCAAATCTGGGTAGTATGACCGTGTCTCTGAAGGTCAGCAGTGTGATGCGCCGCACTTCAAGTTCTCCAAGGATGGGTATGTTCTTGTTCTCTGGCGAACGTGTGTTCATTTCGTCGGGGAGTAACACGCCCCAGAAGTCGGCGGCTGCGGATGACGACATTATGCCTTTGCCTTTGAATTCGAGATCCAGGGGCAAAAAAACGGCTTGGAGGAATGGAAGGATGGTGGTAAAGACTACTAGCCACATTTCTACAAGATGTGGAATGAGGCGGTCGTCGGAGATATGACGGAGGGTTTGGTCGAGGGATTGAAAGCCGGTTGTTAGGAGCTCGTCAAGGTCTTCGACGAGAAGGATCGGGGACCGTTTCTGTATACACCGTTTGATATATATAGTAACCAATGCGTTGAAATCCTCGACCGGAGGTCTTGGGTCTTCGCCCTCGAATATGTGCAGCAGCCTTGCCTTGAGCAGCGGCCATGCGTCGTCAGGCGACAGTCCGTTGAGGCCAAAAGAGTTTCCAAGACTTAGCATGGTGTCATTTCCATAGCCAAGTGCGGTTCCAGGCGATTGGCCGATGGCTGTGCTTGGTGTGGATCCCAGACTGCTTGCAGGAAGCCAGTCAGAGCGCTCGGTGCTGAAAGACTGATTTCGTTCCCGGAAGGGCGGGTCGAGCCCAACGTCCAGATACGCGGCCGCGTTCTTCTCTTCTTTCTTTTTCTGTCTCAAATGCCGCCCGCCGTGTCTCAGATCCAACCCTGTCACTGAATTGGCGAATGTGCTCGCATGCCCTGGCGAGGCGGGGGCAGCAAACGAATATAGCGGCTGCGGCGCGGCGGGGTCTACCGGCCGCGAATTGCTCATTGCCGAGGACAGCGGCAGGTGGTGGTCGTCCTTGTCCTTGAGTTTGTTCTTCTGGCGCGACAAGAAGTGATGCTTGTGCTTCTCCTTCTCTCTTTCATACGGCTGGTAGGTGTCCGAGGTCCGCGGCACGAGGGTCGAGGTCGAAGCATTGGCCGAAGAATACAGCGAAGAGCTGCTGCTCATGTTCGTGTCGACCAAGCTAGTCGTGGATTGATTCATCATCATATTCTTGAGCGTCTGCGAGCCGTGGATGCCAATGCCTATCTTGCCCGGCGACGGCAGCGGCTGGCTCTTCTTGTCGAATTCCTGGTTCTTGGTGATGTTGATGTTCTTGGGCTTGGAGAACAGCTTCATCTTGCTCTTCTCCTTGGCCGGCTTCTGCGCGTAGGGGAGCTCGGGGGTAGATGCCGGCTTGGGCGAACCGTGTTCCTGCGGTGGTTGGTGCTGGAGACCAGGCGAATGGAGCGGACTCCGCGGGAAGGCCACATTGGCCGCCGTCGTTGCGGCCATTCTGTTTGTCCCCAGAATGCCGTTTTGGTAAGTCATCCCGTTCGTCTTGAAGGTGACGGTGTGGGCGCCTCCGGGCATCGGGGGCGGACTGGTGGGCTGTCGCTGGCCCTGGTCGGCGAGCGGTTGGTTGCTGCCGCGCTCTGGGACGGTGGTGGAGCGCTTCCTGTTGTGCTGCGCCGTTTGCGAGTGCATGGCGGCCTGCGCGGCGATCTGCGAGGCCGTGAGGGACGACGTGTGCGGCAGCATGTTGGACGACGTCGAGGTCGGCAGGCTGGGCTCGAAGTAACCCTGCGAGCGCTGTCGCGGGCGGTGGCCTAGACGTGCGCCAATCTCGCTCTGTGTCGCATAGTCGTCTGCGCGAAAGGGCAGGTCGTGCGTGCGGGGAGGAGCTGCCGTTGGCCGCGAATAGTTGAGCGTCGAGCCGGTGCCGGTGTCGGTGCCGGCGACGGTGACGGTGACGGTGGCGGTGCTGGAGCTGGAGCTGGAGCTGTCCCCGCCGGGCGCGGGCGACCTGGTGGCCGACGGGCGCGACGCGGGAGGCAAGGGAGAGCGGCGCTGCTGCAATGTCACCTGCGAGGCGTCCGAGTCGGACTCGTCGTCGAGCGGGTTCTGGCGCTGCAGCGTCGGCGTCTGCGGCGGAGGAGAGGACGACGGCATGGTGCCGCTCCCGAGCGACGAATATTCGTTGTCGGATTACGATGCGGTGCTATGACAGCCCTGGCCGTTCTGGCGCACACCACGACAAGCAGGGCTATGCCGCGCACTGCTTCATGGCCGGCACGAAGCGTGAATGCGAGAGCGGAAGACGGTACACAGTAGTACCGAGGAGAGAGAGAGAGAGAGAGAGAGTGTGTGTGTGTGTGGAGTCGCAAAGGATCCGTGGACGACGCATGCGTGATCGCCGCCATAGCGCCCCAGCGGCCCATACGAAGTAAGGTAGCCCGATCCTGAGGCCCACTCCGAGCTTTCTTCCCCTCAACCACACCCCACTTCCAGCTTCAAAATGGCCCAACTCACCGCCGCGTACACGTCTGCGGCCAACCAGCCGCCGCCGCAGTCCTTTGCTGTGTCTCTGCCCGCCGTATCCGCCTCTTCCTCGACCGACGGCCGCGTCGCATACCTCGCCGCACTCCAGCCGGGCATCAAGCAACTCCAGGCCGACGTCAACGTATTCCTCACCGACAAAATGGACGAGGACAAGGC
Organism: Clohesyomyces aquaticus; assembly: GCA_002105025.1. Lineage (NCBI taxonomy): Eukaryota > Fungi > Ascomycota > Dothideomycetes > Pleosporales > Lindgomycetaceae > Clohesyomyces > Clohesyomyces aquaticus. The sequence goes on from MCFA01000005.1 coordinate 177,950, forward strand.
AATTGGGATAGCCAAGGCCGAGGAGGCCAAAGAGGAGGCGAACTATGGGGAAGAGGTTGTCGAGGCGGAATGAGGAGGATGCGCTGCGCCGCGAGAAAACGCTCCAGCAGAAGCAAACAAGCACGCCATCCCAGAACAAAACATGAGTCGCAACGTGGTTCAATACGCTATATATCCCCTGCGGCATGCTATCGTCTAGTACTATCCCACTCTTCGAAGCGCCTAGGAGCCTCCGTCTATCGCCAGGTATTAGTCTTCCTCCCAACGCTTCCTCGCAAACACCCCGAATGCACCACGCTGTTGTCCGGATACACCTTGATAGCGCTCCCTCCGAACCTCTTATGACAGACCGCACAATGTCGGTCTTCATCAATCACCACCCTCCGGTTCAGGCCGCCCGGCACCTTCCTCCCATGCTTGTCTACCTTTCCGTCACCCAGCAGCACTGCCGTCTCCACTGCAACCTTTTCAACCCCCCGGAGGCGACACACGATGCGCTCTTCGTTCATCACCGAATTTGCGTTGCGGATGCGTCCGCGGAAATATGATTCCAATTCTTTGATCGGAAGACTGGGTGGGACAAGGTCCAGTGTGGTAGCTGCTGGAAGGCGTGCACCATGCTTGCTCAGGAGGTCGAGAGCTGGCGGCCAATTCGCTTGGTGGGGAACGGGTGGCGTGAGGTAGAGGGAAAGCAGCGTGTGATATATCGAAGGCTCGGCATCTTCGGGATCATACGTGGCTGGAATAGCAGTCGTAGGTTGGAACCCTTTCGTTGGCGAGATGGGTTGTGGAGTAGTCAAGTAAATCTGATTGCAATACCTGGCTTCCGTTAGCCAATCCCAGTGTCAAAAGGCAAGTGCCACGTACTCTTCGGCCTTTTGGTAGTCTTTGAGTTGGAAGACGTATATCTGCAGTGCTTGTTTGTGAGAGCCCAGCTTGCTGAGGACGATGGCGCGGGATTCATAGTAGTCGGGATCTAGGGACAGTGTTAGCAATGGATACTGAACAAGCTCTGTCACACTGACCGTCAGGTGGCAGCTGCTTAAGCACGCGGACTTTGTTGTAATGTGAACTGCTTTTGAGGAATGACTGCAGCCTAGCCTGCCATTTATCGTTTTCCTCATCATTTTCAAACTGATCCCGTCCTGCCTTGAGTCGTTCGAGGAAGAGATCGATGAGTCGCTGATGGAACTCCGGTGTGGTATCGTCTAGCTCCTCGACAATGTGTTCCAGATATCTCACAGCTAATTTGAGGTCGATCTGTTGAAGAAACTCCAAGACCTGGTGCCGGGGCAATTCTTCTGCGTTCTTCGTGTCTGCGAGGAAAATGTCCATCCCGAGCGCTGGATCCGCTCTGAGTGGCCACTCTGCATACTCGAGAATTAGATCGATCATCTCAGGTGGCAGCTGCTGCAGGTATCCGACAATTCGCTGAGGTCCTTGAAGAGCTGGCGAGACTTGTTCGTCGGCCTCGTTCTTTCCAAACTTTTCTAGCAACTCCAGCGCGTGGCGATGCAGCTTCTTGCCATGCAGGAAATCGATCAAATCTGCATATCGTCCCGTCTCGTATAATTTCTCGTTAACCACGTCCGGATCACAGAAGTTGTCGAGCCGGAAGAGGGGTCCAGCAAGACTCGGACTGACAAGCATGTAAGCTCGGAACAGGGTGGTATCCACCAGCTGTGCAACCTCCAAAAGTTTTGCGGCCCAATCCACTTGCTCCGTGGGAGAACTCTCTGGGATGAAGTAGTAGAATGGTGGTCGGTAGTCTTCCGATTGACTTTCGCTCGGAGTGGGCAGAGGCTCCTTGAGGGTTCCATCGATGTTGAGGTAGCGTTTGATCTGCACACGGCATTGTGCTAAAAACGCCCTGAGTTCATTGATAGCAATCTTGAGATCTTTGCCCTCGAGGCGTTTATCAGGCTGGCCTGGTTCTAAGGGTTTACCCCTGACGCTGGCTGCATCGCCGGAGTCGTCTATCTTCAGTGATTTGACGGAAGCCGTATCGGAGTCTGCCTTCTTTTGCTCTGCTTTAAACCTGCCGAGCATAGACCGTCCGACTGAAGATGCTGGTGTAGGGAGCGTCGCCTTGCTGCCCTCTGCACTGTCATCGCCGGTAGCCTCTCCTGCTTGCTCTCCATCCTTGTCCGGCTCTTTCTCCTTTTCCTTCTCCTCTTCGATCGAAGATAGATTGCCAGCAATAGACTTTGGGTATAGCGCAATAACCCTTTCGGGAGGTGCCTTTGCTTCAGCAAATAACTCTAATGATTCGCGGTATTTGCGGAGGTCGAAGAGATCCTGGGCTTTGAGCATCTTGATCTCTCGCATTTTCCCCTCCTTATCATGTAACAGGGTATCCTCAAGCATTCCGAGTAGGCTGATGGCCTCATCATATCGGCCGTTGAGGACCAGCTCGTCGATTTGTGACTCGTAATTTTGGGCTCCCATTCTCCAAATGCACCGGTCGCTGGCGACTAGAAAACCCTTGCCCGCATGGGCCAGGCTGATATTTGGTTGCGGGACGTGAACGAAATTTGCGTTGGGGAGTGCGATCGTTTGCAGTAGGCTTAAAGTATCCGGGTTTCTGACCTCCAATCCTCCTTTCGCCGGCGCTTGGAGCGCGAGCATGTAAGGGTACGAGTATGCGATCGCTTCTGGGGCAGCTGGCCATGGCACCTGCCGCTTTTCTAGGGCATTACCATCGCTATCAATGAACAGACTGTTCACATCTTTTGTGAGCAGCATTTCGCCCTCTCCAAGCCGTGTGGACAATGGCTTCGGAACCCAGCTTCCCATTCCCATATAGCCCATGCCGGACGACGACACCGCGCCAAATCTTGTGCCCTGTCCGCCAGCTTCACTCAGAGCACCAGGTTTGTTGATATCTTTGACATCTTGGCTCTCGACATCTACAAGGACAAACCCCGGATCCATACCCGCAACGATCTTGGTCCCTGTCGCCCAAGTCAGACTCTTGACCGCCGCGACGAGCGTGATCTCCGCAGCCTCCCCGCTCAATTCCATATCTTGCCATGTCCAGAGTATAATCTTCCTCTTTACTGCGACAGCCAGGCGGCTCACGATGGACGGTATCCCAGTACTAGGATCTTTCACAATGTTGCTTGTTACAGCGAACGTGGTTGTGCCCCTAGTCTTCTCCAGCTTCTCCAGCAGGGTATAGTTCTGTAGATCATGGATCGAGACATGGCTGTCGGATAACGAGACGAGGATGTTCGCTTCCTTTATAATAGCAAGTTGTTGTATCGGGCGCTTGGAGAACTTTTCTTCTTCACGGAGAAGATCTGCCGGCTTGACTTTCGGCGTTGTAGGGGTTTCGGGTACGTCGCTGGGAGGCTCGCCGTTCTGTTCCCCGTCCTGGGTTGTCCCCTCTTCTTCGGAAGGCTCGTTGACGCGGTAGATGCGAAGCGAGCCTGTGTTGAGACCAACAAGCACTCGATCACCTGTACATGCGTTAGCATTTTAATGTGTGCTCAGAGAGCGACATACTGGTAGCCAAGATCGACTCGATCTTGGACTTGTCACGCTGTTTGAGCTCGACAATGGGTCGGGCGGTAAAGGCCGACAACATTTTGAAGATGATATAATATTGCAAAGCCTTACAAGGCAATTTGGCCTCATGCGATCATGTTTGGGCGAAGAAAGAGCTCCGAAGCTCCATGGTTGTGCTGGCTTGGGGCCTGCGGAGCTCCAGCGTCATGTCCGACATCGAGCTAGCGGTTGGAAGCTCGGGCCATGTACACGTGCATAGTCTTTCACCGCAACGTTCAAACTAACCCAATCTGTCGACAGCTTATGCTAAGTGTGAATGAATGGTTGTTGTTGCTGTTGTTGTTGTTGGCGGTCCGATAGAGGAGTTTTCATATCCATCGTGCTTGCTCTGCACAGATAATTCCGCCTTCACTATTCGGTATAGATCTTCGGGGGCTGGATTCCGCAAATGGATGCACTGTAACTGCTGGCATTGCGTCCTTTCGTTTTCCACGCTTGGACTAGTTACTACTCGTTTGAAACAGGATGTTTGTAACCTGTCGATAACGTTCTAGATACTGAGCAAATATCGCATTCATCACATGCAGCCCAGGAACAATATCCGCATTTTCTCCGGTCAGGTTTTCCTCCGATCAGGAGACAGATATCCATGCATGTCCGGAAGAGTGAATAACGTGTCCACTAAGATTTCAACTTAGACGTCCACAACATGTTCTTGAAGCGAAACAGCAAGTGAATGCGGAGGCCAAAGGAGCCGCATGGTTGCAACTCCCAAATCGATCACGCGCACCTGTCAACTTGCAGGGGATGCACCTTGCTCGACGTCACGCCGACCACGTATTTCAGTCAAGACAAGAAGCTTGTTTGCGACAAGACACCTCCTACTGTACAGTACTTGTACCGCCGCCACGGGCCTAAACCGCCACCTACCACCTCGGCCGCACCCGTCTCCACATTGTCTTCTTTTTTTTGAAACTGCTTGAAGATCTTTTCGAAACCGCGTGTTGTTGTCTGTGCCAGTCCATCCGGCCCGCGGCCTCGGCATCCGTCCGTAATCCATCCACCCTCCATCCATGGAGAGCAACCAGTCTGCATCGCGGGCAGCGCGGCGCTTCCTCGCAGACAGAGTGCGCGATGACTGGGACTGGCCTCACCTGCCCGAATACTGGTCAGCCTCAGACGAGGAAGTGCGCGGGGCAACCGAGTTCCGCGAGCGCTATTACGGCAGTGAGTCGTCGTCTGAGCCAGAAACCGACGGCGACGCTTCCGCCGCCGCCGCTGCGAATCCCTATAAGTTCGACTCGCCCGACAGCATCGGCCTGGCGCTCGAGTCCAAGGCGGAGCGCCGCAAGCGGAAGAGGAGGATGGCGATGCAGAGCGAGATGGTGTGGAATGAGGGGCTGACGTGTTTTGTCAAGAGGCGGGATGTGTGGACCGGCGCTGAGGCTGTGAAGAAGTACAGCGCGGGGAGGGTCGCGAAGGGGGAGGGTGGGGCAATGTCGCAAGAGGAGAGGCCGGATTCTGCGACAGCGACAACCTCGTCGGACCCAGCAGCCTCGAACGATGCTACATCCACTGCGTCCGAACCACTCGATGCCGAACCCCGAGTCCCGCTGGCCCCGCCACTGCTCCCGGACAACTCAATACGCACCTCCATCTCGCCAAAGATATACTCGGACATCTACAACAAGATCGTCGTATCCTCACGCACACCTTCGGTACCCATCAACCTCTCCGACATGACACGCGCGCTGGTGCAGGGCTGGAAAGACAACGGTGAGTGGCCTCCCAAAGTCGGGCCTTTGGATCCACTCGCCGGGCGCAAGAAAGGCACAGTCGTGGGCGTGAAAATGGACAAGGGCGCAGTCCTGCACGGGGACAAGTTCCTGGCCCATCATCCCCATATCAAGAAGGGTATGGATTCGGTGAAACACATATTCCACCTAGACGGTCAACACCCTCATGAGCATGGTGCGGCAGAGAACCATGGATGAGCTAGCTGGCCGTCATACTATGAAGGCTGACTATATATCCAAACAGGGACGTGAGAACACGTACAGGCCCAACCTGGGATATGACAAGAGGCCCTGGGGCTTTGAGGTCTCGTTTTCTTCTCCGCCGAGTTGCTTCGCCCTGTGTTTGCACGAATGAAGGGTGATCCCGCCACCGAAAGAGGGCAATCTGGTGCCTGAGAGAAGAAAGAAGAGATCGCTGACAGCCCGCGACAAAGCTGGCTGTGGATAAGGACCCCGCTAAGTACAGCATGGGCCGGAGATATTGCGAGACGATTCAATGCCTTGTATCTCCCAGAAGTAGGTGGCGGAACAAGGCGACACTCTGATGTCTCCAAGAACTACAGCATACCCCTCTCACCATCAATTACACACCTCATGTGGCTAGTGATTCCATTCATTTCCGCGGCGTAACTGCAAAGTCGTAGAGCTAGCTCAAAATTCAATGTTCCTATTCGTGTCATGCAGATGACAACTGAAAATGCATCATAACTATTTATGCTACCTAACACCTACAATGCCGCTAAACGCGAGACAAACCCAAACACAGAATAAAATACTACTCAGACAACAAGCCTACGCACGAATCCTCTGCTCGAAAAATCCTCCCCATCATCGCCATACACATTTCCAAGCACCTCTTGGAATCTCTTGATCGCCAACCTGGTACCCTCTCTCTCCTCCTCCACATTCCCCAAGTCAAGAACAACTTCTCTCCTATGGCCCTGTCCGAAGAAAATCCTCCCCCGGTCTTGCTTCCAGGCCGTTTGTATATTATCCCTGAGCCCGCGAGAGCTGAAAGCCAAGAGCTCAGCATACGTATTTTTAGAACGGCTCTTCCCCTCGAAGCAGGGCACCGTGTGCGGCACCATTTGATCCATAGCAGCGGTAACGAAACCGCAAAAGTCCTCGACATACGTGACGGCAGCAAGACGCTTCAGGCGTTTCCGAGTCCGATCTTGGATGTACTCGAGGACCGGGAGGATAGAACTGGTGATATCGAGAAGGAGGCTGATCGCCCGCAGAACATGCGGTTGGGTGAGCGGGACAGAGCCTGATGTGACATCTTCGGTGGCTTGGATGACTGCGTGCAGTAGAGTGGACAGCGTTTGAATGGTGCAGCGGAGAGCCGAGGTATCGGTGACGCTGACATCGAAGAACAGAGCATCCAGTATCGGTTTTAGGGATTGGAGAATTGGCTTCGCGATGATCATGCCTGTAGTGCTTTCAAAGGCGACCTCGATGTATGCTGGACAGATGCCCTGGAGGAGTACTGTGCGAAGCACAGATTTGTTGAAGAAGTGATCGTTGTTGCCAGCGAGGGCAGCAGAGAGTTGATTGACAAGATAAGGTTGTTGGTTGTCTAGTGCTGCCTGCTGTGCCACAGTCTGTATGAAGACGGAGAGCTCTTTCGCAACGCCAAACTTCCCAAGCTTTGGCGCATAACCGCACAATCGACCAACGACATACGTCGGGTCCGTTGATGGGAGAGGGAAGTAAACCGAGTCGGTAAAGAAGGGATCGACCGAACATATGTCACTGGTGTACTGCTGAAGGAACTGGACCACCTTCTGGACGAACTCTACGTAAGCGTCCGTCGACTCTACGGAAGCGACCGTCTTTGCTGTATCGTGTCCTAAATTTTGATAATTCTTCTTCATCGCACTCATAAGCCCTGCGAGCATAGACGCGTACCCTCTTTTCATCTCCGCAACGCGGCTCGGATCGTCATGCAGGGCGCGATGTAGGTTCTCGCGCATGTTCGCCAGTATACTTGAGAGGAGTCCCAATCGCCGGGTGCGTAAAGAGTCGAAGGTGATGTCAAGTTGACCGGTGCGGGAGTCTTGAAGGAAAGGCAGATTTCTCAGCAAAGGATGATGTGGTTGGGCCCGGGCAAGGACTTCGGTAAGTCGGTGCTGGAATCGAAGCATCGACTCGCGCTCCACCAAAGACACAAGCCAGGCAGTAAATAAATCCCTGTGATGTTCTTCAATAATAGTCGAGTCGCAACCTATTAATGATGCCATGAAATACGGTGTAAATTTGCGGGTTTGATCCTTGTCCGGGAGTTGGTGCCAGGATACTGGGCTAAAAGTGTCGAGGTAGTAAGCCCAGGATCGTTCCCGCGCTGCTACTTGGGCGCCGGCTATGACAATCCAGGTGTCGATGCAGTCTATCAAAAGACAGTCGTCCGGCGCGGTTTCGGCCCCAAACGCGTTTGAAAGAAGACGCCACAAAGGGGTCTGGACAAACTCAAGGGATGAGCTGTTAGAAGCGGCTTGCTCTGAATCCCCCAAGTCGTCCAGATCCGGAAAATCGCCGTAGTCCTGGCTCTCCTCACCGGTTAGTTGGCTGACTTCTTGCATGGACTGTCCCTTTTTCAGGACCACAAACTCCCGGAGCATGGCAAGTGTTTCTTGTATGGCTACCGTCAAGCGCGAGTCACCCACACGAGCATGCTCGAGCAGCTGCGTGACACCGCTCTCTGTCAAGAAAATCCTCAGAGCAGCCTGTCCATTGCTGGCCCTGATGGCAGTCTGCATGCCTACGATACAATCTCGCAGGGTCGCAATGATGTGTTTTCGATTCTTGTTCATTGTTACTCTGACCATTTGCTCGGATACTTTCGTGGTGCCATCTCGCCGTGCACTCTCGAAGAACTCTCCGGCTTCCGTTTTGGCCAATTTGTACTGTTCCAGTGTCTGGTATATTATCTCTTGGTGCCATATCGCGAGTGGCTGCAACGCCGCATACGACTCATCAGTCGATAGTTGGTAAGCCGCAAGATTCGTCCACGTGCGTACGCTAAGCCTGCAAGCCTCCCGATGGGATATTTCATGATGAACTAGCCCTCGAATGAGGTCTACCTTTGGCCGACATGCCGGAGGCGACGCCCAGTACAAAGTACATAACAGATCGTGGTGATTTCGAAGTGCGTCCAAATCTTCTCGCGCAAGCGGCTGATCTTTCAGATAGCTCCGACCGTGATTTGGTATGCATCGAGAAACAATGCTCCGGATTTTCTTTTCCGGGTAATACATTGGCATTTGTTTCAACCCGAGAGCCAGGCATTTCAAAAATATCTGGAACGCGGTGTCGGTCGGAACCACACCAAATTTGGGATGGTGAGCCAAATTCTCAAGAAAGACAGGCGAACCTTTGCTTTCTTCATGCCGCAATTGTCCGAGTCCATGGTTGGCGAAAAAGGTATAGGTAACAATCAAGACAGGGTCACATCGTTGCCAGTGCCAGAAATCGATGAGAACGTGACACCTTGTCAAAGTCGCCCTAATATAATCGTTCATGGAAGGTTGTTGAGACTTGACCGTACCCGGGTATAATTGAAAGAGCCGTTCCAGAATATCCTTAACGAAGGTCCAATTGCCCATCTGAACAGTCGATCTTCGATGAACGACGAGGATCCCAGACGAATCGAGCTCAGCGTACGGGAGGAATGTGAAAACTGCGGCCCAAATGGATTCCAAAACCCTGACCTGGTTTGCATTGTATGCAAGACGAGAGAGTTCGCCGCTCACTGCATCCCAGAACATTTGGCCAGGGGTGGAGTCGTCTGTCAAGTTCATACAGATTACAACAGATTCGACAAGAATCTCGTCGTCTTGTATCCCATTTTCCTGCTCTCTGTAACTTCGATTTTTCTCCAGGTAGAGCCCAAGTCCCGACACGCCTTTCCTGACCAGGTATGCAACAACAGTTGTGAACACACTCTTCATTAGGGTCAGCGTATCAGTCTGTGTAGAAACCTCCACCACGGAATGTTTCGCTATTTTCCGGACTTGGTGACTGAGAACCAGGAGGTATGTTAATGCGCGCAGGCTTTGGTGGACGGATAGAGCCTCGGATTCGCCGCATGAAAAGAGTGTGGTATGAGCTTGAGAGATTTTGTCGAAAAGGAACTGCAACAGTTGCAGCATTCTCGACACGAAGTCGCGGCGATCGATCGTGTCTGAGAAACTTAGGTGTGCTGAGAGAAACGTGTTTGTAGACCGTAGTAGCCCAGCGGTGGCACCAAGGGCTCTCCCCATCGCCGCAATAAGTTCGACTCCAGTTAAAGTCCGGCTGTCGGCGCATAGCCAAATGTCGTGGCTCCATTCTGAGAGTTTCGAGTACACCGTTTCATTCCAAGCCCCACACTCAATCTCCTCATGACCGTGATATATTGTGTATTGGCCGCGACTGGAATCGAGGTGCAGGCATTCAGGCTGGATGGAACGGCGGAATTCCTCGCTTCCGATGAAAGTCTTTGTGGCAAAATATGTACCTACTGCTAGTGGACCTATGTCGAACGTCGTGGAGTACCGGGTGCCAAACAATCCCAGTCCCTGCAGGGTCTGTGATGTTTCGTCCACAATGGTGTCCCAAGTGACATTGTGAAGCTGGTCCAACACAGTTGGTTCACTGGGCTGTCGGTATTCGCGAGCTTCGGCATCGATTCTTCGGGCGCGAAACTTGCGGGGAGCCTTGGGCTTGCGCACCCTAGTCATTGCCTCACTTGAACGCTTATGTGTGTCTCCGACGTCCTCGGCCGTTGGAAGCGGTGGAAGAACAGCATCATCGTCTGCAAGAAACCTGAGCAGCTGTGGATTCCGCGAGACCTGTTTAACACCTGACTGGAACCGATATACCTGATCCACATTCTCTAATCCTCTCTCAAATGCAATGCGACGGCTGATGAAGCCGGAATCTGCTTCCAGGCCTTCCAATTGCGCAGCTCGAAAGGAGGAGGAATGTTGAGGAACGCGTTTCAGCGCCCTTATTCTGGTGTATAATTTGGCGGGCCCATTTCGGTCAAGTCCAGGAATCAAAACACGATTTCTAGCTTGCATCTTACGCCGCAGGACCAAATCTCTTGGTCCTTGTAGACGCTCTTGCCGATTGTCGATCCGGTCACGCAATGGCAGACGATCTGGAGGTTGCCGTTGCGTGTCTCGAGGGTCCATAGCCGGCTTGAGTACTCCATTCCTCCATTGCTGAAGGGGAAATGTGGCCTCCTCTGTCTCGTGATGCGTTTGCAGTCTGATGTATTTGTTGTGTGGACTTTGACGGGCTTTATCAGGTCTTCGACGGGCCTGCCTCAGGGCCAGTCTGATAGACTGGGGCAGCGGCTGAGTTGGTACAGACGAGATAGGCTTCATATCGAGGATGCTCAACGAATGCGCGGCCGGCCCTGAAGGCCTTGGGCGCTGTCGTTTGCTTGGATGGATTCTAGAGGGTTGTTTGGAAGATTTGGCTGGGTAATCCAACGTCTTCGTCTTCTTCCGGGATTTTACAAAGCCATCAGTTAGTCTTGTTTGGTGTTTTCGTTTCCTAGTACCTCCTCCAAGCGTGAAAAGATCAAGTCGGTCATTTTCCATGTCGTCCACGTCATCGAAAGCATAACGCTGGTCCAATTCAGCAGCTATATCGAATGCAGCCTTCGCTGATTCTCGAACGACTTCAGCTTCGCCTCCAAGTGTCGCAGAAGCTTCATCTCCAGATTCATCGGAAATGATGATAAGATCGTCAAATCCGGTCATGGATGCGGGATCTCTCCGCGGGCTCCTTGTTCTTTTCATGATTTTCTGGGCTACCCCTCGCTGGGCCTCAGGCTTCCTGGGAGACACTACATGGATCATCCGGTCCTTCGCATGCTCTTTATGTCTCTGTGCCGCTTGGTTGAGGCGAAGCCAAGATGCTGGAAGTACACCTCTGATTTTCTTTCCGACTCTTTTTATCTGACTCTCACTCGCGTCGGAATCAGTTGCGCTCGGTTCCGAATCAGACGGTTCTTCGCTAGCCTTTCTGTGCCCTGCTGTTCGACCAACAGAAGAAGTGTCAGAGTCAGAGTCCAACATCGTCACAAGCGGGTCGTCATTCCGAATACTCGAGGAGTTTAACGGGGTTGGCACGTTTAGGATTGGAGTGGTGACTACAGGTCGTCCTGGTCGGCGGAGGATAGAGAGGCTCTCATTTACCGGCGGGCTGCTTGAATAAGGCGGGGAATGGGGAACTTCCCATACGTCTTCAGAGAGCTTCGTCCCAGGATCCCTGTCCAGAGTCGTAAATGCGAAGTCATGTTCACTTATTCTTGATATCCCGGAATGAGCAGAGCCCCGAATGAGCTTGCGTCGTTTACTACTGCTGGGAGCTTTCGATACATCGGGTGCATGTTGAATCGCCCAGGGTTTACGAGGCTTTAAGCCGGAAGAGGCATGAGGACGGTGTCCTGAGCCGGCGGTATGTCCTGGTCGCCTTCCGGCAGGTGTGGACTCGAGTATTTCTGGGGGGCTGTTTGAAACCCCTCTTAATTGAGGATCGAAGTCCTGCTCTTGAGATTCTGCATCAACCGGGCCGCTTCTGCGTGACGGTGACCCTACCCGGACCACCGGATTGATGCCCCGTTGTTTGCATTCACGGCGATATCGCTCGCCTTCGAGTAGGTACGGATGCAGCTGGATGGCCTTTCGAGTCCGGAACGAACGCCCATTGATTTGTGTAGATGAGTCTCGCTGAGCTGAGGGCGGTTGCGGAATAACCACTTGTACTTCCGTTTGACGTTGCGGCGACGCGTAAACGACATTGCGCCGGGTGCTTGCAGGAAGTTCCTGCAGTTCGTCATCGCTTTGGGAGGAGGAGGAGAGGAGCTCAAGATGAAGCGGGTCCAAAATTTCCACCGAAGGGCCTATGTCTATCGACACTGCATGGGCTTCCGGCCGATCTGGGGTCTCAAGAGGATTGGGACTCTCGGCTGCGCGGTCTCGTCGGTCGTAGACGGATGAGGCTTGAGGGGCGTGCAGATTAGGACCCAAAGATTGAGAGGATACGCCTTGGAGAAGGTCATCATATCTAATTTGATCTCTCTTCTGATTATTGTGAGGTTGCGAGGAGCGAGTCTGTGAGGAGATAGTCTGCGTGGAGAGGGTCGAACGCGCGGAGGGGACGCGTTGTTCGTTTGCGGTACGAGTAGGAGGTGGGGAGCTGGGATAAACAGTGTCAAGATCCTCCTCTTCTTCGTCGGAATCCTGAACATAACCTCTGACCCGCCATTTGGACATTAGGTCGGCATTGCGTTCGGGTCCAGCTTGTTTGCGCGGGGATGCGGAAAACGTAGGTCGCCAATGAGGCGTCCATGACGCGCTAGCGAAGCGAGCTAGCGCGTCGGTCACGTGCGCGTTAAGTGGCACCGAGGTCATTGACGTCGCTCGGCCTATCGCGTGAACTCCGGCGATTCACACCCATTTTCCATCCCCCATCATGGCAGGGAGATTCTTACCTATTGCTATTGCTGGGATCTTTGGCGTTGCTACTGGTATTGTATCGCCTCAGTGTGGTCAGAAAATTTGGCTGATTTATATTAGCCATGGCAACCTTAGAGCCAGCTCTAAAGGAACAGCAAAAGAAGAAGCTTGAAGAGGAATATAAGCGGTTAGTTCCATTTCAGCAAGTTGACCTTTATTGATGAATCGTAGTGACATGACCGCCTGGGGTGAGGCTCAGGCTCCAACAACCCAAGAGGAACCTTTAGCTCCCGGTCCACCAGAGGCGGCGCCATCAAGATTATCTTCGGCACTTGGCCTTTGGGCTTGGAACCGGAACGAAGTCACGACAAGAAAAGAATCACGCATAAATAGAACCCCTCCAGAATCGAATCAATGACGATAACTGCGGGTATCATGTCTATATATCTAATCTTCGTCCGAGGTCTTCCCATCGACCCTTTCGCAGCGGATCCAGCCTCTTCAACTCCCTCAACCATTCTCGCATGTCCAACGTCGTAAAAGCCTCTGTACCACCGTCGACTTCCAGGTAGCAGCTGGCGCAACACAGCAAAGCTTCGTAAATCCACTTGCATTCGGTCTCATCGTCGAGAATTTCTCGAATGTACTCCATCTCGTGTGCATAGTACTTCTGCCGGTCAAGATTAGACAGATCGCGCACTATCATCTTCTGTGGGGCGCATTGCGGCGACAGGGTGCTCATCAGGTATTGGTGGTAGAACCAGATGGACTGATCAAAGGGATCTGTATTTATAGCCGTACAGATGAGAGCCAGTTCATCGTTCAAGACCTTCCTTCTCGCTGCACTATCCGCGACACGTTCTTCTAGCAGCCGTGGTATTAATTGGCTTCTATTATGCCAGGCGGAGAAGTTGGATAGGTTGGACTTGATCATCTTGGTGGTGTATTCGAATTCGGATTCCGTTAAACTTTGTTGGGTGGGAGTGCGAGTGCGAATAAGTTCCAATCTAGCAACCACAAAGCGCCGATAGCTCCAGGCATGAAAGTTTCGACTATCCGAGTGAAGCATCTTGCCAACGAGCTGTAGCTCACCCAGCCACAACGTGAGAGCAGATGCAGAGTCGAATATGGACTGCCCTTTCTCCAAGATCCAATTTCTGTGGTTCCATATCCAGTAACATTTAGGGAATTTACGCAGGAGGGCGAAGGTGAGCTGCAAGTCGCCGTTGACAATGTCTAGTGCAGCGGGATCTGGCTTTGGAGGAGGGGAATCTTGCACAAGACCGGTAGGAAGTAAGGTGAGTAGGATTCGCCGGCGATGATTCCATATCGTGTAGTATTCAGGGTTCTCATTCAAGAGCTTGGTAGTAAGGCCTAAGACCTCAACGGTGTATTGTGTCTCCTTTACCTACCAGAAGGTCTGCGTATTAGCGGCAGCCACAGGTGTTTTGCGAAGAATATAAAAGGAGTAACACACCTTGGTGTTAACCAAATCCACAAGATCCTTATATGCAGCGATTTGTTTGAGCTCTTTCTGGCGCAATTCCTCCGAGCGTACGCTTGCATTGGGGCCTGATACTCGAGCGACGCCATGCTAGGAACTCATCAGCCTTTCTTGAATTTTCCAGTAGCTCCTGGCCTGAACTTACGCTTGCCATAGTGTGTTTAGATCAAGGGAGGAAGTTGGAGTTGCAGATGGTGGTGCCTGGCTCCAATTCCAGGTCGGATTTAAGATTGCCCGCGGAGATTACGTATGCTCACGTGCGCTCCTTCCATGCCGCTCGACCTCATCACGTCCCTCTTTAATCTTTCATTGTCCTGCAAGCACCCTACAGATATCCAACCTCCCGTGCTCTACTAACAAGACAGCATTAACCGCGTGGTAGCACATCATCTCCCAGGCTTGTCCTGCATTCTTAGCGACGTCGACCTCCCACATACAGGTATACATTGTAGCTGACCTTCGCTCTCCTCGATTATTATGGTCGAGTTCAACTAGCAGCAACCCACCATATCCTCCTGTCCGTCAAGATTGTGGCTTTGCGCAGACATGATTGAGCCTGACCATGACACGAACACCTTCTCTTCATGGCCCATTACGCCGCCCCTCTCACCCACCAAAAGCACAAGCACCGCGGACTGGACCGCACCAAGCACCCCAATTTCGCCCCGCAAGACGCGTAGCAGTTTCTGCTTCCGGGACATCTATGCGAAATCTCTTGTCACTACTCCCCCCACGTCGCCAACGAAGCTTTCCACAGATCTTTTTCATCTGGCTGATTCTTTCGCTCATGATCCCGAGAGCGAAGGCGCCCGGGACGATCAAAGGTCTACTGCGGAGTATAACCTGTTCTGGCTACATAGTCTCAAGAGTCGAGGCCACAATTCCATTGCCCGTTCAAGCAGTCGTTCCGCGCCCGACCCAAGCGTCCATGTTACTTCTCTGCATCATTCGGCTGCACTTCTGCCACATCCCGCGTCCGAGGTGCGCCTCGCCGATCGTTCTTCGCAGCTCAGTGCGGTAGTGGGTAGCGATCATTTCCCCTTGAATCCCTCAGATAAACTCGACGCTAGCGAAGACTCGACGCATGCTGCAGCCCCGGTACCACGTGGCTGCAACGCAGATCATGAACTACACTCCTCACCATCGAAATCGACCGTTCTTCCACGGGGATCGCAACTAGCCCGGCTAAGTCCTCTTCCGCTGCGTACTTCAAGCTCTCCCTTGAGACCAGGACAGTGGACTTCACGTGGGCTATTGCCACCTCCACGATCAACAATTCGAACTCCAGATCGATTTATTCCCGCTCGGCGTTCTTTAAATACGAACAGAGAAAGTTTTGAGTTAGCCAAGGCCACGGACCGACTTACAACTGACGAAAGGTTTACTTGCAATAGTGCTACCGCTACTGCAGATCCATTTAGCCGGCGGCTTCGCAGAAGTGGGAGACTCAATGCCGAACTGCGCACGCTTCGAGAGACGCATTCAGTGATCACCGGACGGGCTAATTTGAGCAGGCGCGGAGGAAACCTCAGCCTGAGACGCAGCTCCTTCTCAATCGGAGGTCGTCAAGTCAGCGCTGGAGCCATTTGGAATGTGGGTGGGTCCTCACCGGTTAGTGACACTGTAGTTGGGGTGCCCAATGGAAGGGGCGGCATACTCGGGAGTGGGACGAACGCGCCGCTCTATACATCTATGTTCCTCAGCAGCTCCGATCCAGAAGCAGAACTTGAAGCTTACGAACGGCGCCTCGCCTTGGCACTTGACGTCGACCAGACAGCCCGAGTCTTAGGGAATAACTCGCCCCCTAGGAGTTCGGCCATACCAAGTCCTGTCATCGCGGGGACGCCTCGTGTCGTTCAGGACTATATATCACCGAAAAAGCATGTTTGGAAGGATAACGCGTGGATAAAAGAGGGGTCCACATTGCGTTTGTGGAGATCTTCGTCACTAAACATGTTTCCACGCTGACGGCTCCAAGCACCTAGAAAATCGCTTTCCAGCAAGAGGAAGGCGGTGCCGATCCTTCCTTTTAGATACGTTGAATGCTGAATCTTGTCGACCAGGCTAACACAACGTACAGTTTTGGACGCTCCCCAGCTGCGGGACGACTACTACTGTTCCTTACTTGCATATTCGCACACCTCGCAATGCCTCGCAGTCGGACTCGGAAACTTTGTTCACCTTTGGTCGGAACGAAAAGGCGTAGACACACCTGTATCACTGAATGCCTTATCAAATGAGGCAAATGCTGAGGTGCAGCACGTTACTTCTTTAGCATTTTCGTCAATTCAAGGAGGTCAAGCCATTCTTGCTGTAGGTCGAGCCGATGGTCGACTGGATCTGTGGAGTCCTTTCGATCCAGAGCCTCGTTTTCAGTCCAAGCAACCCAGGTCAATTTCATGCGTCTCATTCAGGCCCACAGTGGTTCGACGCCCTTCATTGAGAGACAGGGCCATGATCGTTCCAACCGAAGAATTATTGGTCGGAGACGAAAGCGGTCAGGTTTACTTTTACTCTGTGGAATGGCCGAATCCGACAGAAGCAGCCCTGTTTGGCTGGAACGGGGCCTTGACCCTCTTAGTACGTATGACGATGCACACTCAGCAAATATGCGGGCTTGCCTGGTGTAGCGACGGAGAGTTGTTCGCAACTGGGGGAAATGACAACGCATGTTACCTCCTCGAGACGAAGAAAGTATTGCAGGGCCAAGCCGAAACCGAGTCTTCCAATCCAATCAATGTGCGATATGACCCTACTGGCGAGACCATGTGGTCTATACCTGCTGATCGGGGACCCGTCCTACCTATCGAGGCTGGTCGCGAGAAACATAGGTGGGAGCTTAACGCAGCCGTCAAGGCAATTGCATTCTGTCCATGGCAAAGGGGTCTTGTCGCTATCGGTGGCGGATCGAACGACCGTTGCATCCATTTCTACCATACTGTATCAGGGGCGTGCCTAGCTACCATCGACTGCGCCGCGCAAGTCACGTCTTTGATATGGAGTACGACACGCCGTGAGATTGCGGCGACATTTGGCTTCGCTCAACCCGAGCACCCATTCCGTGTTGCTGTTTTCGCTTGGCCTTCGTGTGAGCAAATCGTTGCAATCCCTTGGTATGACGAGAATCGTGCGTTATTCGCAATTCCATATCCTGGGGGTCCAAATACGGGAAAAGATAAAGGGGAAGATGGGGTATGGCGGGGACGTACTATGGAGGAGGGATGCGTTGTCGTGGCGGCGAGTGACTCCGCAATCAGATTCCATGAAATCTGGACCGAGGAAAAAAAGAACATGGGAAGAGGTGCTGGAGTACTGGGTGGAAGCGAAATTCTCGAGAACCTGCATGGAATTGAGAAGGACGGTCTCCCTACTATTCGGTAGATATCTGTGGGAGGTCTGGGGTCTGAAGCGTAGTCTGACTTGGTTGAATTGTCTAAACTGGCTCCCACATGGCAAACACTTTTAACACCTTACGTGCGATCCTCTACTTAATTCGATGCAGAGACTTAGTGCTTTCAAAACAAGAACTTGACCATACTGAGCATATTACCAGAATGATGGCCTCGAACAAGGGCACATTGTTCCAAGGTTGGATGTTCGTAGGTCACGTGATGTTCTCTACCGGCTCAAAAGTTAATCCGCCGCCGCTCGCTTGGCCCACTCAACCTTGAATTTTCAACAACACCAAAGTTCCTCTCCAAGCGGCCGACCTCGACAATTCAACTAACCCCCGTTTCAGCACCCGCATCTCGACAGCGCCTGTCAAGATGAAGCTGAACATCTCATACCCCTCCAATGGCACCCAGAAGCTGTTCGAAGTCGACGATGAGCGCAAGCTCCGCGTCTTCATGGACCGCCGCATGGGTCACGAAGTCCCTGGCGACAGCGTCGGCGACGAGTTCAAGGGCTACATTTTCCGAATCACCGGCGGCAACGACAAGCAGGGCTTTCCGATGAAGCAGGGTGTCATGCACCCAACCCGTGTGTCTCTCCTCCTCGGCAAGGGCCACTCCTGCTACCGACCCCGTCGCACCGGCGAGCGCAAGAGGAAGAGTGTTCGTGGATGCATTGTCGGTATGGACCTCGCTGTCCTCGCCCTCAGCATCGTCAAGCAGGGTGATGCCGACATCCCCGGTTTGACCGACACCGTCCACCCCAAGCGCTTGGGTCCCAAGAGGGCTACCAAGATCCGCCGCTTCTTCGGCCTCAGCAAGGAAGATGATGTGAGTTTTCTCATAGCTTCTTCGCCAATCCGCTGTGCGGGTTGAGTCTGAACTTTCTGTAAGAAATTGATCCGATTATTGACCCCTCTGAATAGGTCACCAAGTTCGTCATTCGCCGTGAGGTTCAGCCCAAGGGCGAAGGCAAGAAGCCTTACACCAAGGCTCCCAAGATCCAGCGTCTGGTCACTCCCCAGCGTCTCCAGCACAAGCGTCACCGTGTGGCGCTCAAGCGCCGCCATGCCGAGGCTTCCAAGGATGCGGCTGTATGTATTACCAAGCGATGTTATGAAGACCAATGCTAACGCATCTCAGAACGAGTACGCTCAAATTCTCCACAAGCGCATCACTGAGGCCAAGTCTGCCCACGAGGAGGCCAGGAAGCGGAGGGCTTCGTCCATGAGGCATTAGAGGATAGTTAGGGACATCAGCATGGGGGTTGGCAACAATCAACGATCTATTGGCGTCGGTCAAAGACAAGGTGTAGGGACGAACATTCCAATATGAAAACTTCAGGTTTCTCTAGGCGTGGTCTCGCATGCCAGGACTGCTCGGCGTAGCAGTTGTTCTGAATCAAGCAATTGCATATCCTATTCCTTGCCCCATTTCCAATCCCCCTTACGCACCCGCCCTTGAAATTGTTGCCTCTGGATCTTCAGCTCCGGTTTTCTTAGTGACATCCCGATAGGCCACAGTCCCCCGCGTCGAGGCTCATGAACGACGATGAAACGTCTTACCGTGCAGCAGAGAATGCATCTCTAATCCACGTGCAAGACGGACCGACTCTGACTCTAGCTAATCTCCAGAAAACAAGAGCTCTCGTGTTCAATCTTCTCGCCCCGTCTGCATGCAGCTTTTAGCGTACGTTTCGACTACACCGGGGATTCTACCGGATTCGGCAACCCCAAACGATCGTCGGTGTACTTGGCTGCACTCATTTCGTGGGGTCAACTCAGCTCGATGGTCGCAAACTAGTTCAACGGATCTTAGGCTGCAGCGTAGTCGCTCTCGTGCTGCAATTGAAGCCCATGAGTGGTTTTTGGTGGTTTTTGGTGGTTTTTGCGGCCAACTCCGCCGCCAAGGCGACGTGGGTTTTCGATAGAGTACGGAGACGGGTTGGAACCGCTGTGCTTCATTCCAAACCGCTCGCCCTCCTACGTGAGAAATATTAGGACTATTGGACGTTCGGTCGTAGGCTTCAGCCTATATCCAAAGCTAATATAGCTAATTGGACCGTCGTTGTGAGGCTTCGGACTATCGGGACGGGAGCGAGACGTGATACACCAGCTGCCGTTCGGTCGGGAATTATATCATGGATACAGTATCTATTCTTGTACTGCTGTGACTGGGCCTCTCTGACTTATAAGACCGTCTATCGATTTAAAGATAACCGTAGATCCTAGCTGAGCATCCATTAACTCTCACCTACTACTATGCGAGAAAGTCAAACAGATAACGCCTTAGAACACGGTACAGAGTCCGGGGAATCATTTTTTTTAGTCTACAGGTGCGTGCTTGAAGAGGAATGAAACACTCTCGCCGTTGTGGGTGCGACGACAGGCCTCGGCGAGCTGGATCATATTAGCAATAGCTCAGTATGGAGTGAGAGACACTGACTGTTGGGCTGATATCGATTGTCTCGATCCGGTCACAGCGCTCTTTCTTCTCTGCGTGCGGTACTGTGTTGGTTACGACGACCTTCTTCAGCTTGCTGCCGTTCAAAGCTTCTATTGCGTTTCCGCTTAAAATGCCGTGAGTGACAATAGCAATGGCATCCTTTGCCCCGTGTTGTATCACAACGTCTGCGGCCTTGACGAGAGTTCCACACGTGTCGGCCATATCGTCCACGATGATTGCTGTCCGGCCTGTAACATCTCCGACGAGGACCATTTTGGAGACCTCGTTTGGTCGAGCACGTTCCTTGTGAATAAGAGCAAACCCAAGATCGAGACCATCCGCAATTGAAGTCGCCCTGTCCATGCATTAGCGCATAGTCCCTCCTAAGCGCAAACTCCAGACATCGTGTGACTATGCTTTCGAAGCGTGGGGCCCCACAAAGGGTTCAAGTGAGCACTCACCTCTTCGCCCCTCCAGCATCCGGACTGACAATGACACAGTCTTTCACGTCCAGGTTTTCACGTATCCATCTCAGGGTACTCGGCTCTGCGTACAAATTATCCACGGGGACATTGAAGAAGCCCTGGATCTGGCTGGCGTGCAAGTCCATGGTGATTACATGGTTGCATCCGGCAGTTTGAAGCATGTTGGCCATCAACTTCGCTGTAATGGGGGCCCGGGACTTGTCCTTTTTGTCTTGGCGCGCATACGGAAAGTTTGGTATCACGGCGGTTATTCGGCGGGCGGAGGCAGTCTTGCACGCGTTGATCATGATGAGCAGCTCCATGAGGGCATCGTTGATGTCGCCTGGTGGGGTGGATTGCAAGATGAAGACTGCGTCGAGTTAGCGACGGGATCAACTAAACCCTCGTGACATCCATGTGGTTGAAGATCAAGGGGATCGGTGAAGCGTAAAACTCTATTGGCGCACATACCATCTTCATCTCTCACTGATTCACCGATAGTCACAGACGTTTCCTGGTTCGAATACTGGAGGACCAGTAGCTTGGTGAGCTCTATACCTAGCCTTGAGCGCGAATTAGCAGGGTGTGTCACAAACGCATGACCCCCAGTTAAAGAGGCAATGGGATGCTGAAATGGTGCAGAATGTACCTGTCAGCCACAAGCTTTGCGAGCTGGGGATGGCTGTTGCCCGTGAGCAACTTTATGCTGTTGGTGGCCATTGTGGTGGTGTTGCGGCATACTGAGGCATGAGCCTCGACCTCGAAAGACGTAACTTGAAAAAGATTCCTGGAGGGGCGCTAACCCCACATCGGCAGCGGAGAAACGTCGCGCCGGCAGATTGCCAAGCCTACTCTAATCGAAGCTCGCTCCTGCAGCCGAAACACCACAGACGTCGGAACACGAGAGGCAAAATGGCATCTGAGCTCTTATCACACTGTTCCCGTGTCCTGCGCGGTGATGTTTAATCGGGTCTGACGAGCGGCTCTCCGCCTTGATTCAAGACACGAGTCCACACTCTAGCGGCTTAGCTGCCCCCACCAGCCACTTAATTCTCTCCTTCCTCCTTGCGGCTCTAGCCGAAGGCAGTGGCCGTTTGATCCTCTCTAGCGGTCGATGAATGATTCACGCCCATAATCGCAATCTGCCACCTATCCTGCACTAGCTGGCAGAAATCTCCGACTTAGATTAGTTGCCGACCTATCATTTAATCACTCGCACTCGTAAAATTGCACGCGAGGGAATGTCCCTCCAGGGTTGAACATCACATTCAATTTCAAGGAAGACGATGCTTGGTATGGTAAAGTCGTTTTGGCAATTCTCTCAGCCACCCTGCAGGTCGCAGGTGGTATGTGATACGCTCGGATGCAGGTTCCATCACTCTTCCACGATGAAAAATGAAACATGAAACAACACGCTAGCGTACAACCGAAACGCCATGTTCGCCTAGGATGCCTCGTGAAAATGCTAGCGGGCTCAAAAAAAGCGGCCCGGGTATCCTTCGCCATGGTACAAAAAAGCAAGAATCAACGGGGAGAAAAAAGTGGTCAAAGTAGTCGTCCGTTCAAGGCGTACAAAGGACATGCTGAGAAGAGAAAGAAAAATGGAACAGTCGTGAAGACGTAGAAAAAGTAAAGAACCCAAGATACGATCGAAGATGGAGAGATGGGAGTTTCCGTAGAGAATTAATGTAGCCACCACGAAGGGTAGGCTTGTCTTGGTTCAATGCGAAGGAGTAAAGCCGTTTTCGTAACTTTCGTTAGCAGGACGCTTGTTCGCACATCTTTCCGATCGCTTGCTCGATATCAGAGAAAAGATTGAGGACATGGCCATCGGCATAGATTTTGATCGACTCAACGTCTTTTCGTTCAGTGCGTAATGGACTTTCCGCCTTGACCGGACTTCGTGGGGGTGTCGTTTCCAGTAGCTCAGCTCGATTGGCGGAAGGATTCAACACCAGTGCGGCTGCTACGTGTTCGAGGAGTTTTTGGCGAAGACGCAAACGTCGGTTTTCAGCCTGCTCTAGTTTATGGATGAATTCGTCGATCGAAATATCCAGCTCGGCTAGGGCTTCTTCCTGCTTCAAGAGGGATTCGCGGGAGAAGATTACCGTCTCGCCCCGCTTTAGGTAGGAGATCATCCGGCCGTGCAACTTTTGACGACCAGCACGCAATGACTTGTATGTTTTGCGGAGATAGTCACATCGCTCATCCAAAGCTCTCAGTTCCTGTGAAGCATCGTTAGCCTTGATAAATCTATCGAAGGGTAATATCGACTTACTCTTGCCAGTGATGAGACATCCCGCTTGTTCAGAACCTCGAACTTCTCGGCTTGGTCAACTGCTTGTTTGTGGAGATGCTCCTTGTCCGCATCATTCATATGGCGAGTTGCTTCGGGGATCCGCATGCCCTTGGGCAACTTCCAATTGTCCTGAACAGGTGTTTCCGGCGCGTTGGCTTCAGAGCAGGTCCGGCTCCTCTGTCTCTTGCTTGTTCTCCTCACTGGCCTACCCCGGTCCATGACGGAAGTATCAGACTGGTTCCTACTGTGATTGTGTGTTGCAAGAGGATCACGCTTCTCGACCCTCGGTGAACCACGACGGTCGACCGCACTCTGAGGGGATACAGCGCTGAAGGCATTCGACATAGCCGAGACAGGAGTCGGGAATGGTGCGGTAACATTTGGAGACCGGCGAGTATCGATTGCGCTGACAGGGGTAACGCGGCCAGATGTTGGTAAAGAGGGCGTGACGAGCTGTGTTCTGCTGGATTTCGAAGAGAGCTGCGGGGGAACAGGGGATCCCTTGCGATCCATGGAAGGCGATTTGGGAGGTACCATGGGTGGCTGTTCACCCGCCTCCAATTTGTTCGAGGTGTCAACCTTTAAAGTTGGCTTTGGATTGACGCTTGGGCTGAGAATAGGGGATAGAGGCTTTCCAAGAGGAGCCGTGGCCTCCGATTTGGTAGCATTGACTGCTTCGACTGGAACAGGGGAGTTTGCTTGGTCCGACGCCAGTGCAACAGGCCCAGTCACACACGACATGAGAGCGTCTCCAAACGGGCCTGCTCTCCAGCTGGTGCCAGGAGCACTGCTAGATCTCTCATGGCCGAAGACCTCTGTGGATGCTTTGCGTAGAGGCGGTCGGCCTGGGATGGTTGCTACAGCCTGTTAAAAATCCGTTGAGCTCAAGTGCTGTAGTAGAAGACTTACGAGAATCAATGGCTGATTCTTGAACAGTGGCCATTGTGCCGCCGAGTTCAGGTACGCTGACCTTTCTTCTCCTTGATAGTGAACCGCCACGCTGCCAAAAGGGTGGGGGGTCCGGATTTGCGGCAGTGTCACTCAAGGAGGTGGGGGAGCGGCCCATTGACAAGGCGGATGCTTTATCTGAAGACGGACTCAGTCGACTTAAGCCCACTGGGCTCTTGGAATTTGTTGAAGGCCACAATTGATATCTTGAGGCACTCGACTGCAATTGCAGGTTCAGGAAGGAGGGGCTCTTTTCCAGTGCCTTCTCCAGAGGCCGGATGGTATCCTTATCCTGGGTGGACTGTATATTTCTCAGTGATCGTGATCGGCGGGGTAGTTGATAGTTCATTTGGGATGGGTGAGCAAATGTTCCAAGCACTTACTGGGCCTTTGGAGGACGTTTCGGCGGTTATATAAACATTCGCTTTATCGGCGACGGGCCGCATGCAATTGGCGATGTGTGTCATGGCCAACGTTTGAAGTGACCGTGGCTCACTTTCTTGTCTGCAAGGTTGATGAGACTCGGGAGGCGGGCATGTCAAACATGTAGGCGTTCCCTGCAGTAGTGTTTGGCAAAAATGGCAGTGCGGTGCTTTAAGTGTGGCTCCTTCAAACTGCTATTGCTACATGCGAAGACGAGGACTGCCCCTGTTAGGAGAGGTACCAATAGCAAATGGCAGTCTAGGCTTTCGGCGGCGCATCCAAAGATTGACAGGTGGGCTTGGAGTGAAACGCGGGCCTGACCTCCCATGTCGGGCGATTCGTGGGGAACCTGCATGGCGGGCAGGGGAGGCGGGTGCAATGCTGAGAGACAATGCAGCCCAGCCCTGTCTATATTCAGCTCTTCTATAGACAAGCTTATACTGACTCGGCAGTAGGATCGCCAACGCTTTTGGGCCCTGAGGTCGGAGGGGACGTTGAAGGCCGAGGACTGACTGTCGGTCGTGCATCGTGCATGTGGTGGAGGAACCAGACTGCGACGATGCAAGAATAGTCGCAACCTCAAAAGGCTTGCTCGTGCACCTGACGATCGAGTGCAGCACCGGCGGCTTGCAAGCGTTCATGCAGACTGCCGCGGTGCCAACGATGGTTGGCTGCAGCAGCAATCGAATCGCCTCTGCAGACTGTTGTGTGCAGCTGCCCAGTGTTCGACACCATCGAGCGGCGCCGGACAAGCCAACTGCATATGGCAACATGGCCGCCCGGGGAGGTACGGCAACAGCACGGTAAGCTAATTATTAATATCTACTCTGTAATGACGGATAGGACCTGCGTCTTTTTCCCTCGCCCGCGGGTTGACATTCTGGCAATGGCTATCTGATTGCTCGTCTCGGACTGAACGTCTGCTTCAACGAGAACGATGGCCGGAGGTCCTGGCGCCATCGGGGTGGTGGGGGGCGCGCACCCACCGTGGTCCATGGCCGGATCAAGACGCTGATGGTCCAGAGCGGGCATTCCGGGAGGAGCGGGAGCAGATGCGAGGCGCTGTGGTGAAATGCTGGAGCTGTTGACTTGCTGAAAGCCTGACAGAGAGGAGCAGCGCCGAGCCCTGAAGCGGAAACGTTGGCTGCGGGTATCTGCCGTCTTGCACCCAGGTCTGCCACGCGAGGCATGTGGGCCCGCCAATCAGGCGTGCGCCCTTCTTTCACTGTGGACCAGCCGTGTGCCACGCTCCGGAGCTCCAAGAGCAGAACTTTCTAGAGGGAAAATCAAGGTCTTCCACGGAGTATCCACATAGTCGTGCCAGCAAGGCAAACGGTCTTCTGTCCTGGCAGTCAATCTTGAATTCGATGCTCTGAGCTCTCAATGCCGTCAAGATGTCAAGGCAGAAGGCCGGGGGGTTGCCAGGTCGAGAGGAACCAAAGGGTCCTTCAATAGCCCGACCACCAGCAACCCTGTCCGCCTCACGGAAGTGAGCACAGGCTGGCCGCCCTCGAAGCAGACTGGTCCCGAAAAACGCTCATCGTGACTCTGTGTCGACTCCGAGCGGTCGTGAACTCCCGAGCTCGGTATCACGACCTGTGCGTTGACATCCAACTGGAGACAAGCGAAATGAAGCAAACTCATATAGACGACGTTATAGTGATGGTTGCTGACTTTTGCGTGGGATCGCGCTAACAAAGACACAGCAGATAGCGTCTAATTGGGTCCTCGTATTATGGCTATCTTCATCATCACTGTTACATACATGCTCCCATAGGTTTAGTAGCTTTGAAGATTTCACGAGGCCAATCCCCGGGAGTCCCTATCGATTCGTCACCGGGTCTACCATTTCGATGACCCCGAGGAAATCAGAAGGACAAGACCGTTCCGAGTCCCGGCTTCGCAGGCAGCGGCAAGAGAATTAAGACACGCCAAGCTTCGTTCTATTCAGGATTGAACCGTTTCCACTCCTTGGCAGTCCTCCACGGCGCGTTACCCAATCCCGACGTCCCCCTCTGTGAACGACCCTTGGACCTGCAGCTGCACACGATGGAGGACGAATGCATCCAGGAACCCGCAATTCACACTTCGTCAACTGCAGCCATCCGCAATATAGGATCTCCGTCTCCCAGACGGGTTTAAAATATCTGTCTATCTTTATTGCGGCCCGGAGGATGCGGATCGTGTGTGAATACCGCGGACGAGTGCTGGAGTGGCCCATGTTTCAAACCAAACATTGGGCACTGCCCGCCACCGTTTCTCCGACCTGTTTCTTCAAGCACCCGAGCGAGGATGCGATTTACGGTTCGCAATCGGTTGTTTGACTGTCGTTGTTCTGGCTTCAACGGCTCGCAAAAGCAAAAACGAAAGGAAACGTTGAGGCGTCATCAGTTCTCAGTTCCGGGTACGGGAGGCGGATTTTGCTCGCTTGCTTTCACCTCGCGTAAATCGGTAGACAGTCACTCGCAACCTGTCGTGCTGAATCTGGTCCACTTTATTTCCTCCTTTCGGCGTCCCCTGACGCAACATTGCTTTCTGATGCAAGTCATGCTGGGACGGCACGCCAAGCAGGTCGTGAGTCTAATAAGCTTTGAGCTACCCTTCATCAAGATGCACTGACATGCACACCGACTCGTGTGCACACAGAAACCGAGTTCTTCGCCCGTCTGTGCAAATCTTCCCCAACACGAAGCATTATTTTGTGCATCTCTCGGGTTCGCGTCATGTTGCTGTTTGTATGCAACCTAACCTCTCACAGGATACCACCTCTTCCAAAAGCAGAACTTACGGCGTGGGCACAAAAAGCAATCAGTGCTATATCGAGACGACCCCGCATACATCACATCTCGCATGTCCGCCTCTTGGATACGAAAGAGATCCGTGTTTCTCTCGGCATGGTCCAATCCGCAGAGAGCTGGTCAATTCACAACGGCACCGGCGGGCTGGCGACCTGTGACGAGTTTCGACGTGCTTCACCGCCCTTGAAACAGTGGGCCACCCAGCCTTTCTCTGTATTTGGACAGCCTTCGGGCCTCAGGACAGACTGGTCCTTTACGTTTGCGCAAGTACGGAACACCACTCCTGATTATTCTCCGTTTTTTTGCTTTGTCTTTATCATGATCCTCACCGCACATGCCTAAAGAGAAACTCGAAAACATCAGCATGTTGCTTGGGAGAGTCGGATACTTTTAAAATTGGGGTTGGAGCATCCCAGCCACGTTTAGGTACTCGCCACGCCCCCATGATTCTGATGAGCGGAGCATTTCACCTCGTGCTTGCTTGATCGGCCTTGTAAAACGCACATCAAGAAGAACCTATCTTGGCAGTTCATTTCCTCCGCCAGGAAGCTACTAGGCAGAGAGAAATGGCCGGGGACTTTCATGTTCCTGGAGTCTCACCAAAACCTGCTCGGTACCTGGTGTTTTCGGATGATTGTATGCGGAATTCGTGGGCGAGCAGACTTCATTAATTTGACCACTGCTGTGTTTCTCCATGTGTTTCTCAAGGTTTTGATGCCTGAGGCCAGCCCACATTTTGTTTCCTTGCTTTCAAGGTCAATCCCAGTCAATGATCGCAATTCCCGATCCAAGTCCCACGAGATGCAACTTCAAGTCATGCAATGCTTGCGATCAAGGATCAAGGCAGTGAGAGTCCTGCTTATCGCGGCCACAGATGGCGGGGGATGTCGCGACACTGACGATTGTAACAGCAGCTATCGCGATGGATCTGATACTGGACGTTCCTCTCGCCTTGTGTCTCAGACTATATTCACTTCACCTGGATACACCAGAATCATGACTGCAGCATGCGGACGAGAATATTCACGTTGGATTGCATGGTCTGTTCTTTTCTACGCTGGCAAGTCAGGCCGACTCACTGAAATCCAAACTGTCTCGCTTCCTGCGGCCACAACCGCCAGGATTGCAGATGCAACCATTCCTCTTCACGCCTTATTTTCTTCCTTACGTTGTCTTACTATCCCTTCGTCACCCGTCGTCTTCTATTTTTTCTGAAAGGACCGGTTCGTACATACTCCTGCTACACAATCAGTCCCCGGACTGGGTGGATGAATCAATCTCATATATACTGCATCGGAGCACCCGAAGCCGAATATCGAGTCCACTACAGCAATGAACACAATTCGCCGAGTCCTACACTGCAGGTCCCTCTCAGGCGCAGGTGTATGCGGACCGATTCTTGACAAAAATGGACAATTCAATCCCGTCAGCCAGACTCTCCAGGACTAGCAAGGAACATCTTGCAACATAGCATCTCAACTGCAGGCCTCCACTTTCCTCCAGCATCCTCGTCGTCCTCAATCCGGAGTTCACCCACTCGTCTCGACTGCGTCTGACGTTGATCGTCCACACCACCTCAGTGGAATCGATCCTCTCAGCTGATTCGCCAGCTGCGACTCGAAACCCCAAAAATGCAAACTCTCTGCAATATTTCAGCCATCTTAAGCTTATTCGACCGGTATATCGCCTATATTCGTCATCTGATATGATGCATGCGTTTCCCCTCCATCGTTTCCCCCCTCTCTTGGCGCTTTCTCCTCTTGCCGGCAAGCGTCTGCAGCCGTTCTCCACGGCAGAGCTCTCCACCACCACGACACCACACCGCTAGCCAAGAGGCGTGCCGAAGTCTCTCCGAATCACAGCACGAGCGGCTAATGATAAACTTCAAGCCACCATGTACAGGTGCCTCCCACTGCGAACTACGTTCAATGTAGAACGGTGAAGTGTACTTGAACCCAAGGCTGAGTCGCGCTCACGATGCGGCATCCGATCTGCGCATTGCATTTGTGGTTCGCACACAGGGTTGCGCTGGCCTTTGCATCCTGCTTCAGCTTGTCTGCACCTCGCTCTCGTCGCGGCGTTTTGCATGATGCCTCACAGCGCTGCTTACCAGATCCGGAGTAACGATTTTCAACCAAAGTGTCACCGGATTTCTGTTTCTGCCCCGGATCGGGTTCCAGGCTTTCAGGCTGACACGGACCTTGATGTGCCGGAGGTTTTCTTAGCGATTGTAGCACAGCGACGGGACGGCGGTTGAGAAAGCGTGTCAACGTGCTGATGCAGGGGCCCTACGGTGCTTGAATTCAGGCGCCATGAGCATGTCGTCCCGGATGTTGGAGGCGAACACGCTGGCGCAGACTTTCCCCGCAAAGATGTGCTGCACCGATGGAGGGGTGCTGCAGCTCGACCAAGAACCAAGGACGCTGATCAGAGACTGGAGAAGTGGAGAATTTGGCAATATTGGATATATCGACTGCTGCTATCGACCACTGGCTCTCTATACCTGGTCTCTTTTTCCCGGTGAAAGCCTTGAGCGGGGCTGCCATTGGTACTATACAAGTACATCTGCGTACAAAGTCGCAACCACGGATACATATATGATACAACTGTGACTCGATATTGGGCTCTGCCGTCTCGCACCTACCAGAGCCACAGATCCTCTCCGTTTCCTCCCTCTATCGTAGCTCGACACCCAATTTGTCCACGAGCTGCTGCCTGAACCTTTCATGTAATTCATTCGTCTCCTCATTGGTAAGAGTGCGTTCCAGCGATCTATAATTGGTCCGATAACAAAAGCTCTTCCTCCCCGTCTTAGGATGGGTGAATTCATCCACTAGTCTAACATCCTCAACCAGGTCCCCGCAAACCTCGCGCGCAACCTCCATGACATCGTTTTCGTGAAAGTCCACGGGACTCGATGCATTCCGGCTGAGGCCCCCGGCTGCACTCGAGGTGCTTCGCAGCCAAAACGAGACGTCCTTGAAGCAGGCGGGGTATTTCGAAAAGGGGACGAATCGACGGATTGGTTCCCCCGAGCTGAATTGGGAAAGGAAGCGTGGGTCTGTGCTCCAGAAGAGACGGATGTCTGGGATGGAGTAGAGCAGCATCGCTATGCGCTCCAAACCCAGGCCAAAGGCCCAACCGAGCCGATTGGGTACGCCGGCATTGTCCATGATATCTTGTTTGATGATGCCGCAGCCTAGGACCTCGAGCCAGTCGTCTTGCCAGAATATCTCGAGCTCCCAGGATGGAGATGTGAAAGGGAAGTATGCCTCGACCCAGCGCACTTTCAGGGGCTCGTCTTGCGATGCAGATATCTCCCCTGCAGCTGCTGCGGCACTTGATGCAGCATTGAAGATGGCTACAACGACATCCTCAAGGGAGCGTTTGAGGTGCGCGGCAATCGCTTCTACCTCGCCGGCAGAATGGCATTCTTGGAGAGGGTTGCGCTCTGGATGGAAAGTCGGATTGGGGTCACCGACGTTGATAGAATGTGTTGGGATCTTGGCAACGTCTGCCCATATTGCCTCTTCCAGTGATTTGCTTTGTCCAAGTGATTCTCGGTCCCATGTCCGAGCCCCTTCCATCTGATGGAACACAGGGTAGTGGCTCCGATCGATAGCATCACGCCGGTAGACATCAGCACTGATAAGATAGCCTGCACTCTCGTTTTTCCTGAAGATGTCGGCTTGGTGTGCAGATGTATGTGTGCGGAGAACAGTGTCCTTGTTCAGATAATACGTGTCAGTCCTTGAGCGGCCAACATGATCTGCCGGAAATCCCAGGGAGTCAAAGTTTTGCTTAACTGTGACAACAGGAAACAGGGTATTGTGATGTTTGTAGTCCAGGAAGCGTGACTCTATCAGTTGCCGAGTGATGGCGAGGGGGTGGTCTGGTTGAAGATGGAGACGGCGAGGAATTGCGGATAGGATGGTGGAAGGTGTGTTCATCCACTCATCGGTCTTGTAGACTTTGCCCTTCTCTATGATGACTTCGCTCGGTGTCGCTCCTGCGTCTTGCTTAGACGCTAGCTTTTCATAGTTGTAATGAAAGATGCCTTCGAGACAATTGAAATGCCACAAGTCTGGATTGTGCACCAGAAGGGTCGCCGAAAGCCCAAGATGTGGTACTGAAGGATTGGAGAGAGAATTGAAAGCGACTCAGAAGAACAGCAAAGCAGATATGACGAAGAGGTGGAGACGAAATCATGTGATGCATGCTTACCTACAGTAGAAGACGCCGAGCGAGCATGGTGCAACGGACGTAGCCATGGCCATGGGGCAGGAGGAGCTCTCGAGGGAAAACGTAATGACCTGCAACTGAGCCGACGGCCGGCCGCCGATGCAATTGAAGCTATTGACAACATCACGATAGAGCTGTGGTGTTGGGGGCGGCGACCAATGGTGCTCTTCTGAGGATTTGCACAATGCCAAGGCGTCGGCTTCCAAAAAATGTCCCGAAAGCCGACGTCAAGTCCCAATGACGTTCACAGGCGCCGTAATTGCTACTGAATGGCACTCTTGCGCTCTCCTGTCCTCACTTCCTTGATTGCCTTCACTATCGTCGTGAAATACCAATCGCAGCTCTAGAGGCAAACAATGCAACTGTCACAATGCCAGCTCTTGCAAAATCGGCGAGCGCTTCCGCAGTGAAGAAGAGCAAGGATGTGAAGAAGACTCAAATTCATTACCCCTTCTGGTTTGGTGGGAGCGCGAGCTGTGCTGCAGCCTGCTTCACGCACCCTTTAGATCTCAGTAAGTTGTCGTGGTCAGTCCTCTCCAAACAGTGTTTGTCTAACTGGGCCTGCAGTCAAGGTATTTTCAGATACTTCCGCCCAAGCCGACGACGAGCTCACAACCCCAGGTCAGACTGCAAACACAGGCGCATGATGGCCCACGAAGAAACATGCTGCAGATGTTCGTGCATGTCGCAAAGGATGACGGGATCAAGGGTCTCTACCGCGGCGTAGGTCTTCGCGGCACGAATGGTGCAGTGTTGGTCCGGCTGCTAACTGCATCCCCAGCTCTCGGCCGCACAACTCCGCCAATTGACCTACAGTATGACCCGTTTTGGTATCTACGAAGAACTCAAAGACAAATTCACCACCTCCACCAGCCAACCGTCTTTCCTCACGCTCGTAGGCATGGCTTCGGCTTCAGGGTTCTTCGGAGGCGTGGCCGGAAACCCCGGGGACGTCCTGAACGTGCGAATGCAGCACG
Source organism: Clohesyomyces aquaticus (assembly GCA_002105025.1). Lineage (NCBI taxonomy): Eukaryota > Fungi > Ascomycota > Dothideomycetes > Pleosporales > Lindgomycetaceae > Clohesyomyces > Clohesyomyces aquaticus. The sequence goes on from MCFA01000005.1 coordinate 210,202, forward strand.
ACGCCGCACTGCCCCCGGAGAAGCGACGAAACTACAAACACGCGCTCGACGGACTGATCCGCATGACGCGAGAGGAAGGCATCGGGTCCTTGTGGCGAGGCGTGTGGCCCAACTCATCTCGAGCCGTGCTCATGACGGTGGGCCAGCTGGCGACGTATGATGGATTCAAACGCGCGCTTCTGAATCATACTCCGCTCCAGGACAATCTGGCCACGCACTTCACAGCCTCATTCCTCGCTGGTTTTGTGGCCACAACTATCTGCTCCCCAGTGGATGTGATAAAAACTCGCGTCATGAGCGCTCACACGCATCAGGGCTTAGGTTCGCTGCTAGCGGACATCTATCGTGCCGAGGGCTTTCGATGGATGTTCAAAGGATGGGTTCCGAGCTTCATCCGCATAGGACCGCATACGGTCTTGACTTTCTTGTTCCTGGAACAGCAGAAGAAGATATATCGACAATGGAACGAAACATAGCGAACGCTACGCATGACTATAGATTCCGGGTGCCTGCTCTTATACTATTTCTTGTACTTCCAAACATGGAGCAGGATTTTGCTTCTGATATACCTATCCATCTCCTGCATTTGGAAGGCGTTTCACGATTTGGATCAGAGCCACATATTGTATAGAAGAACTATTTTGATAAATAGAGCCTCGTCATTAAGTTCACATTGTGCAAAAACTAAAATGTAGAGAAAGACGTGTCTCCGCTTGCGGTAGATCGATGGTCGTTTGTGTATTTAGAATAGCGCAGGGGCTGAGATAATTACTTGTCCATCTAATGTGTAGAGCAGCGCCGATGCTCCAGAGTTGCCCATATCGGGCAAATACCGCGGTCTCCAATAACAGGTCCGATAAACCCAATATTACTAACGCCTAAACATGCTAATCACAACTTGAAGGAAAAGACGATTTTAGGTAATACAAGCCGGAGGAAGAAACTATGAGAACGAGCTACAGTCGAATCAAGCCATAAACTCGACAGGTGGCCTCGCCGTGGAGATTTGCTTTCCCTGCGCCTTGTGCTGCGATATCGGGCCTTCGATACCCTCCATCACATCCGGGGTCATAGGCGAAGGGCTCTCGGTGGTGTCTTCGACCGAGATACCCGGAAGGTCTGGGCTATCGCCGTGGTCTTGCGGGTGATAAACCCAGGTGGAACTTCCATTGCGCCGTCTCTGCACTATCGGGCTCAACTCTGGGTTTCCTTCCTCGGTCGGAGGCATGGGGCAATCGTAGTGATCGGCGTGCAACCGCGCGAGCGCCGCTGCAAGATCCTCGGCATGGACAATCGTATTCGGCGCCTCCTCGTTGTGCATTTCCCAGCCCATCGGTGGCGAAGGGGGTGGCGATATGAAGAACAGCTTGTCCGACTTGGGCAGTGGCAAGTGCTGGTCCGTCGGGTTCATCGGTGTGTTGATTCCAAAGTATACGCGGATTCTGCAGCCCATGAGGAACTCGCCATCGAGGTTCTGCCGGATTTTGATGGCGGATTCGACGTCGAAGAAAGATACGACAATGCGGCGGAAGGATTTTAGGGGTGCCCAAGTGTGGATGGGGGCATATTGATTGACGGTTTCGCGGATTTGGACGAGGTTGGAGGGCTTGAAGATTTCGGGTTCTTGAAGGTTCTGTGGGCGACTGTTAGCTGCGATAAGGTGGAGAGTGTGGTGGCATATACGCACGGTTATTATGAGGGTATTCGAGGGCGGAGAGGGCTCCACGAGCGGTGGTAGGTCTGAAAGATCCAGCGATAGTGGCGACTTGGTTCGTGAGGATGCTCGTGAGCGAGACGGTGATGGGATGTCTTCCGCCATTCTGTTATGGGGGTTCCGATTTAGTCCGAGGTGCTCTGCAGCAGTTCGAGTTTGTCGTCTGAGTGTGGTGGGAGTGAATGAGGGTGTCGTGGAGAGGCCATTCACTTTTATGTATGCGGATGCATGCGGTCACTGCCGCGGGACATGGCGTTCCGCGAGCAGCGATCGTGGCGGAGCAAAATGCCAAGCCCGCCAGGCGCTTGTCTCCAAGCGTCCCAGACCCCTGCGCGGGGAACCGACACCTTCAACTTCGAACTTCGGTGCGACTTTACGTTTGACAATCGCCTATAGTTTCTTCTTATTAGTGTTTCGCTGATACTGATACTTTTCTTCACCTCCTTGAAGGAGCATACCTCGGTCGGTGCTTGCAGTTCCCATGGGCTGACATCCGGTGTTCGATTCTCTCCTTTTCTCGATCATTCTGGCCGATGCATCACCTGCACTGCCCCAGATCATGACTTTCAACAAAATTCTCGTCCACGGGGCTCGGCGGAACGCGCGGTCGAGATCCGAGGACTGCCTCTCCGCAGTAGTGGTCTTGGTCTATCCCTTAATGTGTTCGTCATTCGGCGTGCACTCGTCACGCCCGACTCAGCCTCGCCGTGCTCGTTTGTCGTCGCATCAGATGAGGAAACCAGTGTGATATTGCCTCTTTCGGATATGTTAAGGCGGCTGTCTCAACGCCTGGACTTACCCCTTAGGACGGCGATTGTGCCGCATGTCTGCCGTGTCTGAGCTGCTGGCTTAGCATGGCCTGGGACACAGCAAGGCTGACCTGGCGCACTAGGGATGAATGCTAGCAGTCATTTACAAACGCCAGATTCCAACCTGACTGTGCATAAGAGTTTGTCATGCCTCAGGGTCGAGATGGTCTCTTTCAGATTTTGTAGAATGCCGGTCAGTCCGAAACCTCTATCTTTGTTCATCCCTTTGTTCATATTTAGTCTTTCTTCTAATTACGTCTCGTTGCTTTTGCCCTCCATGGTTGCGATCCTTTCGAGGAACGCACAGTAAGCATTCGTATTCGGCAATTTTCCGATACCTAAATCCATCTTCCAATCTCAACATTGACGATTGTTGAGGAGGAATTGCATTAAGATGACTAGTATTATTATGACGAGGAACTACTCAGACGTCGCTTGTTAGAAACTAAGGTGCGCGGTCAGATCTATCTGCCCCGGTTTGCCGTTTGAGATGGAGGAACTTTGGCCGAATGACCCATGCCTCGGATGGAATTCCAAATGGTTTCTCTTCTAAAAGTTTCGCCCCCGTGTTTGCGTCGAATGTTGGTGAGGTTTGGTGTAAACCCAAAAACTCTTTCCCCTTTGTCCATTTTCATGTCACAGTCGCGGGATAAGTCTTTGGTTCAGTACAATTATACATGGGATGTGTGCCCTCCACTTGTTGTTTCCTGTGATGTCCTTTCCTAAATAGGGTCGGTCGGGACTCGAACGATAGTCTACCGCTCGTTTACACCCTGTTTCCAAGTTGTTCTGCTTTAGAATGAAGCCTGACCGACGCCATACGACTAACGTATATTTTTCCGATTTGTCTTTGACTTGTGTGGCGCAAAATTGGAGTGCAATGCGCCACAGTGTGGTGGCGCCGAGCGTCGGCAATTCTTCGGCGATGGCGACGCGACCGCCGCTTTCATTCGCGCCTCAGCTTCAAAGAAACCGTCCAGGCGATCTCCCGACCACGCCTGTCACTGCAGCTTTCGTCCCGACCACCTGCCTTCTGCGCCTCGGGATTCAAGACACGGACTTCGTAGTATCCGGTTTCTGCGGCGAGAAAAATGGAGGCCTACGATACCGAAGGCGGCGCCATCAACGTGCGCTTCATCGAAGTAATTGCCCGCCTCCAAACCACATGTCCCGTGCGACGTCCTAACTCAGCCTCCAGGCCAACAATGTGCGCGCGCGATTCTTAGTCCAGAATTTCAACCTTGAGACCGCAAACGCCGTGCGCCGTGTCATGCTGGCCGAGATTCCCACCATTGCCATCGACATCGTAGAAGTGCTCGACAACACCTCCTCGATAGCCGACGAATTCCTCGCTCACCGCCTCGGCTTGGTTCCGCTCATCTCAAAGGGCGTGGACGATATTCAGTATTCGCGGGACTGCGAGTGCGATGGCCACTGTGACTTGTGCTCGGTCACCCTGACGCTGAATGCGAAGTGCACCTCAGACGGCACCATGAAGGTCACCGCACGAGATTTAGTCGTCTCGGCTGGGCGCCCGAATGATACGGTCGGAAATCCTGTCATATTAGATCCGGAGGGAATGGGCACCACCATCGCCAAGCTGAGAAAGGGCCAGGCGATCCACATGCGCTGTATTGCGAAGAAAGGCATTGCGAAGGAGCATTCGAAATGGGCCCCTAGTGCTGCGATTGGCTTCGAGTACGATCCGAACAATAAGCTGAAGCATATAGACTACTGGTATGAGGAGGATGCTAAAAAGGAGTGGTAAGTCACATCGCCCGCAAATGCTCTGCAATGCTGTACTGATGGATTTCAGGCCCGTCGACGAAGAGAACGCCAACATCGATGGCGGACCCCAGGAAGACGAGGCATTCGACTACAATGCCGTTCCGACCCGCTTCTTCTACGACGTCGAGACCGTCGGCGGCCTCGACCCAGACCAGATCGTTCTTCAGGGCATCTCAGTACTCCAGCGCAAACTAGCCGAGATCATTAGCAGCTTAACAGGTGGCGACCAAGGAGATGCCATGGACACTTTCGGTGCGCAGAGCCCCACGATGAATGGCGGTGCTGGCTTCGGTGGACAAGACGCTGGGTACACCACTCCGTATGGCAACGCCAGTGTTTGGGGAGGAGGAGCTGGCGGAACAACACCGTACGGTGCTACGCCCTATGGTGGTGGTGGCGCGAATGGACAATCATGGTGATTTCCAAGGGAACATCGCTCCAGTCTCTTCAACTGCTAACACTCTCACCTTCAGATTCTCTGAGCCGTGATCACCAGTCCCAGCCAGGACTATGTCCGGCTTATAGAGTTCCGGCTCGTCCTGGGAATTATCAAAATCAAGTCTTGTAATTAAGTGCATGGTCTGGCGTTCACGTGGGGCGGCGTTCGCACAAGGAGGGGATAGGTCTGGATAGATCTTCTTCAATTTCTTCCCTACACACTAAAGACGCAGAAGAAATTCCCAGAAATGGTTCTCTTGACGGATTATTGGAGCACTTGGGCGAGTTTTTCCACAGCCCATGCAGCGCTTAGCACGATGAAGTATACCCATTCGATCATTGCTTGGCATTCCGATAAAGAAATCTATAGCTTTCATGGCTCTTCGTGAGAGTTTTATGATATGCAGAATGGCAATGTATGTGCCGAATACCAAAGCTTTTGTCCAAGACTGTGAGAGAGGGGAATATATTTACAGACATCGTGCCAAAGCCCATGCTCAAAACGCCAGGCCTTTTGGGCCATATCCGATCACAATACTCGTACAATACGTTAACAAAATCGGCATCATTACCCAGAGCTTATGAGTTCTTGACGACGCCGACTTTAGCAGCCTATTGTCTTGTTAGTGGGTTGACATATTTCGGATTGAATTCGTGTGCTGACCCTCAAAACTCGTCCGTTCAACAGGAAGCCCTTCTGCTGAGTGTGGAAAACCGTGCCATCTTCCTTATCTGGCTGCGGCGTCTGGAATACGGCCTCGTGGATATTTGGATCAAATTTCATTCCCTCGGCACTCGGATCGAACCGCTCGAGGCCGTGTTTCTTGAGCGTCTGCATGAGGATGTTGTCCGTCATTCGAAGTCCGTCGTGCAAGGTCACTAGATCGGCGTTCTCAGGTGTGAGCTTATCGGCAGGGACAGTGGTGAGGGCGCGATCAAGGTTGTCGACGGATTCGACGAGATCCCTGGCGAAGCGTTGCAGGGCGAAGTCTTTGGCGGCTTTGACTTCGCGTTGCGTGCGGTCTTGGAGGTTGCGGAATTCGGCGACGCTGCGGAGGTATTTGTCCTGGGGATTGAATCAGCGATAGCTTCTTATATGGTGAAATCTTGAGGAAGATGTATCGTAGCCATGGAGGGGCGTTCCATGTACCACAGCATAATGGAAGGTGGGATGGAATGGAATGCGAACCTTGAGGTCCACAATCTCGGCATCCTTCTTGCTTAGCTGCTCCTTCAGCTGTGCTATTTCGGGCGACTGTTCTGAAGGCTTCTGTTCCCCAGGCTTCGTCTCTTGGGCGGCATCGCCTTCTTTGGCCGCCGCGGGCTGCTCTGAGTACCACCGCACGGCGGCAGGCGCTCGTGTGACAATCAACTGCTGGCGAACGGGAAGGAAGGCGGATTGGATCCGGATCGGAGAGCGCAAGGCGCGCCGTGATGTGCGTAATAAATTCCTTTGCAGCATGTTCAGAGGCGGGGAGATGTGATGGTGTTGGAATTGGCCGCTCAGGAAAAATCGGTGGTCCTCAATGACATGATGTCCGTGCGGCCCGAGAAGTGGATGGCGGCTGGCCCTCGGCATCAGTTCCGAGCTCAACCTTCAACCTCCCATCATGTAGACTTAAGTTGCGTCCCCTCGCCTTGACTTCTGGGCGCGTGATGAGGACCGTATCCACCAAAGTACGCATTCGATCTGTATTCGGAGTCAGACCTTCGTTATCTTGTCCGTACGGTCGCAGGTTTCTCGCCTCCAGCGAAGCACCTTCCGGTAATGCGGAAACCCGTTCTTCTCCCCGGGCTCTCCAGAAGGCAATCAAGGCGGCCTACTACCGTGGCGGAACCTCTCGCGCCCTGATTATCCAGCCCCGAGATCTGCCCCGGAATCGATCACAATGGCCGGCTATCTTCCGCCAGCTCATGGGCTCCCCGGATCCATATGGACGACAACTGGACGGCATGGGCGCAGGAATCTCGTCACTCTCCAAAATTTGCCTGGTTGAGCCTTGCAACGCCAAGGTCCATGGAAACCTCCTTAGTGGTGAACAATCGCCTTCCAATGACTCGCAACCCATCATAGACTACACATTTGTTGGCTTAGGCGTCCAAGACGATCTTGTCGATGTGGCGGGCAACTGCGGTAACATGAGCAGTGCCATTGGACCATTCGCATACAATTCTGGACTCCTGACCGAGGACTTCTACAGAGAAAAGCAAGGTTCCGTCACCATACGCATGCGAAATACGAACACCATGAAACTCTTTGCGGCAACCTTTGATGTAGTCGACGGACAGGCTGCTGTCCAAGGCAACTACTCAATTGACGGTGTTGCTGGGACTGGTGCCAAGATGAAGCTCGATTTCATGAATCCTTTCGGATCAAAGACTGGCAAATTGCTACCCACGGGAAAGAAGGTGGACATAATTGTTGGTCACAGGGCTAGTTGCGTGGACGGAGCTAACCCAGCAATCTTCGTTCGTGCGGACGACGTAGGGATCACAGGAACAGTCTTGCCGAATGAACTCGATAGTCTTCCTGAAAAGCTGGAATTGCTTGAGAAAATTAGAAGAGCCGGGGCGGTTGCTATGGGCCTGGCGAAGTCCGAGGATGAGGTTGCACGAACGATACCAAAGATTGGCATGGTCTCCATGTCTTCCACGCATGAGGTACTGTCTGGTGAGACAATCAAGAGCGCATCGGTTGACATCGTTGTTCGTTTCATATCCGACGGGCAACCACACCGTGCTATTCCCTTGACCGCTGCTTTGACAACAGCTGTTGCGGCAAAGCTACCGGGCACCATTGTCGAGCAGCTACTTGCACCGGAGCCAATTGTGGATGACGCTATTACGATTGGACATGCGAGTGGAAGAATACAGGTCAACGCCAATATGATCCGCAGCGGAAGCGAATTGGAGCCGGAGTCGGCCTCTGTCTATCGGACCGCAAGGCGTATTTTCGAAGGGCATGTATATTGGACCGATTATGCCAATACTGAGGAGAGGCCAGTTCCGGAAGACATTGACGAGCTCCCAAATCATTCACTGGGACTAGCTTATGTTTTGGAGTCTCGCGGCAAGGATTCTTCACTACTATTCAAGGGCTCAACCCACTCCCAGGTTGCCGCTTGCACCTCCACCGACCCCTGCAATCCCGAAGCGATCATCCATCTTCCTGTACGGGATCAGCTTATTGAACTGAAAAGGAGCCGGACAGATTTGCTGGAGCTGCTAGTGGAACTGCAAAAGGGCCAAGCACAATCTTCAAAAATGAACCGCGAAATCGTGTACCAGTTGAAAGCCGCGCGGGGGAATCTGAATCGTGTCATAGACGAAATAAGCGGTTCCGATGCTCTAAAACGCTCGGGTCCATTGGGTCATGAGGAGCCCTCTAGTTCAGCAAACAAGAAAGATATCACAACACCGCATTCGGATGACCAAGAAGATGCTACCTTACTTTCAGGATACGTAGACGGACTCAAACGGTTGACACGCTCGCCCTCGTTAGATACCGGAAGGAATCCACCACCCAAAAATTCTCCTACCACATCTAAAACACTAACCTGGCAAGACAAACGGCGACTTTGGTTTAATTCCATCGATATACACAGGCCCATGTATCACAAACGCCTCCTTATGGCTCCGCTCACACACAGACCCTTGTATCACAAACTCCTATGGCACGGTGTGCGGGGCCGTAAAGTGTTACCAAAGGCCGCCAAGGGGAGACCACTCGAAGAGGTCGTTTCTCGCCAACGACAAATTGGAAGGCGGATACCGGACGTTTTCGAGAGCGTAGACAATCAGGAACGTAGGTGTTGACTTAGAAACCCCTGGTCTCGACGTCGATTTCATCAAGGGGGGCTATATGCACGAGCCCATGCCACTGGGAGTTGCAAAACAATGAAGCCAGCACTACTTCTATCATAGATAAGACTCAACATCATACTCAAGGAGGATCAACAACGTCGATTCGATGACAATGTGTAGACTTAAAAACTCTATACCGTAATTGACATACACTTTATATCTATTAGTACAGAAACACCACAACTACAATAACAAAATTTCTTCAAGCAACTCCCCCACTGTTCTGCACAGATCCCGTACTCAACCTTCTCCATCTACTAAATAGGCTCGAGATAAATGCAAGGCCTGCGGCGGCAACTGCGATCGCCAATCCGACCTTGATACCAGCCATGTACCCCGCCACGATACCAGGTACTTGCTCATCTGAGAAAACGCGTCGGATTTCCGTTGCTCCCGTTGCTATCACGGTAATAGGGTCTACGGAAGGAGCAGTTTTCGGGAGAGTCGAGACGAGCTTGTTGACGAAAGCGGACTGGGCCGCTGTAATAAGAGCTGTCCCGCCTGCGTTCATGAAGACTGAGAAAGACTGTTAGCGAGACTCCTCAGAGATGGGACTATGCAAAAATTCAGGATGACTTACATATCACGATGGCTGTCGCGGTCGAAATATCCATCGGGTCCACACTCCCCTGGCTGACAATGATGGGGAGCTGGATCGCCGCTCCCCAACCGACACCACCGATAATCTGATATCCAATCCATTTCCCCGTGCCAGTTCCGACGTCCAATGTATAAAGGAGTCCAGCGCCGATAGTCGCGAACGCCGCACCAAGGACCTCGATCGGAGCTGTGAGACCAGTCTTGCTGACGAAGATACCAGACAGAATCATCGAAATGGTGACCGAGATGATAAGGGGAAGATTGTAAACCCCGGAAATTGTGGGACTGACGTTGTCGACACTTTGAAAGTAAATGGGGAGGTAGTATATGACGAGGAAATAGGGTCCCGAGAAGAAGAAGGTGTATGCGCAGCTCACGCCGATAAGTCGTTGTTTGAAGAGTCGGGGGACGATCATGGCGCGCTCGCCTTGGAAGAACTCCCAGACACCAAAAACAACCAGGATAACTGCAAACCCAACGAGCAGACCGATAACCTCGCCGTTGTCCCATGCTTCCGTTTGTCCACCCTTTTGGAGCGCCAGGATGTACGATACGATTGCGCCCATGATGAGCGCTACCCCAACTGGATCCATGTGTAGCAATTTTTCTCTCCACGTCGCAGCCACAGGTTTCGACCCGCTCGGAGCATGGAATGTGATCAGGATGATCAAAGCAGAGATCCCACCCACTGGGAGATTGATATAAAAGCACCAACGCCACGATGCCTTCTCCGCAAACGCGCCGCCTATCAAGGGCCCCAGGACCGCAGCAACGCCATAGCTGATGCCCACGAATCCCGTATACATCGCTCTCTTACTCGGCTCCGTCACGAAGGCTATGATGGTATAAGCTCCAGTGCCGATTCCAGCGCCCCCGAGTCCAGTGATTGCTCGGCCGATGATGAGGCATAGGGAGTTGGGCGCGACGCCGCAGATTAGGGAGCCGATCTCAAAGATGAGGATTGAGAGGAGGAAGGTAGGTTTCAGCGCGAAGAACTTGTAGGCTTTCCCCCAGGAGGATTGGAAGCCGCCGTTGGTGAGGAAGAACGCGGAGCCATACCAGGAGACGTCGGCGAGGCCGCCGAAGTCGTCGGTGATTTTGGGGATTGCGGTTGCGATAATGGTCTATGGATGATGTTGTTAGCTTGGCTCATAGAGCAGCTACATCACTAGGCTTACCATGTCAAGAGATACGAGGAAGATAGCCAGGACGAGGGCGAGGACAATGCAGAAGAGTTTGGTTCCTGACGGGTACTCGGTCGTGTCTTCTTCGTCCGAGGAATGCTCGTTGGCTTTTTCGTTAGAACCGGTGAGAGCGGTGTCCTTTTCCGCGTTCTTTTCGTGAGGCACGGGCTGTGCAATTGTATTCATGTGTGCTTCTGAGGAGTAGCCTGTTCCATTGATCTTCGAATCCTTGTCATCAGACATTGCGCTGGCAGACGAGGGAGTGAGGTATCCCATCTCCTTTGGTCTCAGATCGGTCCCGGACTCCATTTCGTGAGAAGCTCCTGCTCGATTGGACGTCTTGGGTTGGTTCGTGTATCGTCTTTGACTGCAAATTTATGACGACTATGTCCATGAGAGCCGCAAAACAGGGGGATAAAGAGTAATTAAACAACGGAATGGCAAGAGCGGTGTAGGTTTGTACCTTTGTCTCAGATTCGAGAAGGGGTTTTGGATGTTGTTGTACAGCCGTAGAGGGAGGCTAGCCCCAAATAGGCAATGACGATGTATGGCTCAAAATGAGTCATCTTGGCTCATGAAATATAAAACTGACGGCCAGTATCGAAGTTCTAGCACTTGGAAGGCGACCGCAGCGGGTCGAAAAAAGGGCGTTCGAAGAAATACAGGCCTTGATAAGGGCGTCTTGGGTCACTGTGAGTCTGCAGAAATATCTAGGTTTCGGTTAGGGGTGAAGCATCAGGGATAAAATCATAGCTGAGCTTCATATAGTTAGAAAAAATTGCACAGCAGCTTCCCCGTCTTGTTGCTGCCGACCGTCTGAGTGTTGCCGATGCGCGAGGAGCCTGGGGCAAAGTATAGGGTAAGAGGAAAGAGCATTGCTTAGCCAGTGTCAGAGCTGGGGTATCCGGGTAGGTGAATTGTAGTAAAGAGTACTGTCGCGCTATCAAGACTAGTAGTGCTCAAGTGAAGTTGAAGATGGAGATATACTGCACTTTGCCAGCTCCGATGGCACGGCCACGGAATATCAGCTTGTAGAACAGCTGCAAAGACGAAATCTGTTCCTGTCTGCCCCTTAGCTAACCAGACGGGAAATTTTCAATTAGAAGCAATTCGTGTTAGACATAACCCGTTGGATGTCGAGAAATTGGTAAGATAGTTAAGGTGTATGCAAGGGGTATATAGGGGTAACCGGTTTTTTGTACTAAACTACATAGTTACATTTTAATATTGGCTATTAGTGCGATGCATTATAGTAGCTTAAATTCGGACTTTATCCAAGGTTCGTACCGCCAGTGAGCAGAAGCAGTCAATCATGACAATGGAATTCAAAATTCGTATTCTTAACTGACTCGTGAGTGAGAGACATACGGCTGCGTCTGCTTGGTAATTCTCGACCTCAGCTGAGGGAAGACAAAAGTGTTACACTTTAAGAGCACCAGCGGACGGAAAGGCAACTTTTTCGACTTTCCTCATACCAGGCCCCCATGGAACAGTATTCCGTAACCTAACCGGAGGAGCAGACCGCTCCATGTTCCTCATCAACTCCAGCCAACGATCCGCGCGAAATATGTTGGGAATTCCAGGGTACGATCGCTGATTTCTTCGTCACCGACCAAGAAGTAACGAAAGAAATTCAGCATGCTTCCGTGTATGATGCTGTGTACGGTGCCGGGCCAGACACGATCATGAAGGATTTCTATGGCGCGCGGATTCAGAAGCCACCATCGTTCAGAGGGATGCATATTGCTGTCAATTGTGTGAGTTGGTCCGTCTTAAAGAACATGTCATCTATGGCTAAATGTAATGCAGAGATGGCCAAGCTTGAAGATCTCATGAAAAGGACATCCTTTTCAATCAATATGGAAGCGTTTCAACATTATTATTTTGAGCAGCACGAAGCATTGTGAGGGCTACATTCTATTTCTCTTAGTTGCGAAATACTACCAGTAAGACCGTGGCTTACCTCCTAGACCCTATCAGCACTATGCTAGGACTAATTAATACATTACATCCAGGGCGATCTCACTACAGATCTAGCTGAAAGATATAAAAGGTTCATGCTGTTTGTGAGTCCACATGGTCATCCTAGGCAGTAAGCCCGATTAGCTAGAGAGAAGGTCTCAATGTTTACTTTGGAACTGATTTAGCCCGGCAGCTGGAGAAAGCCCATTCGACGTACAATTGCCATAAGCCAAGAAACACCTTCCTAGAAAGATATGTTTCTGCCAAGCAACGGCTAGTCGCAGAGTATCCGGCATCCGAACTACCATCAAGCAACGATCCGAATCAAAAGAAGCAGCCTCCTCTTTTGTTCCCCAAATGCTGGAACAGTATCTTGACCCTGAATCGAACACCGCTACATACGACCAGGATCAGGCCGTGTACCGAGATAAGACAGACATTATTGATCCACAGATGATTATGGTCGATAGGCTGTGGCTGTGGAATGATCCGTGTAAGTGGTAGTGAGAGGGATTGTTTTCCCGCCACTAATCGGACGCCTAGATACAGTCATTGCATGTTTCCGAGAAACCTTCTCAAAAGATAGAACGTCGCCTCTGCAGAACATTCTCTGCAGCCTCGACAGTGCCGCCGGAGCTCCAATTCGATCGCCAACTGCTCTGGCTTTGCTGGTGGGACGGAAATGCACTGACAGCCCTAGACGATATGTCAGCGATCGCATAAAAGTCCTCGAAATGTATCAAGCTACCTTGAGAGATATTGTGAGTGACACAGTCCCCATATGCAATAATACTGACATTTTGAAGAACGACAGCTGCAGAAAGTCTCGAGATAGTTTCGATGCCAATGTTTCTCTCACCCGTCGTAGAAAAGGTTAGGTAGCAATTAGACTATGGCAACGTAGACTACATCAGCAGTTCTGTTTAAAGAACTGAGCTGAAGTAGCTTTCACGCGCTAGACAAGCTATCGTGATGTCTCGGGGTCCATTCCTGAACCGGCTCTTTTCTCTCTCAACGCCGCATGCCTGAACACTCTACAGTAGTATAACACCGCAAAAAAGTGCTCAATAGTCCTGAGAAATTCTCGGCTCCCACAGAATAGATTCTTGTTATTAGTGGAACGTTCCCAAGCGGCAACAGGCAATGTTAGCATCAGCAAGCTGATTGAATATTTCCTTTGATTCGTGATAATTACTAGTATGATAGGCATTCCTCAGACATCGAAAATACCTCATATTGAACTAACTATTCGGCAAACCATCCTCAAGGGGAACTCCATCCAAAATGCATTCCATATTCCATTCTCAGGATCGCTCCAATCAAAAGAAAACTCCTGCGCTGTTGGGGATTGAGCCCTGACCGACCCCCAAGCTGACATGCAAATAAGGAAATTGAAAGAGAAACATATGCTTTTCGAAGAAAGTCCCCGCCAAGCTATGCCACAGGAGGCTTGGTCCAAGTAACCCGCCACGCCAAAGAAAGATCCCATTCTCAGCGACCGATCACAAACGATGCTCACCACCAGAACATCGCACGCAGGAGCTTAGGCAGAAGTCCTCCCTCCCGGGGCCTTCCAGTCCTCAATGCCCGCCACAACCTCCTTTCCGACAACCGTCTCCTCGCGAATAGCTTGAGCTGGGATGCGATACATGACAAGATACTCACTGTGATGCATCCAGACCTCTTCACTCGTGAGCTCCCGATCCTTCAACAAGTCTGCAGCGCGAAACACGGGACCGCGAGCTAAGTGCGCAGTGTCGATACCGACGACAAGACACACGGCGCCGTACTTGCGGGCGAGACACAGAGCGACGTTCCGGGCATGTGCCTCGTCGGTGTAGACGGAGATGAGTGGCGATGAGATATTGGTTTGGCGGTAGAGATGTTTCAACCCGAAGTCCTTGAGGATGGAGGTGTAGTTCAAGATGGTGGTCTGGTTCTTGGCACGGAAACCTTCGCGGAAAGAGTAGCGGGTTTGGGATGCCGGCCAGTGGACTCGGAAGACTTTGGCTGGCAGTTGAACAGGGGCAAGAGATGGCTCGGCATTGTTGGTCGACGAGGCAGGGGGAATGGCGGGACGGGCTGGAGCAGCGAAGGAGTCCTTGAGAGCGAATTGTTGAGTGGACATGGCTGTTTATCCGGTTGGCTTGACACTCGAAGGGAGGATGAAGGATAGGCCGTAGTTGGGTGCATGAAAGAGCGAGTTGTGTTAGAACTTACTGTTTGACAGCGCTTCTTGGATATATTATCGTCGAGAGATTAGAAGAACAGGTTGGTATCCTACGTCCAGTTTAGCTTGAGGTCCAAGAAGGCAACAGCAGCCCGCTTGAGTAAATAAGGTTGTGGGTCGTAGGTCGTAGGTCATGGGTCGTTGGTTGTGAGTTGAAGGTAGTGTGTCGAAGTGATGGAGGAACTCCAACAGACTGGGATATCGCGCGGCGTGAAGAGCTGAAGATCGGACAACACCATCACGGAGGAAAAATAGGTCACTTAAATGGATACTTGAACAAAGGGCGGTGTGGCAATCCATTCAAACGGTATCGGAAGCTCTGGTCCTTATGTATGTATATATCCTATCCAAAACGGCAGTGTACATTTACTTGAGGGCGCTGTCTCGCGTCGGGAAGCTTGACGCGCATCCGAACGCAGGCAGCCGGGAGAGAGATCATGACAGTTGTAGACAACAGTGATCGAGAAATTGGAGATAACAGGAAATTTGATCGTGTCCCCAGGTAGTAACTGGGATTTTGATGACCGATTGCATACAAGGATATCGGGGTGTACATATGTTTGAGAGGTCGGACGACGCGTGGAAACTGGTGCGGAGACCTGTCTTGAGTCTGTAGCAGCGCAAGCATACTTCTACCCCAGCGACAGACGACGGAAAATTGCGGCTTCGGCACGTTGAGACCCGTCTGCTGGAAATGTGAACAAATGTTACATCCCAGCACGCGTAGATGTACCACCATAAGCAGTGGCATTTAATTACATTCATGTGGCTGAGATAAGCCATTTCGGGGTAGTGGTAATGCTCAACGAACAGAGAGAACGCCACTTGAAATTTGTGTCTGAATTCGGCGTTTCCAAATGGCTCAGCCACGGGTTAGTTCTGACGACCGTCAAGTAAAAATCACTAGTTGGGAAGGTTATTGAGAAGGAAGCTACGCGGATATGTTCGAGAGAGCTTGGGCGATCCAAGGACATGCAGGCATAGCCGCAGAGATCCTGGCCAAAAGCGCAATTACTGCGGTGTTGCAGGATGGTTATACAGACCAAACGGGAGATTGCTGCGTCCGTGCAAAGCCTGGCATGTTGTGGTGATATGTCGTGAGGCTTCGCAGAAGATGATAGAATGTTAGGGCGATAGCGAACGCTGATAGGTTACCGGACATGACACTGGTACTGGAATCGACGACTTGGACTCTGAGAGTTGCCGTTCCCGGACGGATACATGCCTCCCCAAAGCTCGAGCTTGTAATTGAACTCACCGCTACTTTCGTAAAGTCCAGGTGAAGATGAAAGCTGTCCTCAAGAACCCCGAGTCGGATCCAGGCCGCTGGCAACCTAGGAACCAGGCGCGATCTCGTCGGTTGTAGGATGTTGTGCAGCATTGTCATGGAAGCAAATCACGCCCCCACGGTCACGAGCGTGCGCTTTGTTCCGATATTAGATAGGCGTTTCTCGAGCGGTACAGTGCAACATATGTCGTGTTTGACGTTTCAGTGAAGTGGTCAAACACGTGGACTCGCATGATCAATGGTCGCCACGCCAGTCCGAACGCGGTTAGCCCCTTGTAACATCGAAAAAGTTCACGACCAAGGCTCATTGTCACGCAAACAACCCTCGACGCCACCCTTTCAGTCTGATCGCACCCGAATACCCCGGATCCACTCTCCCCGGCCTCCAATTGCTCTTCGGCAATCTTGAATCCGACTCATCAGCCCAGAATTACGGCCGAGATCCATCAAACGACAGCTCCTCCCTCCCACTTCCTTCGAGATTGAATCTCCAAACGGCGCCCTCAAAGGCGACGACCTGATCGAACGCCGCACCCACACCTCGTTATCTCCCATTCCATCCACGACAAACGCCCCGCCACCCAACGCACATAATGGCCTACTTCCGCATAACGCTCCTGCGGAGTGCCATCGGCCTGCCTCTCAAATCACGGCAAACGCTCAGCGCGCTTGGGCTCAAAAAGCGCATGGCCACCGTCTACCACCCCGTAACACAGACTATCGCGGGCCAGATAATGCGCGTCAAGGAGCTGGTCGATGTGGCCGAAGTCGCAGAGCCCAAGACGGTGCAGCAAATGAGGGAGGCGAGACGGCCGGATCCAGGGTATTATGTTGAGAAGACGTATGGTTCTGGAGATCGGATAGTATGAGTGTGTGGATGGGAATGGGCTTCGGGTGGGTGTGTGCATATATGGCTAAGAGAGTACCTGGCATGGGTCATGCTGCGATCGGGGTTCGCGGATTGGGCGAGGTCGTAAAGACGATATGGCGGATAATTGGGCATATTCTCTGGCCAAGGGGAACCTCAAGCGACAAAGGATACGTGTATGATAGGACGAGTGACGGCTTTGGAAAATGCTCTCTTCTCAGCGGCAAAGGGAGAACGTCGTTGATTGCATCGTAGCAGATCACGCTCGTTATGCACGACCTCGGAATGTTTACGACATTCAAAGAATCTATGATTATCATTGCATTTTTATCTTGTCATGAGCAAGCGGCCACTACCCCGAATCTCTGATGCCCTTTGGAGTCCGCCGTTTCCGTGTCTACCATATCATAACGCATTTCCAGAACCGGCCTGATGTATGCCTCGCTAAACAAGGTTTACTACTACCCGCGCTTAGTAACCTATGCTGTGCTCTTGCTGAATTGGATCAGCCTCTTGACACCAACCTAGAATATGATTAGCTTCGGAAAGTTATCTGATGACAGGTGAAACACTAACCATCCAGTTGCTCCCCTCATCAGTCTTGTTCGTCATCAAGTCTGTGAAGAGGGCAATGGCCTCGTCATACTGTCGTGCCTGAAGATGCCCTGCCAACTCTTTCATTTCCTCGATGGTGTCGGGCTTCAGAAGATCCTCATTATTCAGGTGATCAAAGAGGATATTGAGCCGCTTCTCTGTATCCGCAACGTGTTGCTTGTACTGCGAAGGTGCCCGAGTCTTGACACGCTGCATATCTGCGTTCAAAATCTCATATATGGGACGAGAACTTGCTGGGATATGTGTGCGGTCGCCAGCAGCTACTTCGATCAGCATTTATATGATTATGTCATGAAAATCCAACGTACGATGTTTGGACACAGAAGGAGCCGACTTCTGAGACTGCGCGGTACCGGGCCGCGAATCAGGCTTGGGTGGCCCACCTTGTGGAGGCCCACCCGGCGGAGGTCCCCCTCGTGGTGGTCCTTGCGGCGGAGGTCGTGCGAAGCCTGGTGGGGGTGCCGAGCTTTGGGGTGGAGACGCTTGTGATGCCTGCGGCGTGTAAGAGCCCGAGGCATACGGATTTGGGGGAGGCGCGATTTGACGAGGGGGTGGAGCCATACCACCTCCGGGAGCTGACGGCTGGACACCGGGTGCTGGAGCGTAGCGATTGGAGGGTGGGCCCGCTGACGGAGGAGGGTTGTAAGGTGAAGTTCCGCGTGGGATCACTGGCGGCTGAGGAGGGGCGAAGGCACTGGGTTGTGGAGGTGCATATTGACTTGCAGCAGATGACGATGGTCGACCATCATTCTGAATGGTGGCGGTGGTCGGCGAGAATGTGCGCATTGGTCCTTGCGGTGGCCCCTTTGGCGGTGGAGGTGGGGTCGGTCTCGATATTGGGGGCGACATACCAGGTTGAGGTGGTCCTTGAGGGGGAGCTGCATAGTTTTGCTGTCCCGGGAACGGAGAGTTGATTGCGTTCTGGAGACTTGGAGTACCCCGGCGGGAGCTTGGCTTCGGAGGTCCAAAATCGGGCGTATCATTCCAAGGCGTGATGTCGTTTCGCTTGGCCGCCGGTGGAACAGAAGGGGAGCTAGAGAAGTTCCGAGGTGGAGGTGCGATGGGATGATGTTGTTGCTGCTGGTAGCCACCATATCCTGGACCAGGAATTGGAGGCTGCGAAGGCTGGTAGCCGGCCGGTCGGTAAGGATCTCGGACGTTTTGAGCGGGATATGTAGGGGCTGCCGCCTGTCCCACTAGAGGATTCGCAAGCGGGGCATACGGTGATGCTGTCTGCTGCTGCACTGGTGCGGGAGCGTTCCCAAGAGGTTGGTATGTCGGTACGACACGCGAGGTTCGCTGAGCAGCGGTCGCCTGCGGTTGCCGCTGGGTAGCAGCGGGTGCAGCTTTAGGGGCAGCTTTCCGGGTTGCTTGCTTGATCCGGTTTCTTGCCACGTCGGCCGCAGGGTACTTCTCAGGAAGAAGGTCCAAGTACTTTTCCGCGATAGAAAGCTGGCCGTGCGCGGCGGCAACTTCGGCATACTCAACGTACTTTGCATACAGGGGACTCAGCTTCCAATTGGAATCCTTCTGCCGCTCGGCGTCCTTGAAATCTGTGACTTTCCGGAAGACAGTGACCTTCTCAATGAAGTCCTGGAGTGAGCGTGCATGGACAGCGAAGCTAGTGTCATTTGTCGATTGCTCCACACCTGCAGCCTCGCTTTCCTGCAGTTCCTGCGCCCAATTGACAACGACCTTCTCCAGCTTAGACCCGGCCAAGTAGCAGAATGATGCGTCTTTCCGGTAGGAGCCAGCTTCGCCCGAAATGGATTCTTCGAGACGGTCTCCAAGGGCTTCACACAGATCCGGGAACTCTGACGCATCCGCAAAGGTGCATATCGTAGCCATAACTTCTTTCCAATCCTTGAGATCGGCATTGTACACGACGTCCCACAAATTCTTCCCGACGACGGAGGCCAGGAGTCTCATATAGTTGGGCCCATCGGATTGCTTCTTGAAGTAAGCGGCCTGTGCCTTCTCGATGCACTTCTCCCCGCCGCAGATGGCGATCATGAAGGCATCAGACATCCTGTTCTCTTTCAAGGAGATTTCCAAAGCGGCGTCGAAAGCACCTAGCATGAGGGCCCGGGTAATCTTCTTGTCGGCTTCGGTTTCGGAGCCAGTGTACATTTGGAAGGGGTTGTTGGTCTTAGCACCCTTCGAGGAGGCCAGATCGGAGAGAAAGCTGCCTCCAGCCTCCGATTTATCGAAGAACGAAGCGCCTTCATCATCGCCAGCCGTTTCAGTCGCCTCTGCCTCCTCCTTTGAATCTTCGACCGAATCTTCGGTTGTAGTGTCTGCAAATCCAAGGTAGTCGACAAGCTTTCTACGTGGGTTGTCAGATATCAAGGTCTCTATGACTGTCCAGTCTGCCTTCTCCTCCTCGGTGGTTGATTTCGATATTTTAGATTCGCAGATAGCTGTGAGATCGCCCCTTTCCAGCGCCTTGTCGAACTCTTCACTGGCGGACCCGATCTCCGAGTCAATTGCAAAAGTAGATATGGTGATCTTAGACTTAGAGTCGACCACACCAAACCTGACTAGCTTTCCTCCAAACCCAAAAGACACACCAGCTCTCCGTTTCAGCCATTTTGGCGGCTTTGGCAATGTGAACGATGCGCCCTGGGGCTCAACATGAGTCTTGGAGAAGAAATCCTCGCCATCCAAGGCCTGCGAAGTGGACTTCATCGGGTCACCGCCAGACCCCGTGTTCTGGAGTGTCTGCACAGCAATCTTGCCATCAAAGGAGGCTGTTGCCAATATGTTGGGATTCATTGGGTTAAACCTCGTTTGAAAAGTCCAGTTCGTTACCACTGGAAATTCGCCAAGAGACTCGCCGGTGTGAGGGTTCCAAGCAATAGTGCGATTGTCCTTGCCGCAAGAGAGGAGGATGTCGCTATCCTGGCTACACCAAGATAGCGAAAGCACCCCTTGGTCGTGGGCGGAAAGGGTTCTCTCCGGCGCATTCGAATTCCGGAGATCCCATACCAACACAAGAGGATTCTGGTCCGTTGGAATAGCCGTGACTAGCCTTGTTGGAACATCGGGATCCCACGAAACTGCGCTGACAGATTTCCTTCCAAAGTTGTTCAACGTCAGGTTCTCCTTCTTGCCTTTCACGTCCCAGACAGTGACAAAGCCTCCGCTGCTTCCAGTGGCCAGAATATGAGCAACCTTCTTATTCCAGTCGAGCGTCGTGTACTCGTCTGGGTTCGCCCCAGCTTTTCCTAAGCGGAAGGACTTGGACTGGTCATCGAGGTCGTGAACATATAGCTCCCCTTTCGCTCCTGCGGAAGCGAGGATGTGCGGCCGGAAAGGGTTGAATTGGATCGCTTGAATAGGGCCGGTGTGCTTGTCAATCTGGCTGATCAAAGC
Source organism: Clohesyomyces aquaticus (assembly GCA_002105025.1). Classification (NCBI taxonomy): domain Eukaryota; kingdom Fungi; phylum Ascomycota; class Dothideomycetes; order Pleosporales; family Lindgomycetaceae; genus Clohesyomyces; species Clohesyomyces aquaticus. Next base: position 230,937 of record MCFA01000005.1, read on the forward strand.
ATCGCTGCAAGACTTCAGTACTCGTCCATCACATGGCCTAGCATTGGTGTTACCTTGCACCGGACCGCAGCTTCTCCGCGTCCCAAAGTACCAATGCCCCGCTATCCAACGCTCCCGCTATTATACCCCGGGGGTACTGTGGGCTGGGCTGACTCCATGCAATGTCGTTGAACCTGTATCATGAGTCAATGCCACTGGGACAGTGTGTACATGCGGAGTCGCAGAGCGCTGGGGCATACCTCGAGTCGGCATTGATAGTTGCGACAGGTTGGAGCTCGACTCCCTGGTCAGGGTTGTCCAAATCAAGCTCCCAGAGCTCCAATGTAGTATCGTTCGAGAAGTCGGCATCCACAGCTCCCGCCTTGGTTCCCGTAGCAATCAAAGGCGGCGACGGTCCCAGCGACCAGGCAAAGGTGGCCGTTCTGGGGATTTCTCGCAGGCGGACCATGATGGGCGGCGGCAGAGGGAGAGTAAAGGAGAGACAGGATACGGGGGAAAGAGGTGAAGAGGGCCTCTGCGGGTGGCGAGTGCGTGGAAGGTGCCTTGGAGTGGTTTGGTTTTGATCTGTGCTTGCAGCTTCAACACCTGTCCTGACCATCATCGCCCACTGCCAAGACGTAATCCCGGTTGTGGGCTCGGGCCACGTGACCTTCTTGTCTGGACTTTCACTCCGCCCAATCAGCGCGAGCATCGCACTTGTTCAACTTCACGCGCCTTAGTAACCCAACTCAACACAAGAATCCAGCCATGGCCGACGCATCGCGACTCAAGGCTACCATCTTCGTGGGCGGACTCGACAACGCAGTAACCACACAGGTCCTGCACGAAACCTTCGTTCCCTTTGGAGACGTCGTGAATGTGACCTTGCCTAAACCGGACTTGCCTTCGTCCACGGACCCACATCGAGGCTTTGGATATGTCGAATTTGAGGAGACCGAAGACGCAGAGGAGGCCATCTACAACATGGATCAGAGCGAGCTTTTCGGACGGGTTATCAAAGTAGCGCCAGCCAAGCCGCAGAAAGAGCACAACGAAGGCCTGGGTAGCAAGAGCGCCATATGGGAAACGGCAAGTCACGTTTTGATATCAATTTTTGGTATTATTACCTCTCTGACATCCCGATAGGAAGCCTATGCGGCCAAGTACAATGTGAGCGAGGAGGATCGTCAGGTGGCGGAGCGTGAGCATGACGGCTCTAATGATCGACCTATGGATCCCATGCAAGGACTGCAGGGTTTGGATGAGGCCGGCCCAAAGCCGAAGTGAAGAAGTTCAAGTCTAGTTTTCGATTCTTGGTCCCTTGAGCCTGCCCTATGTGCTGAGTCGCATAACCCAGGACGCGCTGCTTGGGAGACGGTAGAGGCGCTATGGGCTCAAAGGACGACTCTAAGAATACCCAACTTGGTCTCTGTAGGGTGACACTTCTCCCCACCCTACTACGGTTCGACTTGGGAGAAGGGTCAAAGCATTTGTTTGGAGCTCGGCGTAAAGGAAGAACAGGGCATGTTTCTGATATCAAGTTGAGGAACCCTTCAATTTGTACAATGCAGCCCCCTCGGCCATGAACTCCCAATCTGAACCGATTCTCATTCCAAACAATTCATCCAAACGTTCTCAAACTGCCTGTTTACTGGGCGCCCTGCCTCCTCAAGCGCAGGTTCTTGTCCGTGTAGAATTTCCGTCCGATGGAGAAGATGGCCGCACCGACGGCAACGCTGGGAGGTCATTAGAAGGGTGTTATAGGGCGTCGGGTGAAGGTCTTACGCAAGGACAATACCTAACGTCCACATTAGCTTAATTTGGCTCCTATAGGGCGTCGTGCAGGGCGGCGAGATACTTACCGAGGGGAATCAGCTCGGCGGGGATCTTTCTCAAGGTGCGCAGGCGCTGGGAGACGGTGTGGGCTGTAGATGGTCTATTTAGCACAATGCAGATAACATTGGAGACTACCTCTAGCTCGAGGCAACTCAATGGTGGCTGGACGTACCGCCATGCTCCTCCTTCTATGCTTGGGTCAGTCCGGAATCAGCAGATACATGTCCCCTCAAGCGACTCACATTGGCGGGCCTCATCATGCGCATCGACTGGCGCATGTAGAGCATGCGCGTCGGCTGCATGGAGAGCATTCGGGTGCGATACATGTTGGAGAATGAGTAGGAGAGTTCTTCGCAGGCGGTCGGGGTCGTAGTCGGGGTCGTCGTGCGAAGCAAATCGTCACAGGGTGCACATGGGCTGGGGGGAACGAGGAGCTCCGGAGCCGGCATTTCCCGCGCGCGACAATTGGACCAAGCGCAATCGATCGAACCATCTCTGGCACCTCCGACTTCACCTCATACCTCACCCACTCGGCTCGCTCCACGCCCAATTGACCACCCACCACCGATCCAGCAACGCACCTCGCGCTCCTAGACGCCATGTCCGACTCAGAAGACCCCCAGGTCACCAAGCCCTTCAAGTTCGTTACTGGTATGCGATCCGCCGGCGCCTGTTACCCGCCTGTGAGCTAACATGGACAACCAGCCGGTACGCCCTTGCCATACGACCCGATGCATGCCCCCGAGCCCCCGTGACGGGCACCTCTGTACGCATGGCAGTGTAGACCAAGTCACTAACTTTCGCTGGGGATACTAGGCTTCGATGCCCGCTTCCCGAACCAGAACCAGACCAAGCACTGCTGGCAAAACTACGTCGACTACCACAAGTGCATTCTAGCCAAGGGCGAGGACTTTGCTCCCTGCCGCCAAGTATGTGCATGGATCACACGCTGCTTCTATCAAGCCTCCCTACTGACACGACATCAAGTTCTATCTGGCCTACCGATCCCTATGCCCGAGCGGATGGACCCAACGATGGGATGACCAGCGCGGTATGTGGAAGCTTCTTGTTGAATAGGCTATGGTAGCTGACTTGAATACAGAGGCTGGCATTTTCCCGTGCAGGCTCGACCAGTAGAGGATTAACATGCTACGGGTTCTCATCTGGTGGGCAGCCAAGGATGCAAGACGAATGTCAGAGTAGAGCACCTGTAACATATCGGCAATTGCAATACAGCCCTGTTGCATCCACGTATATTTCCTCCCGGAGCCTATGGTGCGATGAGACCGCGATGAGATGAATGCCAAGTGGATGATGCGAGACAGACTTTTATTTCATATCTCATGATAGATATCCCAGCCGACCATAGAGGCGGATTTGGCTAACCGTTGCCTATCCCCAGTGCATATACGACCCCGGATCTCGCCACTAATGGGTGCAAAATCCAGCCGCTCCACCAGGGAACAAAGGTATCGCTAATGACAGTATGTGCAGGAACGCCGCCACGCACAAATGAAAACGCCGCCACCATTGCCATACATACATGATAGACTCCATACATGGTTGCCTAGAGCGGAAATGAAGCAACAAATATCCAGCCACATGACGTCCCCCATCAGAGCGACCCAAAACAAGTAGGTATCATGCGAGAAGCAAACCAAACACAACGCGAAACCCCGAGAGCAGAATGTTCATATTCGCATATAGTTATAGGAGGGCGACGTGTACGGGGACGCAGCCCCTGAGGGTGGAGGTAGGTGTGGTAGTCGAGCTGGTGATCTGTCTTAGCAATGGTTCTCCACGAACCAAAACCATAGTAAGCACACTAGGGCGAGCTGAAAAGCACTAACGCTGGCGGAACCAATTGAAGCGAGGCCGTTCACCGGCTCCTGCTGCCTCTAATTGAACGCTTCGATCGTAGAGCTCCTGTACAATCGTGTAAGTAGGCATCATGAACAGAGATGTTTTCTGTGATTACTCACATCATCGTCCTTTGATATCTGCACGTCGAGCAATAGGTTCCGAATGCTGTCGTTCCGTGCAAGTGTGGTCGTGGAATAAGGCGTGCCTTGGGCTTGTTGGACTCCAACAATGACTTCACCCATGATTTCGAATTTGCGCCAGTTAATACGTTCCTTTCCCACAACACCTCCGGGTGGGGCCTCTCGAGAATCCCGATTACCAGCCGCGCCTTGGAATACGGAAACGCCAGGATGTGGTGTGAAGGCTGGCGCAGGCTTCTTGTCTCCAACAAAAGTTGAGTTCCCCTCTGACGCTGACACTAGGTCGCGCCTATGTAATGGGATGTACGGTATGCGATACATAGACGTATTTTCCCACGCCAGTCGATACGCAGAGTACGACTTTTGCGTACCCATGAGGATTTCCAATTTCATGAAATCCCGGGCTGTCGTTTGAGGAACCAAATCTCGGGTAGCGAGGAGACGATGCACTGCAGTTCCTTTGATGCCTGCAAGGACAGCACCGAGCGCGTTGTAGTTGTTGAGCTTGCGGACAGCGCGTGCAACCATCATCCACTTCTCTAGCATCAAAGCTCGATGCTTCGGTTTGTCGCGCAAAAGAATGTAGTTAGTGACGAGGTAGGCGACATGATTGAAGTGATCAATCATACGATTGACGTTTTCCAAACTCTTACATCGTTTCTTTTCCTCGGCATTCATGCTGACGTGCCGCACAAGGTCGCGTGGCCGGATCGAGGAAAACATGATCCAGTCAATTCGTGTCAGCTCGCGGGCAATAGCGTCGTCAGACTCAACCATCAGTTGGTGCCATTGGACTTTGGAAAGGGGCTTGATAGGGTTGGGCTCTAACTGTTTCGCCAACTTCTGGTTCATTTCCACCTGGTGAACCCAAGTTTGTGATGAGCTTCCCGAAGCTGTCGACGACTGTGTTGTCCGAGATGTGTTGGTTGTTATCGTGTTTATGCTTCGAGCCATCGACAAGCGGTCTGTGGAGGATACCGAAAGATGGCCGATGGCTCTTGCAAATTCATCATCTTCAGAGTCCTCGTCAAGCACCGTGTGGAAAGTCAGGGCTGGCTCCGTCTGATACCTTTGACGATCGTTGCAAGCCCAATCGGTATCATCATCTTCTTGAACCAACTCTAGGTCGTGCAAGATCTCCTTTGCTGCCACGGCAAATTCCTTGTTCGTTGCCAACCCTTGGGCAAATTTGCGGATGGTGCGGGCTGTCGTCCGGTAGGCGAAGTCCCCGGGATAGCTGCTCACCCATTGCTGTAGAACGGCCAGGTAGCGGAGCTGAGAAATGACACATATCACCTGTGGGTTCCTATCTTTCGTTAAAGCCTCGAAACGTTTCAAGATTGCACCCAAAAGTTGGCTTGGGGCGGCAAATCGGCGGTATAAAGCCAGATATATTGCCACGAACTTCGAGTCGTTTTTCGACATGGGTTGCGCAAGGAGTCGGTCCACCAGCTGATCAAAAGTATAACCTCTTTCGTTAGATGGCTGTTCCGAGACTATGCTCTGCTCGTCGTCAGATGCCTGAGCATCTGAATCGTTCGAATCGTAGCCCGGAGATTCTTCGAGATCAAGGAACGTATGTCCTGGCGTATCACTGGAGTGATATCTACTGCGGCCTTTTTCCTCTCCTGATCGTCGATATGGTCTTGACGACACTGAGAATTCCGAGCTGGCACGTCCATGCCCTTTCTGGCCAAAAGGCTCTCGAGGCGTCACATGACGCACGGCAGACGAATTGGCTCGTGGCCGTGTCGACGCTTGTGATCGGGCTGGATTATTTGTTAATCACGAAATCACCGAGTGTTGAGCCCCGAGTGCGTATCAAAGATGCTAGATGGGTCGTTCCAGAGAAGTGCACTTACGTCTCTTGGCCGCAATGACGGCACGAGTGATGACTGACACACATGACCTGTACACGTCTGCCGAGTCCTCGGTGGCTTGGAATGCTGTGAGGTCTCCGAGGAACGCCTTTGCCTTCTGTTCAACCGTGTCCGGCTGGACCTGCATATGGGGGGCATCGCATTTGCACGCAACAAGGAGGAACGGTAAGGACGCCCGCGCGATGGCATCTGAGGGGAAAAGTCAGTATGCACTTCTTCTGGCGGCTGCCAATGCTATGGCTTTGAACCCAGATAAATAAGAGTAATGTCAATTTACCCAGCATTTCTGGCACATGGGCCAGGCTCGAATGGTTCGTGACATCATATACGGTGACGGCTCCGTCAACGCGAGGGCTCGAAAGGCCGTCCAATGTTTCGGGCCAGTTGATGCTATTCCGGTCGCCGAGCTTCACATCACTGAAGCACAATTCCAAAAAGCGCACTATGTAGACTGCGCCGTCAATTGTCATTTTACGCGTCGAGACAGCCGACGAAGGCACGCCGGGCAGGTGCAGGGCGCGTTGAATGAAGGAGCTTTTCCCGGCACCGCGAGCACCCAGAATGGCAATGTTGATATCCTGCATGGTCGTAGCCGACTCGCTGTTTCCAGACTGGGAGCACATCTGTCAGCACGGAGGAAAGACGGCGTCTTCCCGAGGGAAGGAGCAAGGAGACAAGACATACACCTGCAGAATGCGTGGGCGACTTGGGACTGGGCAGCGCGTCCGGCTGGCGCGAGCTGATATGGGTGGGCGAGAGAGGCCCCTCGGTGTCGGAGGAGCTGTCGACGGAGCTCGACGAAGCTTCCTCGTGGCCCGCGTCCTGCGCCTGGGGAAGTTGTAGCGCTGGAAGAAGGGATCATCGGCAATTTCCTCCTCTTCCTGGTCATGCTCGGTTCCGTCGGCGTGGTTCTTCGGAATCATGGGCGCCGAATAGGCACGGTTCTTGAGCCCCGGCCGTTGCTGGGTTGCACCAGCCGAAGCCTGGGCAGATTCGCGGCGGGGAGGCTGCATCGCCTGCACGCTCTGTGCCTTCTCGTTGCGCTGCGAGGCCAGCGCCGGGGGGGCTGCTCTGCTACTTGTGCTCCGGACGCGGTGTTCGTGCTCGCAGGCCGCCCGGCCCGTGGCGGGCATGGTGGCTCGTCGGGGCTTTTGGGGGCGGCACCCGTCAGTCCACAGACGGGCACTTGTTCAGTGGGCGGTTCGCACGACGTGATGGGAGCCGTGGTGGGCGGGTGACAGCTCGCCGCTGGTCGCAGTTCCAAGCGGGGCGCTGCTGCCAGACATTGGAAGGCGATGGGTGCTGGGCGGAGCAGGAGCAGAGGACGAGGCCGGTCACGTCGAGTCGGGCAAGGCGTGCAGGTGCGGGTGGAGCAGGAGGGCAAGAGCGACCAGGTCGAGGTTTTGAGCAGTCGTGGGTCGTGGCCTGGCTGGCAGGATGGGAGCTGCGACTGCGAGCATCGACGTGGGGAAAGGTGGTGATTTGAACTAGGCCACCCCGACCATTGGCTGGCAGCCGCGTGCCCCGGGACAGACCCTTTCCCTGTCGGGACATTTCAGTGCGTGTGCGTTTACTGGGCATACTGTGTATCGTCCGTCTGCGGCATGGACCGTCTGAACTTCCGACGAATGCTTCCAATTTGGAATCCGTCCCTCTCTGATTCACCGCCGCCGACTCGTCTGCGTGCCGCCATTGACCACTGACATCTCACCATGTCAAAAAAGCAACCCGTGGCCAGTGCAGCGTCGCGTCCTGGACTCAAGAAGGCCGCGCTGGCGACAGAGACATCCGTCGTCGCCCAGGCCGGGCGCAGACGCAGCCGCTACCTTGCCCTTGCGGAGAATATGAGCAGCGTTTGCTGCATGTGCCGGCATGCACGACGTGACATTTTGAGTCGACATTGTGAAAGCTGTGCACCCTCACACGCGCGCCCCGCTATTGGATGTGCCTCAGGCAAAGATTCTCCCGAAAGCTGACTAGTGGCGTTTTCCACGCTGGAACGTGGCGAGATTCAAACTTCCCACCATCGTGCTGGACTCTCGCTTGGCCGGGGACACAGAAATGAAACGCATCCCGACCAACCGAAACCAACCCTCGAGGTTGAAAATGTCACTGCCACCTAGCTTCGAGCTCGAGTCCACCCATGCCACAACGCCAAGGTCTCGTTGACGGGAGCGCCCAGTCTGTCGACGACCGCTTCTGGACCTTTCCAACTTCTCTAGCTGCTGGCCCGGTTCCGCGAAGCTCCTCAGACAGGCCCTAAAAGAAAGATCGCATCTCGACGATCCTCGCCAACTTCAGCCGCCCTGGCATGGGTATGCGGGAGTTTGGGGTCCTCGCACGTTTCTCAAACTCAAAACTAGCCACCACAAGCACACTTCCGTTCGCCTTATCTCATGCAAGCCCGTAGGCGGCTAAACACCTTTCCGTTGACAAACCTATCGACCACCATGTGTTTCAACCTCCACGCCTGTGCAGGATCATATCTCAACACTATGACATGTCTCCCGATTCTCCCAATTTCATTTCTTCATGTTTCAGATTGGGAAAAAGCACCAGCGATCAACCTTGAAAAAATCGCCTCATACAAGGCTGACTTTTTTGAGAATCGCTCGGCGAAGCCTCCATGCAACCGTGTCGGAGGACCAGTCCCAGTCCAAAGGTCAGTGCATCAATGTGTTCACTCGTGAACCATGATTTTCTTTGTAAGCGAGTGAACGAGCGGAGGAAGCGAATCGGGTACTGCCGAACGAGAAATCGCCGTGCGCCCGGGCGCTAACAAAATATCAAAACGCAGATAGGAACGGAGAATCCGATCGCCAAATCTTTCGGACTCCGTCTGGAGGCTGTTATAAAACTGCTCGGAATACTGTCACGTTGCGTCGCACCTTGATCTACATCACGAAGACCTGCGGTTTAGGCCAAGGCCGATGAGACAGGGAAACCGTTAACAACGCAGCCATTCTGGAGATGTTGTCTTGCGCCAGCGAGACATACTGAGTAAGAATCAGTTGAGATCGATTGTTGGCTGTTGTGTTGTTTGTCGAATTGGGTTCTCGCGCTTTTTTTCCTTTTTTACGCTCTCCTTTTCGTTCCGTCATCTGGTTTTAGACTTTGGTCGAGCATCCCCTCTGCAACGAAGAGGCTTTCACGGAGTAAGTATCCTCCTTCCTGCTTCCTCTGAAAGCTCGGTTCTTCCGGTGCGTTTCTTACGACTGCCCTGAATCAGCAATTCTGCAGAGCTCCATGTGCGAAGCATGGCACGATGAGTAAATTTATCAGCTCCATCAATACCTCCTTGCTGTCTATAGTCGTCACCAGAGAGCTTACACAATGATTTAACATGTATGAACGGCCTTAAGCTCTCAAAGGTTGCTCCGGCGTGCGAAGGTGACAGGGTCGGTACGGGCGCAAGCGATGTAGCCAATCATAGCGCTCCAGGCTCAACACCAACTGTCCGCACCGGCTCCGGAAGTCGGGTCAATTATCTGGCATCCTTCCGAGACGATCCTAGGACTCTTTAAGTATTTCATCGTTCTGTAGAAACAGTAGACAACAGACCACCAGTGATAATGTCTATAAAGTCGCTCCATGACCAGCAGGTTCGAAGTCAAACTCTCATCATCAATCATCCAGCCTTTCGAACATCATCTTTCAGTTTTCAAAAACAACAATATACATAATGGCTTCGATCCTGAAAACAGCCCGCGCCTTCATCCCTGCAGACTTTAGGATCTCAACCTGGCTCATCTTAGGAGCATCCCTAGAATGCCTTGCCATCCTAACACTACCACGCAACATCTCTGTTCTCCCTCCTCTGGCATTACTCATATACCGCATACTCCACGGCTACCTCACGGCCACCGGCACTCTCCCAAACCCTCTGAACAGGAACCGAACCCTAGGTCGAACGACATGGCAAATTCCTTCCGCCGACAACACCCTCACCCCCAAACCCTCATCGGACTCCATCGTCGTCCTCGTCCTCTCTGCCAGCTGGTCCCACCCCAGCGGTCGCTTCTCCCCCGGCAGCGCGCAAATGGGCCAGTACTTCTCAGCCATGTGGCGCGACGCGGCCGCCCATCGCGAAGACTACGGATTCTTGGGCAACACGCCAGGCATGGTGACAGTGGACGACGGTATGCGCGAAGACAGCGAGGGAGTCACGATGATGTATTTGAGTTACTGGAAGACGCTGGAAGGCCTGCATAAGTTTGCGCATGGGGAGAAGCATATGAAGGGCCAGCTGTGGTGGGAGAGGACGGCGATGAAGACGTTTAAGCATTTGGGCGTTATGCATGAGACGTATGAGGTTCCGGCGGGGAATTGGGAGAATGTGTTTCATAATTTTAAGCCGTTTGGTATTGGTAAGTCGATCGGGTGTCAGTGTTGGTGGGATAATAGACTGACTGACTGTGCTTAGCAAACGCGAAGTTCCCCGTCTCTGTCTCTGGTAAGGAAGAGGTTGAATGGGTCAGTGGGCTGAGACCTGCGAACGGGAAGGAGTGGAAGAGTATGGCAGCGAGGATGGGAAGGAAAGACATCGAAAGTACAACATCGTGATTGGAATGCATCCCGTGTCAAAATGGTGGATAGACCGTTTGCAGATTGCTTGGGATTCTCCACCCCTTTGGGTCTGATTGTTTTACATCGCGAGCGTTACTTGTTTGCATCTTAATAACGAATAGACTTTTTGAGTATATTTGAATCCGTATCACCTGAGAAGTAAGCGCAGTAAGCTGCTGACACATAGACCTCGCGACCCGAACACTGCAAGGTTTGGTTAGTAAACAGTGGTTGTCTTTGGAAACTTACGTCCGCGGTACAAGTGAAATTAGAGTTTAAACCGCGGTTCAGTCTCCACAGCTCCTGAGTATACCAAAGAACACCATCGCCGGTATAGCCGAAGACGATGCAAATTGTTGGGCTTGAGATCACGCAGATCCGGGGTTCTCCTAGTACTCTAGTGCTATCAGCTCTATATAATCTCCGGACGGGCATGCGGGTGTGAAAAGCTGAGTTTCTTTCACCTGCATGATCGTGAACGCGATGACAGACTGCAATACAACAATGCGGCATTGGCTAGACAAGCCAGCAGTCCTGGTAGTATTCTTGAATGTGTATTCCCGGTAGACGCAGCGGATATCGAACGCGCTTTTTCTTGGCACTATTACAACAGAACTATTGAGCCTCGTTAGTAAATTTGAGTTCCACAACATGACAAGGGTCTAGTGAGCCGGCAACTACAGAGCTTCAAATTAAGTAGTGGAACGGGTAGGGTTGTCTAGACTCTTTGAATTGGCCACATTGTGGTCCGTGTGAAGGCATATACTCCACCACTACCAAGTTCCACATGCTGTAGGAATCCAAGTGACGTGCGTCCAAGATTGCCGAACCTCGGATCTACAGCCAACGTCCCAGGATTCCACAACAGCTCCTCTTCTTCTGTTTCGCCATGCTCTTGCTCTTCTCATCTTCCATCTCATTCGCTCTCCGTACTCTTTCCTTGATCCTTTCCCGATCCCTTTGCTCAAAGTCCGACTTCTCCCTATCAGCCTTCCACCGCAGAAGCTTCTCCCTTTCTCGTAAGAGCCTCACGCTCTCTGGGCTCATGCCATCGGTTTCCTTGCTCTCATTCTCCAAGACTGCACCTTGGGCCCCTTGGGACTTCTCAGTGGCACAGCTGCCCTGGGATGCTTTTGATCCCGCCCTCGACCTATTGCCATCATGAATTTTTGAGACCCTTCTTGCTCGCTCAGAAGCGACGCTGTTTCTCCGGAGCCTTTCACTCAATTGCCTTTCCTGCTTCTCAAGCAGTGCGAGGCTTTCCCTGGTCATATGAGCCTCCGGTGGCGGTGCCGGAGCTGTGAGGGCAGCCAAGGCAGCAAGATGCTCTTGCGTAACCCCCTTCTGGTGGCGGTAAGACCTGCATGATTTCTTCGAGTGTCGCGATCCGTTCGACTTCGATGATTGGACCGAGGTTGTGGAATGTACGGAGGTGTTCCGCGGCCTGTTTTGGTGATTCGAACCCTGGGATTGTGATCGCGATCTCCTATCCCCCGGTTGCGCCTGGGAAGTTCCAGATGGCGGTCTGGGGAAAGGATACTGAGTTGGTGAATTGGGGCTGGAAAACGAAAGCGTATTCGAGGGTGCGAGGAGTAGAGGCATTGGTGTACTCTGAGAAGTCACTCGGGAGGATCTCTTCGAGTACGAATTCGATAGACGTCGCGGATCTTTGGGAGAAACATCTGGGCTGGTGATTCTATTGTTCAATGTCATACTGTTAGTACTAGCTCTTTTCAATAGTAGGGCATCCACAGATTGATTCGTTCTGTGTTCAGAATTTTCGCTCGTTCGTCTGCGGCCCGTCCTCATTTCAGCCGCGCCTGAAAGACGGTTGTTGCTCATGGTCCGACTGTTTTGTAATAGTTGGTGCTGGCTTGTGCGATTCTTGACTTGAGCCGCATTCGGCTTGGATATTGTTGGGAAAGGCGATAAAGATGGCAGGGAGGCAGAACTTCCCATCGCAATTTTGCGCCTTTCTTGATCTCGTCGAGCTTTGGCTTCTACCAATTCTTGCTCTCTCAAGGCTCTTTCTTTCTCCCGCCTCGCATTGTAGCCATCAACGGGCACAACTGGTACACTTTGAGGGCTCCGGCTGCGAACCACTCCCTTTCCCTTGGATGATAGTTTGCTCCCTTGCACAATATCTCTATTCAGCGATAGGTGCCCTATGAAGGGCCCGGATGGCATTCTGTTTTCCTTTCCAGCTTTGCGGTTGCTTGCTGAGTTGTCGTCTGGACTCGACTGGGATTTGGCTTTTCGGTCCTTGGAAAGCCTACTCCGCAGAAGCTGGTTGACTGAAAGTCGGTTTGAATTCCCGTTCACACTATCCTCGCTTCCCCTGTCCGAAACCAGGGCCCCAGTGAGAGATCGTCGAGAAGGTGGGCTGTCCACGCCGGTTATAAGGATCGTAGGGCTGGCCCAGGTCTGCTGTCCTAAGCTTTGAGGCCGAGGCTTCTTCTGACTCCCAGACACGTTGACGTAGGACCCGGTAGTGTCCGGCCTTATCTCGGAACCAGATCCGGAGGAGAGATTTGGGACCTCAGGAATGTTGCTGGTCACTGCCCCGCCCCCCTCATTTGGGTGCGAAGACCGCGATGACAGCTCACTAACTGTCTGGAGTGTTCGACGGCGATCCTTCTTCGCTTGAGGTGGTATTAGATACGACCGAGTTGGAGACTTTAGTGGGAGCATGAGGAGGTATGCTTACCGATCGCATCGCTTTCTGATTTTAAAAATGGTGGGAGACTTCTGCTGCTTCCCGAAGATGTTTGAAGTGAGTCGACACCCACGCTCCTAGGGACAGACATCATCGAGCCAGATAACGAGGCGTCGGCGTTGGTGTTGGCGCTTGTGCGACCTTCCTCGCATACACTCTCAAAGCTTTCTCTCCACAAAGTGAACACCCCAACTTGGGAGACCTTCGGATTATAGCGGCGATGGGAGTTTAAGGATACACTGGCCAAGGGAGGGCCGAGTGCTACGCCGGAATCCGGCGCCGTAGAATCGTCGACGTAAGTAAGATTGGTCTTTTCTTGGAGAGGTCGCGGTTGGGGAGAGTAATGCGCATGTCTCACAGAAGAAACCACGGTTGGGGACGCTGGGCCCGCATATTTTCGGGCAACAGGATCGATAGACGCCCCGTCTAGCTGGCAGAGCTCTAGTCTCCGGCAAAGATCGTCGGGATCAAAGTGCTGGCCAGATACCGATCTGAGTGGAAAGAGAGGGACCTAAGATTTGAAAAGCGTGCTTAGCATGCAGCGGGAACAGGGCGGCATGTAAATACCAAGCAGGCGGGAACAACTCACTCGGGACGCTGTGTGGATGGTCATGCTTTGGTCCAATCAGGAGTCCCAAGCTACACACTATGTACCGCAAGTTGGCGGTCGGATCCCCTCAAAATTAAAAGACAGACTCTGTGAATGCGACGCTGCAGGAGTGCACTCAAAACGAAACAACAATACGGAGTTAATTCAAGCATAAATCATCAGCACGCGCAAGTTGGCGGAGAAGGCGTATTTGTATGGACGGCTCGTCATGCCATTCCGGGCGACATCTATCAGTTTAGAACGCCAGCTGCTGTTTAGCTTTCATGGCTTCTCGCACGACCAGAGTGCCGGGCTGATTGGCGCCGGACTTGCAGAATGGGACTAATATGGCGAGGAAGCATCCAACGAACGATCCAAAAGTCACGATTGAAGGGATGGGGATGTGCAACGGAGAACATTGCCCCGCCCTACGGTGATGGAACGGGTGTGGAGCAGTGAGCTCTTGACCGGTGGTACAGAAGTGAGCACGCAGTAATCTAGTGTGCCGTGAGGGTGAGAGCGAGCAGCAAAGGGAACGACAGAGGTTGGTTATGATCTGGATCGGCGTCGTGTGGCTGCATCTCATTTCCACCTCTCGCTAATCAAGTCAGTTGGAGTCGGGCCGGGTAATCGCTACTGGACAGGGGTAGAAATGTCCGACCCGCGATCCGTGGACGAGCGATCCCCCAATCTGCGCCAAGCCATCATGACAGTGTAGTGTTAGCACTTCACGTTCTTGCCTCCCATGGGTGAGGTCGTTCAACAACTCGTGGTGTTGGTGGAGAGTCAGATCCGTGGTCGGGAGTGCACGAGTTCCCACATGGATCAAGGCCACGCGTTCGGCACCACCTCCCTTCCTCTAAACAGCGGCAAAGTGAATAAGTAGGTCCCTCTCTTCGTCCATTTCCGCGATAGAGAAGCCAGTAAGAGCATTTTGTGATCTTTTCGGGAAAGTTGCTTGAAGACAGTCCAGTCTTCTATGGTATAATTTTGTTGAGCTTCCCACCTACTTCACCAACTCCAAGGAAGCTACCAAGCCTTACGGAGTACTCTCCATCATATCTCCTCGTAAAGTTAGCAGAGGGCACCCGAGTGCGCAAGGCACACATCACAATCAACTATTGTTTCCAGCAAGACCGCGGAATGTGCGGATTCGAATGTACACATGCCCTTGCTTGATTATATCAACATTGCTGGCGAAACACATATTCGTAGCCCCAGACACGATAATAACGACTACTATTGATTTTTCGTTTTCTACAGCAATCAGCATGCGCTGCTCACGCTTCAACATCTCCGTTGCATCTCCTCTCTCCCGTTCACGTTTCCAATCTTCTGTTTGTGCAGCCAGCGAAGCTATTGATCATTCTCTACCCCGTCACCTCTCTCACATGCCCAACACCAATCGTGTACACACACAAACCTTCGCGTTCGTCAGATCCGGTCACCATGTCTCATTCACGCATTCGGGTATATACTAAATATCCCCCTTTCACCCAATCCCTTTTCGGTCTGCCATTCTGTTTGCAATGCCCGCGCAACCGCAGACAATCCATGATCTTGAAAAAGGCCTCCAGAACCTGCAAATTCAACCGGGCATCTCAAAGAACAGCACTCGATACCTGATCCTAGAGGGCGTAGTTGAAGTACTCCGAGTCTACCGACTCCACGTCGAAGAGAAGATCCGCATGGCAGAAGAAGAGCGAGGACGTGCTCGCGAACGACGTCACCACCGACATGGGAAACACCGACACAGAGACAAGGGCCGAGATAACGACCATGTAATCAGCGATCCTAACATCCGGTCAAACCAAGACC
Organism: Clohesyomyces aquaticus; assembly: GCA_002105025.1. Lineage (NCBI taxonomy): Eukaryota > Fungi > Ascomycota > Dothideomycetes > Pleosporales > Lindgomycetaceae > Clohesyomyces > Clohesyomyces aquaticus. Next base: position 246,324 of record MCFA01000005.1, read on the forward strand.
TAAGGTATATGATGAGCGGGGGCGCTGGCCCGCTTCATAAAGACGCACCTCCAGGAGAACGCGGACATGTTCAGATAGTTGAACCAGAGGGTCACAAAAATGAGCAGCATCGATGTCATCATGGCAAACGGAAACGTAGCCCACCGCTTGGACCCCCTCCTACCTATAAGCCCAAGCTGGGATGGACCTTAGGCTTCGGGAGGTATGTTAAACGTTGTATCAAGTACGAAGCAGAGCGCCGGGCAAAAGAAGCACGTCGCCAGAAGAGAAAAGCAGATCGAGATGCACGGAAAAAAACCAAGTCAGCAGACCATGGTAATGCGGCAGGCCATGTAGCTGGAGGCCATTCTCATGCGGCGGGCGAGCACCCAGGGCACTCACCCCGCCGTGCTAACGATTATGAAGGCTATGAACGTGTCTATGAACCCATCGCTCAATGGCGACAAGAAGGCGAGAGGACCCCTGAAGACCAGCACACTCCTCGAGCGGACATTCCAGTGTACGAGGCCAACTCCCAAAGGCATGCCGTGGAAGAGTGAGAGAGGCAGCAGGCCGCGGAAAGCAAAGTGGTCAAGGTACGTCAGACTCGAACAGTGCGGTCTCAGTCATGGAAATACCTGACTGTGCCCGGACCCCCAGAAAATCGGTAACAGGGGAATCGATAGAACACTTAACACTCTTCAGAGCCCCATCTACATCCATTGCGTCGCAACGAACTCAAAAGCACTTAGTTTGTGATTCCTATTCAGAGTCGTCAAGCATATCTTCTCTTCATGCTTCGCCCTCGCTCGACAGCGTTAGAGCTAAGGTATCCGAAAACGCTCAGAATGTATGTGGCCCGTGGGGAGAATCGACGTGGAATTGGGGTGATGTCGGCGGCGAACCCCGCAGAGTCGTAGCAGAGAAGGGCGTTGTCGCGGCCGAGGACTCGCCAGCCCCGAGCTTTGTCAAGAGGGCTAGAGCTGACATGGGGCGCAAAGAAGAGATCATATTCATGGAACTCCTCAATTGTACCTCACAAAAATATCCTCTCCTTTCCTCACACAAGTGTATTCTGATGTTAGTGAAGAATGCTGTCAGCACGGGGCATAACGTAAATATATGTTTTGGATGTGAATATTCTTTCATTGTTGTAGTGATGCAAGCAATCGGTACCACATACGAAACCACCTAACTATCAAAGTCCTAATCCTAAGATGAACCTCCGCCTTCATTGACGGGGTGTGATTGCAGCGGTGAACCACGATCTTCGAAACTCGGCCGAGGACTCGAAACCGGCCTTGACGGGGAGCTCGATCGTGACGCCGGTGTCATTCTGAGGTCCGGTGCAGTCGAAGAGTCCGGTACAGTCGAAGAGTCTGGTAAAGAACGAGCTGCAGGATCCAATGGAACGCTTGACGCATGAAGTCCTCGCGCCGTAGCGCCCTCACTTTTCGATTTCCTGAACCAAGCATCATTCTCCGGGGTTGCCTTGGACTGCTCATCCTCCAACGAATCTTCAGGAGGCGGTAGGAACGAGAATTTCTCCGTCGATACCGCAGCAGATTCTGACGATGTACCAAATTTGAACTCGGTCTCCCCGGGCACAGGAGTTTCGATTGGCGTTGTCAGCTTTATGATACTTTTCTTTCTTCCCTGAACGCTATCCAACCTCGGTGGTAGCTTGGCTCCTGTTGTCATGTTGACGTAACCAAAGGGGAAAGTATGCATCTGTCGGCTAAATGTAAACCTCCAGCCAGCGATGTCGCAATGTCTGTCTGTGTTCTCGCTCTGCTTATCAATTTTGATGTTTGGAGTCTCCCCGGTTGCATCTCCGACAAGTTTCATGACTTCTTCGAATTCGCGAGTGCGTATGCAGCTCGCGAGGCCATCCCAACACAGAATGAAAGGAAGAACTCCGATATATGTCCACAGGGTTTGGATCAAATTCTGCCGGTGCGGCCGAAAGCCCGAGGAAAATGGAGGAAACCAGAAAGGTGTAACCAGGCAGCAAAGAAGACAATTGCAAGCCATCATAAGCAGAGTACCAAAACGGCGATCTTGCAGTTCGATGATGGCAATACCTTCAGCGGTCTGTATGGTGCTCTTCAGAACTTCCCTGGCAGTCTCATCGTCAAAGTGATGGAACGACAAATTGAACAAGCGAAAGATGCGAGTGGTAGTCTTGCGTTCTAGGGGCTGGTCCGGCCAAGCGATGCTCGATTTACTGTGGATACTCACTACCTGTTTTGGTGGTTCCATGGCATTGACACTCTCAGGAATAAAGGTGAGATTATCCGATTTCTTGCAGAGCTCTTCCCATGCGGGTTTATTTGGATGTAAGTCTGACATCCGGAATTCCAACAGGGTGTCTCCTTTTCTTGCGCGTTCAGCATTAATCAGGCGTTCGAATACGGGTGTCGGTCCACCACCTCCTGCACAGAAGTCGATCACAACAAGTCGAGTTTGACCAACAGCAGCGACCTCGTCGACAATCGATTTGAGTGGGACGGCGGCCACTTGCGCAGGGGAGTGATTCTGAATTACAGGCAATCGGCGTACCCATTGCTGTTGCAGCATATTCTGACAACATTGACGGATAACCTTCGGCATTCTGTAGATGGTCAGTGATTAGAATAAAAAGGAGGATAATGGGGAGTTCCGCCAAACAGCATCCATTACGGTTTGTAATGGAGGTACTAACAATCTCTGTACTATCAAGCAAGGTTTGCGCACACAAGTTCTGAAATTGAATGTAACGTACTCCTCCCTGTCACACCATTCCACAGCCCGGTATGGCCTGCGGAAGGCAAGAAAGTTCATTTTGTCAAGGATAGAGCGCATCATGTTCCCCATCCGACTCGGGCTATTGTTGGTCGGCGGAGATCGAGGACTCACTATCGCTTCCGGAATCCTTGAGCTCGACGGCAATGTCGGAGGGGTCTCTGAGGTTGGCGATATCAATGATGCGCTGCTAGACTGACGTCTATGAGCAGACGTATCGGCCTCTATGTCGTCGTTATGCGATACTGGAGCCTTCCCCGCTCTCCTTGATAATGCTCTCCCTGCTAAGCCCTCGAGAATTTCCAATCGCGGTCTGAAGGACGGCGGTGTGGCGATCTCCGCACTTGCTTCATGCGACGAAGAATGGTCGGACGTTTCGGAGTTATACTCTTCGTATGCTGTCAATTTCTCAGGTGCGACGTTTTCGAGAAACTCCCTGGCTCTGATCTGCGAGCGATTCTCTATTTTCCTTATCGTCACTAGCGGCTGAGAAGACCCTGGAGGGCTTCGAGTCCTGGCTGGAAGACACTTTGGGTTTTTGACTTGTGGAATGGCGAGGGAAATCTTGGTTGGTTTGCCAGTCGCGGGTGCTGTTGTAACAATTTCGACAGCGCTTTCATCACTGATGTTCCCTGGCGGCCTATCGGGTTGGCTTTGACTGGGAGAGCTCTCTTCGGGTGAAACAGTATCTGATGTCTTAGAAGCCGAGGGACCAGATGTATGAGGGAGTGATGATGGTTGATGTTCTTCGGCTGAGGCTAGGCAATCGCCCGTGTCTACTTCGTTGGCCTCCTGGTGGTTTTGATGGCTACCGGCTGGCAATGAGCTAGGATCCGATACATTAGAAGCCGAGGGATCGGGTGTTGGAGCTGGTGACAATTGCTGATCGATAACAAGATCTTCAATTGAAACTACAGAACCCTCCGTATTTCCTTTGTCGGCCTCTTGGTTGCTTTGAGGGCTTCCGGCTTCCTTCGTAGGGTTGTTGTGGGATGGCGTCTCCTCTTCCGGCACTACAACCTCTTTAGACACCGTGTATAGCGTGGAGGCACTTACACAGACGCATCCCGAACGTGTATGCGTTCGGCATTACGAGTGAAGTAAGAGATGTGCGATGTAGAAAGGGAGTGAAGAAAATACGCTAGTGAATGACAATAGCAATGACGAGATGAAGTGTGATGAAGAGAAGTGGGGGATGAGATGGAAATGGATTGTTGGGCACTGTTGATATGCTCAATTGCTCTTACCGTTTTCTCAAAGTGAAATATCCATTGGCGGACTGCGATGGGCTCACAGAAGGAACGAAGAAGTAAGATGGATCATTGGAAGCTTCCGCAGAGCAGAGCTCGATCACGTGAGAGGCACCAGCCACGATTGTCCGTGGCGTCCACTTGGTGGATGCCGTCCAATACCGTGGAACCACTACGTAAGTCTATAATTGCTTTGAGCTCAACTAAGATTGACAGTGGAACCATGGAAGTCTGGATCTCCTATTATTAGATCTAGGTCCTATGAAGAGTAATTAATGTTTGGACCGTTTCCTCTAATCATGACAGGTGAAGTTTGAATCATGGTTCTGTGGCATCCTCTGTTTGATCTTCCCACGACCACGAGACCGACTTCATGCGAAACGCTGTGTGAGAAACAGAAAGGTGAAACGACAACAAGGGATAGTTTAGCCGACTCGCCTGCAAACAGCTTGCAGGAATCGGGCATCAGCGGCGAAATCGTCACCACACAAAGTAATAGTAGAGGTTTAGTTAAGGACGATGCCAGATCGGCTCTAGTACCCACAATCAGCCGTTTCAATGCCGATCACGAAGCTCAACAAGATTTCATATTTGAATGGATCATGATGGCGAGCAAAAATTCTCCGAGAATAAAGTCTTCATTCCCGAATTAGGCTATCACATGCGGTTTACGATGCACTGCATCATCCGCTTGACTGTGAGATTATGTCTCGAGACTTGCTCCCCACTCTGAGCCGGATACCTTGATGCCATGCACCATATGTATTTCTGAAGATGAATATACAAGAAATCTTCCCAAGTCAGATCTGTACGCCACTGTGCCCCCTGTCCTGTAGTATGGTATCATAAATGCAATCGACAACACCGATGAATGCTGAATTTCAAAACGCCGCTCCTCTCCACCCAAATGGTGGAACTGCGGTACTACCGCCCAAACGCCGTGGTTATGCTTGATGATTACTCTGGATACAGAGCATTAAATTAACTACTGTCGTCGCTGGTTGTGGTGTCACTTTTTGTTGAAGATGACTTGTCCAGTGGCCCTAGAGTCCACCTCCAGTCGCGACTTCGCTTTCGTCGACCTGCGACCGGTGTCTCGGGAACGGTGTCACTGTCTGACTCGGATTCTGAGGAATCCCGCTTGTCGCCTAAGCGTGGCCCTTTCGGCCGCGGTGATCCTTCTAATGATGAAAAGATCGACGAGGTCGACCCGTTGGATGGTGATGGGACAGATGGTGAGGAGGGAGCGTCGGATGATGACGCTGCTGAGCCGACGGAGAGTGAGAGGGACTTGGTAGAAGGATCCGATCGCGTAGATGTGGTAGACTCCACAGAGGATAATGTGGACTCAGAGGAGACTGATGATTCGAGGTCTGAATGTGCCATGGTGTATTTCACATTCTTGATTTCTTCCTCTAACGGGGTGCGGAAGGCCACCTTCTTCTCTGCAGGGAAGAGAGGACGTACGGGCGCCATCTTTCGCGGTAGGAATGGCCGGGCGGGGCTGTTGGTGAGGATGGAGGTGACGTTGTGTGGCTGCTTGTAGGGTATTGAAATGGTCGCGGATTCGCTGGAGGAGGCGGAGGTCAATGTGGACGACGACAGCGTGGACGCGGAGCTGGGTGTGGATGTCTGCGGATTGGCTGTCGTGGGAAAAGAGCTGTTTATGGACAGCCGGGGCTTCGATGGCCGTCCTGGCGCAGGGACGGCGAGAATGGGTGCGGCAGAGGCCGGAACGGCTTCGTATGCGTTCGAGTAGGTGTTGCGCTGTGTTGGGGAAACGGCGCTCAGCGTGTCGAGGCGCAGACTGGTGGAGCCCTTGCCAAAGGTGCGGACCTGCTGGGTGTTGATTTGCAGTCTGGGGAGTCTGGGACGCGGGGATGCAGCGTCGGCCGCGGCGGTGGTGGTGGTGGTGGTGGTCGGCTGGCGGGCGGGGGCCTGCCTTTGAGGCAGGATGGCCAGCGACATGGTGGGGGAGGGCAGGTGTTCACACGACTGGGGGAATGACGGCGACATCGAGTGTGATATAGTCGAGAGCATCATGCGGAGAGGGCCAGGCGGAGCGGCGGTGGATCGTGACCGTGCAGGCGCTGGGGAGCAGGCGCGGGCCTGATAAGAGGGGAGGGGAGCCGTCTGGTCAGAGTAAGGCTTGGTCAAGTTGGTCTTGGGGCGCTCCGAGCAGGTGCGCAGGCGCAAGGTGTCTTCGTGTTCTGGGGGCAATGCGGCTGCTGACGGTGCGGTGGTGGGAGCAGGTGTGGGAGCCAGGGCTTAAGCGGGTACGCAGCGGCGCGATCAGCTCCAAAAGGCCCATCGGGGCATTCGGCGGGAGAATCGAGGATATATAGACGAGCTGCTGAGATGCGAGGCACTGGAGCCGACCTGGCGGGCCCTGTTGGGCGGCGGCCCTCATTATCATTCGCGCTGCAGCTGCTGGGTGCGATGTGAACGAGAGCGGCGAGTTTGCAGTGTTGCGCAAGCGCCCCCGTTTGAGCGTCTGCGGCTGGCGAATCACGCCCCGCAGCTATTATTGGCCTGCATGTGGCAAAATAGAAAATAGAAAATAGAAAACCTTGGACGAGACCAGTGCGCGCCCACCGAGCTCGCTCCCTGGCCGAGCGCCCGCTGTCAGGCTCGCCGGCGTCGTTTGCTCAGCAGCAAGGGCCCGTCTGCCCACTCGATGGGTATTGGCAATACTACGCGCCGCCTCATGCGTGTTTCGAACTCTGGAACCCGCCGGCGAGCCACGACGCTGCGTTCCAGGCGCCGTTTCTGCTTCGGTGCTCTGGTCTCCAGTCTGCGTTGAGGTTGCGTTTCTAATCTGCCCCTCCATGCCGACCACTCGCCGGGCGTGTTGGTTTCCTCCCAAGCACTTCACCCACCCCACCGAGGGACCCTCCGTCCTTCTGCAAACGGCCTCTCCAGGCTCATCCTGCCGCAGCCGGCATGAATCCTCCCCAGAGGAAGCGGCCTAAGCGGCAGCTTGATTCTATCATCATCCACTTTGTATGTCTCGGTCAGCAGTGAGCAGCTCCAACAAGGCCGGCCGCACAGCCATGCACCAGCCAGAGGCCACGCGACTCTCCGCGCCTCGCCATCGCCATCGCCATCACCATCACCATCACCATCACCATCACCTCTCTCGCGTGTCGCGGCCGTCTGTCCAAAGTCATCAGTGTGGGCCTTGCTAACGTTTCGTCTCTTCTCCCCGCGCAGGACTATGTAGGTGATTCCTCGCACTCCCTACCATTCGATCCCGGCATTCTTCCGTTTTCGGCCTAGCTCATCCGTTGCGTCTCTCGCCGCAGGACTGCTTCTACGCTTCCGTTTTCGAAGCTGAAACTCCGACTCTGCGGTCATTGCCGCTGGCTGTGCAGCAGAAACAGATCGTAGTCACATGCAACTACGAGGCACGCAGAAGAGTACGGCTGTCCCCACAAAGTTGTTGACGTATGTGTGTCAGCCTTTGCCGCTGACCTGCTCCCTAGGGCTTGCACAAGTTGCAGCTCATCAAGGACGCAAAACGAATATGTCCCGAGATTGTAATCGTCCTCGGCGAGGACTTGACACGATTTAGGAATGCCTCGAAAGAGCTTTACGCTTTTCTCAAGGCCTTTTCCTGGAACTCCAAGGTAGAACGCCTTGGATTTGACGAGGTTGGTAAGATCTCGTTCTCAGTCAGCAGGTTCCCGTATGTCTCAACACTGCCATGCCTGCTTCGGCTCAACTCCTCTTTCCATTGTCCAGTCTTTCTCCATCGCATTCCTCACCGGCTCAAATAATTGTCATGACTAAGTTGCTTTGTTGCGAGACGAAACTCGCGAAGTCTGCCTAGGCTTTGCATCGCATAAGCTGCTCACATGAATCCATCGCCTGGCTGAGTAGACAGATCAGGTCTCGTGTCACCGTTCGTGAGAGGCGCAAACTTCGAACTTTCGTTGACTTGCCGGATTTAGGTATTCATGGATGTGTCAGACCTCGTTGAGTATAATCTTGGAACTCTAAATCGGACCAACCTTTCGGAGTCATTCTTTTGTCTCTCAAAGAATGACCCGACGAATGGCTTTGCATTTGACGCCTCGCAAGTCGCTGGGCACACCTACCCGGATTCGCAGGATAAGCTTTGCTTAGACGCTGAAGTTGACGCGCTGCGGCTCCGATTGCATTTGGGATCTCACCTTGCAGAACACATGCGCCACCAACTCCACTCGCAAAAAGGATATACCTGCGCTGTTGGAGTGTCGACCAACAAGCTTCTATCTAAATTGGTCGGGAGTGTGCATAAGCCTAACGATCAAACAACATTGTTGCCGCCGTATCTGCCTCACCCTGATGGCGACGGAATCGATAACGTGATTTCGTTTATTGATAGCCACGAAATCGGTAAGGTACCTGGTATTGGCTTCAAACTTGCCAAGAAGATTCGAGCTCATGTTCTCGGCCGGCCGCCAGAGATTGATACCAACCTTGTGTATGGTGAGACAAAAGAGCATGTACTTGTTGCCGATGTTCGAAAACATGTCGGAATGAGCGCAGAGACTCTGGAGAAATTGCTAGGAGGCCCTGGTACACCACACGGAATTGGTTTAAAGATCTGGGGTCTGATTAATGGCTGTGACGACACTGAGGTTGGCCAGGCCCGCGAGGTACCGAAACAGATCAGCATCGAAGACAGCTACATCCGTTTGGATACCTTGGAGGAGGTGACAAAAGAGCTGCGTTTATTGGCCGTCAGCCTCTTAAAGAGGATGCATGCTGATCTCACCGAAGACGAGGAAGATCAAGTTCAGAACCGACTCGAAGATGACGCGCTAGGTGCTTCCGCCACCGAAATCAACAAGAAACGTTGGCTTGCATTTCCCAAAACGCTTCGACTCTCGACGCGCCCGCGGCCTCCACAGAATCCGGATGGAAGCCGAAATCGTTCCTTTGCTCGAATATCTCGTTCGGCGCCCATGCCAAACTTCGTCTTCAATCTCAAGGAAAGCCTGGATGCTTTAACGGACCGATTAGTATCAGAAAGCTTGATCCCATTGTTCCGCAAGCTGCACCCCGAGAAGAGCGGATGGAATCTAAGTTTGGTCAACGTTGCGGCGACTAATATGGTCGATGCCGCAAACGAGAAGGGTGGCGTGGGCAGAGATATCTCGAAGATGTTCCGTCGACAGGATGATGTGCTGAAGCAATGGAAAGTCAAGGGTCCTGATGATTTAATGGAAAGAGCGCCAAATGGGAATGTGGAGGCGTCTAATGAGGTGGCAACGCCGACAGAAACACATCGGAATGGCTCAGAAGACGTACCAACAAGATCTCAAGATCGGGGTGCCGATGGCGATACCTGGGAATATGGCGAGGAGGATAGTCTGGGTGATAGCTTTAGGTGCGATGAATGTGGTGCCTCGATGCCGCTTTTCGCTATGGCAGCCCATGACCGTTGGCACTTTGAGGCTAGATAGATGCGATAACCAGTTCCAATCGCAAGGTATGATTACCGAACCATCCTCCGGAGAATCGCCACCGCGAGCATGTTGAACCGAAATTGGCGAACATTCCGGAGTATTACATTGGCCCTTAGCAAGGTGATGTGCTGATGGAGAAATTGTTACTCCGGCGTCTCCAAGTCGAGCATTGGCGTAGACCTCGCCAGTGAACATAGATTATAGATCTCGCAAGGCTGTCCGTATTTGGCCTAGCGGCATACGGATCGGGAGGCTGCCTCGGTCGGCATAATTACTGGGCATGTGAGCCTCGTGCATCTCGACGTAACACCAACAAGTTTGTTCCGACATTGTGTCAACACTTTATAATGGCAATCGCCCTCTCAATCTCGTGATACCGTGTGCATCACCAACAATGCCGGGCTCTTCCAGGCTGCCCGTCAGCCTCCGCGACACTTTCAATGCGAGAAAGAGCTCCCCCAAAGGGCAGCTTATCGCGCTCAATCTTGATGTGTAGGTCGACTTCCTGTGAATGCGATTTTGAATGCAAGGCAAAGCTCATGTTCCCTGCAGCCTTCGCAACATAATATTCATTCTTTTCCTCCTCCGATGGACCCGGCGACTCTATTACCAGCTCAAAGGTCGCGGTATCATCGGATCCGTCGCCGATGTCTATATCTCCATTCGCCGAACCCTATATGGAGTGTTTCTTCGTCTCCCAGGTGTGCGCACAAAGGTACAAACACAAGTTACCGAATCGATTATGAAGTTGGAGATGAAATTGGTGCCTTCGGGACCCGGTATTACGCGAACGACTAGACTGCCCGCTGAGGGTTGGTCGCAAGAACAGGTCATGAAGGCGCTTAACGATCTTGAAGGCATGGAACATACAAGGTGGGAGGATGGTCGCGTCAGCGGCGCTGTGTATCACGGTGGCGACGAGCTATTGAAGTTGCAAACCGAAGCCTTTGGGAAATTCACGGTTTCCAATCCTATACACCCGGATGTCTTTCCAGGTGTCAGGAAAATGGAGGCTGAAGTTGTCGCTATGGTAAAACATTGAATAAAACATTATCATCTGCATAGGCTAACCTTCTAGGTCTTATCTCTCTTTGGCGCACCGGACGGCGCATGTGGTGTCAGCACCAGTGGTGGAACGGAATCCATCCTCATGGCCTGTTTGAGTGCTCGTCAGAAAGCCTACCATGAGCGCGGCGTCACGGAGCCCGAAATGATTCTGCCCGAGACCGCGCATACTGCATTCCGCAAAGCTGGGGAGTACTTCAAGATCAAGGTCCATCTCGTCGCGTGCAAAGCCCCCCACTACAAAGTACATCTTCCATCGGTCTCCCGCCTGATCAATCCGAACACAATTCTTCTGGTTGGATCTGCACCTAACTTTCCCCATGGCATCATAGACGACATCTCAGGCCTCTCTAAGATTGCGCATAAGAGGAAGCTTCCTCTCCACGTGGACTGTTGTTTAGGCTCGTTCCTAGTACCGCTCCTTGCCAAAGCCGGATTCGACGCCGAACCATTCGATTTCCGCCTCAAGGGTGTGACCAGCATTAGTTGCGACACGCACAAATACGGCTTTGCACCTAAGGGTAACAGCACGGTCTTATACCGTTCGGATGAGTACCGCAAATATCAATACTTCATTTCGCCAGACTGGTCCGGTGGCGTGTACGCCTCACCTTCTATCGCCGGGTCCCGACCAGGAGCGCTCATTGCCGGCTGTTGGGCCTCTCTCGTCAAGCAAGGCGAGAGCGGTTACATTGATGCTTGCCACAAGATCGTAGGGGGCATGAAGAAGATCGAGAGCGCTATCCGCGAGAAGCCGGAACTAAGCGCGGACCTGAAAATCATTGGCAAGCCCCTGGTCTCCGTCGTCGCTTTCCTATCCAACACGCTCGATATCTATGACATCGCGGACGGGATGAGCGACAAGGGATGGCATCTCAATGCGCTACAAAGCCCACCCGCTATTCATATCGCGGTCACACTTCCGGTCGTCCAGGTCGTGGACAAATTGATTGAGGATCTGGTCGAGGTTACCGAAGGAGTCCGGGAACGGGAGAGGAAGAGGATTTCGGAAGGGAAAGGCGCGAAGGGCGCGGTCAAGGGTGATACAGCGGCGTTGTATGGGGTTGCTGGGAGTCTGCCTAACAAGTCTGTTGTGGTGGATCTCGCGAAGGGGTTCCTGGATACATTGTACAAAGCGTAGACTTAGTCAAGGTGGCTTCTGAACTGCTCATATACCAATTTGACATTTCGTGCCTTGACGATGATATTTTCAATTGGGTCCAATTCCGGTGGCGTCGGGAAATGTTGTGACCCTTGAAGATTATAAACGTAACTCTCAAGTCGAAACCTCTGGAGCATCTTTCAATGCCGGGTTGAGTATATCCGAGTCCAAATCGGCTTACACCCTACGGGATTTTACAGTCCAGTCAACCATTTCCGGTAACAGTCACAAGGATCACCTACCCCCGGCCTGCGATACCGTGAAACGACGCCGGGTAAAGTCTACTACCTCAGGCTCCCACCCATCCTTCCACCAACCAATTCCGCATAACCTTGCACATTAGCTGTCCAAGCCCTATGTCAGGAGCATATGAATTCTCAGCAAGCTACTAGGCACGGCACCGTACAACCACTCGCTATCGAGGTCAAAAATACCGTTGCTTTGCACAATCTGTCGTTCTTGCGGCTGATTTGAGTCCGATCAGTATTGTGAAGGATTTGGGATATCAGTGTGAGCGGAACTGTCTTCCTCAAGTTTATGTGCAGTCCGTGGTAGGGCTGGGTAGGGCCTTTGGGACTTGGAGGGCCGTTGCTGTTACTTCCGTGGTTGTGGGCGGGAATTCTGATATGTGGGACGCCATTGAGGGTATGGACGATGATCATATCACGAGGGGTGTGTAGTCGGGCGGTCTGCGTGGGTTTGGCCGAGCCGTTCAAACCTTGTATCTGCTTTGATATACATCTACATTGGCTCATCGTACAGACTAAATTTCGATACATATCTACGCGGGACTTGTTGTGGAACTTGCCGATGGGAGCACGGCTGCTGCTTCCTCTAATGGTAGCTTCATTCGGGGTCTCTTTAGATATTCTTCAGTGATGCCATTCACGCCCACCTTCGTGAGCCCCATTTTTGCAGGGTCGCCCTTCTTCACAAACTCATAGAGCCCTATACCGTGTTAGCCGTCAACAACCTGCTCTATCTCTCATTGTGAGAACTTACCGGGCAGCTTATTCCCCGCCAACCTAAACGCATCCCTAACGACCTGCTCATGCAAGTCTCCCTTGATCTCAAAAATCACCTTGCTGACCGCCACCCTCGCAGTCCAATGATCAAAACTGCCCTTTCCCTTCCCCATACGACTCTCATTGCCACTCGTATACACTCCAATAGTGGCAGCAATGCGCATATAGAGCCGGAACTTCATTCCTCGCAACCGCTTCCTGATAGTATCTTCGGCGATCTTGAGCTGCTGTGCTGAGATGCGGCGATCGTGGTCGCGCATCCGGATGCCATAGTCGCCCCATATGACGGTGGTGCCGCGCTGACTCCCGCCCGTGGGAACGCGACAACGGCCTTTGCGGGATTTCCTGGACTCTCCGGCTTTGGGGGCAAGCCAGTTCTGGAGGAGGGGCGTGGTGGAGAAGGCGCGGACGGAGGGTTTGATGGCGGGTGCGAGGAATTGCGGGATGCGGGATGGAATTGGTACTGCGGCTTGTCAGTTGAATTCACCCAAGGGCGAAGGAAGTGGTATTACATCGTGGCCGTGAAGCAGATAGCGATAAACTACTCAATTGAGTCACGAGACTTGAGCTTAACCCGGGCGGTGGCATTTTGAGGGTGCTGTTCGCAGTGTCGATGAAGCTCCGCAGTCAAAAGCCACGAAGTTCGATCAACTTTGGCTGTGGCTTGACGGCGTGGCTAGTGTGCAGGTGGCTCGTGCTGCAGCCGAGCCGATCGGGTAAGGCGCGTCCCGTGCTTAAGTGATTTCGCGCTTTCGTGCCGACAGGCGTCATGTACGCGTCTGCGGCGACTTCCCCCCAACTCCCTAGTGTACCCCTCGTTGCCTGCCAACAACAACCACGCAAGTTTCTGTATCATCTAGTCCGAATTGCTATCATTGTGCTCTGGAGGAGCCGGTTGTTGTGTCGCTATGCCTGCGGATATTCGGAGTTTTTTTGGAGGTGGGCGGGCGTCGCAGGGCAGCCAGAGCACGCCAGCAAAGAAGGCAGAGGCAAGTCCACACTTCACATCCCTAACGCCTTGTCTGCCTATATAATGCCTTCACCTCCCCTTTCCCTCCCTCACACGCCTTTCAAACATTGCAATTCAACATGGGAAGCAGAAATACTTACGGGTTTGTTGGCATTACTTTACAGGTCAAGAAGCCCGCACGAAAATCAAAAGCTTCGCGAGTCATCGAGGATTCAGAAGATGATGAAGAGGTTGAAGAAGTAAAGTAAGTGCTGCGGCTTTCCGTTGGATCGTGTGAAGCTAACGGCAGCCAGACCAAAGAAGTCCACGCCCAGGAAACCCCCGACGAAGAAGCCGAAACGCGAACCCACTCCCGAAGGCGAAGAGGTCACCACGTCGGCATTCTTCGGCAGCAAGAACAAACCCAAGCGTTCCGAGCCTGTGAAGACCAAGAAACCCGTGGAGGCAACTCCAAAGCCTACACCAAAAGTGACTCCAAAAGCATCACCAGTGAAGGCAAACGGCAGGGCGTCCAAGGCTGTGACACCAGCAGCCAACGGGAAGACTTCGGGACGGGCAAAGAAGGTTGTCTCATACGCCGAGAAGGAGGATGAGGATTTCCCTGACGACGATCTCGATCACGCTGATGACATATTTGGGGCCGACTTCAAGACCAATGGCCGAAAGCACCAGGACGACTATGTCGAAGCCGAGAGTCATGACGACGACGACATGCCAATCGCATTACCACATCGCGGAACTCCTAAAAAACAAGCAAAACAACAGAAGAAGGTCAAGGACGAGGATGACTTTGAGCTTGATGATGAGGATGTGGATATGAAAGATTTGGACCCGGATGAGGACTTTGTCGAGCCGGACGAAGAGGAACGGGCAACGGCGAGTAAGCCAAAGAAGACTACGCCTGCGAGTCGGAAACGCAAGTCTCCCGAAACTGAAGATGAGGAGGAGGGGGAGGAGGAGGAGGAGGGAGACGAGGTCGTACCTAAGAAATCTCGACCAAAGAAGGCCGAAACTAAGAAATCGCCGGTGAAGAAGAAGGCCAAGAAGGAGGATGCTTCTGAAGATGCCGGGATTCAGGCGATTTACGACAGCATTCCGATCGTACGTGCACCAACGCCTCCACCCAAGACTGAGGGAGGGAAGTTTGATTGGAGAGCCAATGCGGGACGTGGAGACGCAGGCCCTGCGGAAGGAGCTTCCAGCGATTTGCCATCTGGTAGCGAAACTTGTCTCGCTGGTCTGAGTTTCGTTTTCACTGGTGTGTTGCAGCGGTGGGGACGAACGGAAGCTCAGGAACTGGTGAAGCGTCATGGTGGTAAAGTCACTGGAGCACCAAGCGGCAAGACTGATTTCGTGGTTCTGGGAACCGATGCAGGCCCGAGCAAGCTGGACAAGATCCGAAAACTGAACATCAAGACCATCGACGAGGACGGTTTGACCCAGCTGATCGAAAAGCTCTCTGCACGAGGCCATGTTGGGGACTCCAAAGCACAAGCCGCCTTCAAGGAGAAGCAACGCAAAGAGGAAGAGAAGATTAAGGAGCAGGCTGCTGAGATGGATAAGGAGGAGAGACGTCGCGAAGCAGAGGCAAAGCGCCTAGCGGCAGCGGCAGCCGCCGCTGCTAGAGGCAGCAAAACTGCCTCTGCCGCCACAGCACCTACTACTAACAAAAACGCCGGGCCTGCTGTCGACTCTCGCCTTTGGACCACTAAGTATGCCCCGACGGCCCTCAGCCAAATCTGCGGTAACAAAGCTACTGTCGAGAAGTTGCAGCGATGGTTATCTCGGTTCCCGAAGAGCCAACAGACTGGGTTCAAGCTCGCTGGCCCCGACGGCAGTGGTGTCTTCCGCGCTGTGATGCTTCATGGGCCTCCAGGTATCGGCAAAACCACAGCCGCACATCTTGTGGCCAAACTAGAAGGATACGACATCGTCGAAAGCAATGCTAGCGACACCCGCAGCAAGAAGCTCGTCGAAGAAGGCCTAAGAGGCGTCCTCGGCACCACATCCTTGAATGGATTCTTCGCGGGTGATGGAAAGAAAGTCGAAGCGTCAAAGAAGAAGCTCGTTCTCATCATGGACGAGGTGGACGGCATGTCCGCGGGAGATCGTGGTGGAGTGGGTGCTCTTGCGGCTGTTTGTAAGAAGTCGGAGATACCCATGATCCTGATTTGCAACGACCGACGTTTGCCAAAGATGAAGCCATTCGATTTTGTTACATACGACCTTCCATTCCGACGACCTACCGTGGACCAGATCCGCTCTCGCATCATGACCATCGCGTATAGAGAAGGCCTGAAGATGCCTGCGCCAGTCATAAATGCCCTGATTGAAGGCAGCCATGCCGACATTCGACAGGTCGTTAACATGGTCTCGACGGCGAAGCTCGATCAAGAGTCAATGGATTTCGACAAAGGCAAGGAAATGTCCAAAGCATGGCAAAAGCATGTTATCCTCAAGCCGTGGGACATTACGCAAAAGATCCTCGGTGGTGGCATGTTTGCTGCCAGCAGTAAGGCTACATTGAACGACAAGATTGAACTCTACTTCAACGATCACGAGTTCAGCCCGCTCATGCTTCAAGAAAACTATTTGGGCACCAATCCTATGCGGGCTGTCAGCTATCAGGGCAAAGAGAGGAATCTGAAGTTACTAGAGCTTGTCTCTGAAGCCGCGGACAGCATTAGCGATGGTGACATGGTCGACCGGATGATCCACGGCTCTCAACAACAATGGAGTCTAATGCCAACGCATGCCGTCTTCAGCTTCGTCCGACCTGCGAGCTTCGTTGCCGGCAACACCGCTGGGAACCAGACAAGGTTCACATCATGGCTTGGTAAGAACAGCAGCCAGCAAAAATTGACACGGATGGTCAAGGAGATTCAAGCCCATATGCGCTTGCGCTCCTCAGGCGACAGACACGAAGTCCGCCAGCAATACATTCCTATTCTTTGGACACAGCTTGTCAAGAAGTTACAGATCGACGGCAAGGAAGCTATACCGGACATTATTGATCTCATGGACAGCTACTTCTTAACCAAGGACGACTTCGATGCAATCATGGAGCTAGGTGTAGGACCTATGGAGCAGGAGAAGGTAAAGATAGAAACGCAGGCCAAGTCGGCCTTTACCCGACTGTAAGTTCATTTCCATCGTGTATACTGATTCAGCTAACCAGAGATAATAGCTACAACCAACAATCCCATCCTCTACCCTTCATGAAAGCAAGCAATGTCGTGGCACCAAAGAAAGCCATGAAAGAGAAACCAGATCTCGAGGAAGCCATTGACGAGTCTGACGAGGGAGAAGTTGTGGAAGAAGCTAAAGAAGAGGACGATGGAGATCTATCTAAAGACAAGTATGTTAAGCAGCCGAAGAAGAAAGCCGCGGGTAAGAAGGCGCCCGCAAAGGCGGCGAAAGGAAAGAAGCGGGCTGCAGCCGATGATGATGACGACGACGAGAGCGAGGAAGAAGTCAAGCCAAAGGGACGAGGCAAGGGTAAGGCTCCCGCGGGGAAGGGTCGGAAGAAGGCTTGAACTTGAGTGACAGAAGGAAGTGAGTATCGGGCATTTTGGGTGAATGGCGTGGCATGGTGGCTCTATGGGCATTTTTGACGGTTACAAGCGCAACATGTGGGCATTTGGTACCGTATTAAGCTGGATACCATGTTTTCAACAGTTATTGCATATCTGTGCTATCGTCGGTGGTACGTAAAATTTTCAACCGCGAAGGTCTTCACTTTTCTATCGTGACGGTAGCCACCGAGATCGCACAACGCGTCCCTCCTTCACCACCTTCACCACAAACTCTTCAGCGCATGTAGTGACGCATGTGGGTCACCCACGTGGCTTCTCACATTCTCTCACATTTCCTCTTCTTCCCTCACCGACGGTGGGCTTTATTTTCTTCGCCCGCTGACGGGGGTTTCTTTTCCACCGCCCACCACCCGCGCTCATCAGTGAGCCTTTCAACCGTCTCCATCTTTTCTACCCCGTCACCCCGTGCGAGGTCCCGCGCTCTCTCCATATCGCCAAAGCGCATATTGTGAGGGCCTCGCTTTGAAGCTTCGTGTTGTTCCGTTCCAGCGACGACCTCATCCCAACGATTTCCTCATCCGCGAATTGACTCGCCATCGCTGATGGCCCGTTTTGAACGAGAAGGTGAGCAAGACGAAACTTTTCTTCAATCTCGTACTGTTTCTTCTGCGTTGTCACACGTGTCAGTTAGCCCTGAACGTCCTCAGCCTCGCGACTACCGCGAGTCTGGTCTGCCGCCCGCCGCCACTTATAGCAATATGGTTTTCCCAAGGGATCACCAAGGTGTATATATCTCGTCTTCTTCCGGTGTTACTGCAGCTCATCTACAATCTCCGAGCTCTATGGGGACGATTGTTGTTGGGCATGTTGCCGGTAGTTCTGGGGCTAGAGCCGGTGTACAGCATCATGGGCAGGACGAAAGGATCAGGGAACCGTTGATGGTGGTACGCATGGATGATGGAGATGAGGATAGGTTAAGTGGACCGCTCCGCGGTGTGGGTGGGAGGACTACGGAACCGGCGGTGTCCAGAGGTATGTGATTCCCCCTCACTCTTTATTCTCACTCTTCTATGGTCTTCTGGATTTGGCTAACACAACATTCCTCACAGTGGTAGCTGCCCCCCTGTTACCCTCAGTGGCTGTGAGCCCTGGTAAGTTCTTTCACCTATACCACTTTATCCCAGCTCGTGGTAGTGCTGACCCGTTGCCCTCCCCATCAGAGAACATTCGGACGCGCCGTCTCCGCCGTAGTCCAAATGTCGACAATCTGCGTTCGTCCAGCATTCGGACCAACTCAATTTCCGATCTCTCCCTGAACAACACGCGTGGAAACCGACCTCTCTTCGGCCACGGGCCACAAAATCCCGCCATCTTTGCCAGTCCAATTCAATTTCTGGCCCCCGCTCATGCGCTCGAGCCAGTCCAAGGGCTAGCTCCGAATCCCCCAGTCCACGGTTCCAGTCAGAATCCCACCGTCCACATCTACTCGCCATCGGGATCTGTGACAGTCCTCCAAGATCATGATGTCGAACGCATCGTCCGCTGGCGTTCTACCGCTACCACGATCGATCGAGGACTGACACGATCTCCCATTTCGATCCGTCAGTTCAATTCCCAAGAGATGTTGGCTTGGACTCACCCCAATGCACCCCACGTCCAAGTACAGCACGGAAGTTCCATGATGGATGCAGGCAATAGCACAGGCGTGCAGACAGCCTTCCAGCTCCCGATCCCGGCTTCGGGCCTCAGCTCTCCAGTCAGGGGAGAATGGGATGGAGGAAATGGACAGAGCGATGGACAGTTGGGTTTCGAGGAAGATTGGGCAGGCCCGGGCTATTATGGGTTGATGGAAATGAACAGGGTCCAGTGGCAGGTGGACACGGGGATCCATCATCCCGAATTGAATTTCGGTAATGTGGGCGTTGAGAGTGATCGGGTTAGGAGGGTCGAGGATCCGGAGGCTATGAAGGAGATTGATATGGGATATGCGGGGAAAGGAAAGGAGCCGCAGAAGGACCAGGTACGCCTACCGTTGGTAACACCCCCGACATCTGCTGACCTGCTGTCTTCACAGCAGCACGATAGCAAGCGCGCTTCGTCAAGCCAATCACCGCGTCCCATCCTCAAGAAGGCGCAATCAACCCGCGAGCGCGACCCCGATCCACCTCGTACAGCGCGTCGCGTTCAAATCGCACCCTCTTCTTCGTCTGCGGCCGTCCATCCGATCTTGGCATCTGCGCTTAAAGACGACGCGCAAACTTATACCACTGAAGGCCTGAGCCTCGCTCTAACGAAGCTGTACGATCCTGCCCCGATTCCCTCACCCGTCATTACAGCCTTGCGCGATCCCGATGAGATCTACACGCTCGACATCCAGGGTATCATCAACTCTCGTCACAATAATGGGGCTAAAGCTAAGATCGCGCTCAACCAGAAAGAGATAGACTACCTCACGTACTACATAGACTACCTCGTATCAGAGAAAACCCAATTGGAAAAAGCAGTCTATAGTCTCGAGGAGCGCATCGAAGATGTGGATGTCGAGAAGGCAGGGCTGCAAACGGAGATCAACCACTACTTTGGGCTGGCAGAAGCTGAGCATAATAGGCTCGACGCCACGCAACAGATTCTCCGGTTGATAATGAGTGCCAACAACGACGGCGACTATGTCAACCAGAAAGTTCGGGCCATGGATATGGCGAATGAGCTGGGTGTCGATCTCCGAGAGGTCATGCGTGGGACTGATATTATCGGCCAAAAAGAATCCGCAAGGCACGTCAGCAATCCCATGTCAATTGGAGAGTCCAGCAAGACGAAGGAGATGGCCGGGGGAGCATGGAAAGGAAAGGAGCCGGCATCGGAAGCAGGACCAAGCAAGAAAACAGAGACGGGAGCAGCAGCCAGCCAGCGAGAACAGCTCTTGGAGGCAGAAGTCAAGTACCGGAGGAAGAGGACGGCGGTTGCTGAGGAGTTCGCCAAAGAGATGGAGCGTGTGCTCTTCGGAAGGGCGACGGCAAGCGTATTGAGCGATCCAATGGCGATGGGAGAGGGTTCGCGCCAGAATAAGGGCAAGGCGAAAGAGAAAGAGATGGGAGAGGGATCCGGAGCCGGCAAGCCAAACGAGACGGAAGCTGAAGGCGGCCAACGAGAAGAGCTCTTGGAGGCAGAGGTCAAGTACTGGAAGCAGAGGGCCGCGATTGCGGAGGAGTTCGTCCAGGAGATGGAGGGTGTTCTCTTCGGAAGGACGACGGGCTGATCGAGTATACAGAGTGTTCAGAGTTTCGGTGTTCGTGTAAGCTACACGTTGTGCGATGCTTCCGGACGAGGAACTGTCATTCAGACTTCTTTCGAGGATGGCAGTTGGGAGTTCGGAGTCTGGATTCTTCGAAGAGGTTCATGCGTTCTGGATTACAGGCTTTCCGGCTACCCAGCTGCGGCCTCGTACCATGGTTATATACCCAGAACTGGGTTGTATGACGGTGGGATAGGTTTCGATTTCAAAAGTCACTCAGCCGGTATAGAAGACTCGACTATCAGGCTCCGTGCTTCATCCCAGTAGCAGCGACAATGCAGAAAAATGTAGGATGCTTTGTTGTCCACCTAAGAGGAACTGTGTATGTGACTACCTTCATCGTACTACTGCTTTTTTCGGCTTGGGAAGCCAAGAGATTCGCCTGACATGACAATCGCTTCTTGCAGAGAGGCTGAAGGCATTGATAGTCCTGACAGCTGCGGTACGGAGGAGTTAGTATTTTCTAAGGAACATCTTTGAACTTTAGTATTAGTCTTACAGCGCCTCCTCATTCACATGGCTATGCAACTAGAGCCAGCATGATTAATCAAGACAAGAGAGGAACTACAAAAAGGTAGTAACATGGTTATGCTTTCTGCTCAAAATCTCCACGGAGGCAATCCTTGCAAAATACTAACTCCGTACAAAACGACCTGCTCGGCACGTTAATGCACGCTCCATCTCACCCGGAAAGGAACACTCGAATGTCCCGCGGTCCATGGGGCCGACGACTTGCTCTCATCATTACTTCGTCTTTCCACGTCTGACGGAATCAGCAGCAAGTCACATGCATGGAATCACCTAGACGCATAGGAAATAATTCGGAAGATGTGGGTTGGGCTCTACAGTGCACTGCTTTGTAAAGCGGCTGAAGTAGGTTTGTACATAGGTACGGTAAGGAGATAAAACAGAAACGGAAAAAGAGACAGAAAACGCGATTGTATTGCTTGTGTTGTTCTAGCTAGGGGCAGGGAGAGCTGAGCTCGACGATCCTGCGCGAGCTCGGGCCTCCCCGCTAGCATCACGTGACTAGGTCACGTGACTAGAAAAGGGGCAACGACCTGAGAGGCGCTGCACCGTACTGCGTACGGACAGAAGAGGTAATTCGACGGCAATTTCCATTGCTAAAATCCCTGTCCCTCCACAGCATCTGCATAATGCAAGGCGCGACTGCATTTACGTAGGAGCTTGTATCTGTTAAGGAATACCATGGCCAGATATTCAAGATCATAGGTAATCTTAAGTAGCAGCTATAATCCTAATTCTACCTATATTATTATAACAAACGTCTAGATAGATTATGGTCTTTTTTTTACATAGCTATTCAATTAAGGAGAAGCTGTAAGGCAAGTACTATTTAGACTAAGAATCTTCCTCAAAAAATACTAGCACCTTCGGAGAAAGACCTGCAGGGGGCTTGGCCTCCTCTGCGGAATATGAGAGGGGAACAGCTACCTTGTAATGGAGGATACAAGCAACGGCCGTGGTCACAAAGCCTTGAACAACGGATTGAACGAGAACTGCAAGCGCAAAAAAATACCCAGATCAAAGACAGCCGCCCGGATAGCGCGCGCACAAGATCGTCGACGTCGCGAAGTACCTATGTATAGGAAGATCGAGTCCAACAGGTCTGAGATTCGCCTCCTCCGCCACACTTCAAAGGAAGGGACTATCGTGTTCGATGCGAGATCTTCAGCGCGTCACTCCAAGGATCGGACTGTGGCCAGAAATACGTTGCCCTGTCTTATACATGGGGAAATCCAGATCAACGTGCCTATATTATTGCCAACGGGGCACGGCAGTATGTACGTAAAAATCTGGAGCGAGCACTTTCTGCTCTCCGACGCGGAGATCAAGATGTTATTCTTTGGGTCGACGCCCTTTGCATCAACCAGGAGAACCTCGATGAGCGGAACGAGCAGGTCACTCTAATGGCCAATATCTACCGCAATTCAGAGGACGTATTCATTTACCTCGGTGAAACGAACCCTAATATCAGCCTGGCAATGGATATTATGCGAAACGCTGAAGGGCAAGGTCAGGACACACTCCAGACCTGGAGCAGCGACACCAAGGATTATATTCGACTCAAAGAGTTGGAGCCATTGGATGAAGCAGAGCTGAGACAATTCGCATCTACAGAAGGTGCAAAGCAAGGACTCCAGGATCTGTTGAGCCGGCCTTGGTTTGACCGCGTCTGGATTCTCCAAGAAGCAGCACATGCTCGTTCGCATAGGGTCTTCTGTGGCCCTCGATCAGCCTCAAGTCGCACTCTCTGTAAATCTATCGGGATTGTTCGCATCGTACCAAAGCCCCATTGTCAAGCCGTCCTCCGTATTCTCGAAGGAGGCCACGCATGGTGGGAGAAGCGCGACATCGCGTCTCTCTTGAGACGATTCAGAGGTAGCAAAGCCACGGATGAGCGCGATAAGATATATGCCTTGCTGAGCATGTCGTCTGACGCGTCGTAATTGAACCATCTCCGGCCGGAATACCAGAAATGTCTTGGTTGTGTGGTATACAATACGGCTACCTTCGTTCTGGGTTACCATGGCCAGGAAACTGTTCTGGATCCTTTTCTCGACTGGGACTTCAATCGACTTGTGGACGACCTCGATACTCTGTCAGAGCTAGTAGTCAAGTGGGCTCTGGAAGAAGAAAAGCTAGTTGTCTTGGAGAAACTTTTTGCCTGCTACACTATCCGACTCGACAAATGGGATCGTCCAGATGAGCTTACGCAACGAGTTACGAAATATGCAATCGATACGGGAAACCTATGTCTCCTCTAGGCTGTTCTTGAGCGTTACGGTCCGGATTCCAGGTCTTGGGAAGTATCCACTCCCGACAGGCTCCCTAACCTCGCCTTGAATTGGGCCATAGCTGCGGACAATCCAGAAGCGATGAATGAATTAATACAGCGATACGATGGAAAAGGCTACTTGATTGAGTATTGGGACAAACATATCCGTGAAGCCTGGAGATGAGCCTTCAAAACTGAAAAGCTAAATGTGGTGAGAGTTATATTTCAGCGCCATGGCGACTGGGAAGAGCTTTATCTTGGCGATTCTTACAATCTGGATATGCTTGCGGCCAAGGTCGGGGATCTGCAGTTACTCCGTGTGGTGTTGACAAAGTACAAAGATTCTCCATGAAACTCAAGAGACAAAGCATCCAGGCGGCATACGACAGAAAAGACGAGGGAATGGTCTTCTTATTATTGGACTTTCTGACCACCGGCGTCAAATCTGATATCGGTCGCCGATCCATTCATGGAAATTTATTTCAAACCTTATTGAGCTGGGCGGATGATGAGTCTTTCGACGACTTGCGTCAGCTGCTTCTCAGTCGATGGTGTACGCTATTTGGTCCCCAATGGACAAAAGTTGATGTCGAAACGGTGCTCAGTCGAGGAGCCGAGGTTGACCCCCGAAATACCAGAGGCCAGACACCATTCATGGTCGCAATCCGGCATACGAAGCTCGATGTAGCTTGCCTGCTTCTGGATCGAGGAGCATATTTCGATGCCCAAGACGATAATTGCGAAACAGCGTTGTTATCGAGTCTTGCGGATCTCGCAGATCTTGAAAATAGCATATATCTGGGGCCGGACAGAGGTCTTACGAATAGGATTGATGCTGTCGACTTGCTCCTTCGTCGCGGCGCCAATCCCAACCACACGACTATACCTTTACATGTCGCTATCAAGACAGAGTCCTTAGGCCTTACAAAGGAACTTCTTGAGAGAGGCGCAAATGTTAGTTCCGAACACTGCTCTCTTACATTAGCGCTTAGTCTTACTACACCTACGGATCTAACGGCAATGGTTGACCTTCTCCTCGAACATGGAGCAGACGTTAATGAAAGAGACAGCCAGGACTCGACACCTCTCTTCTGGGCATCAAAATCTGGGCATTTGAAAGTTTGCCGCTTACGACTGAAGCACAAAGTAGACGCCAACGCACCAGATGCCAAGGAGTCGACACCACTCATTTACGCAGCTCACTCCGGTCGCGTTGATATTATTCAAGAACTATTGCAGCATGGGGCGATGTTAGATGCAACGAACAAAGACGGAGAGTCATCACTTACCTGCGCTGCCTGGAAGGGACACAAGGAGGTCGTTCAACTGCTCTTACAGTTAGGGGCAGCGTTTGACACAAGGGACAAATTGGGCAGAACACCACTTACATATGCCGCCTCACATGGTCATGCAGCTATTGTTCGTCATCTATTGAATGCTGGAGCGTCACCCAACGTGACTGATGAGAAAGGGAAAACACCATTAGACTATGCCTCCGAAAAAGGTTTGAAAGTTATCTGCTATCAACTCGAGCAACATGAAGCGACTCTCAACATGGAAAGGAGTTGAAAACAACCTTTCGTGACTTAAACTCAACATGTGTGAGTCAAGACTCATATCCTGCATCATAACGGCACTGCATCTGACCCCGGCAGGTACGTATGACCATGCATGAGAACGACCGAGCCGCATGTCCTCTTGCCAATAGCCTCACGGTGAAACCTGAATATCAATTGGCTTGTCACACACCACGAAAGAGGTCTGGTACCATGCGTATGAGTTGCGGTTGCGGTTGCAATCGCCATTGCCATTCAATCCGGACGATGCGGACCGTCTCTTGCCGTCCTTGGAACCTTTGTTCATGACGCTCGCTGTGGCCTTGAATACGGAAGGCTCAATATTATAACAATATGTTATGAGCGTGCGAATGATTTCAAGTTAGTCCACAGATAGTCTCTTACGATTCTGTGCCACAGAAAGTCATTGTATACCTTTAAGTGTGCTAGATGATAGTGTCGAAATCGCCTCTAGCTCCTTCAGAGAGATTGACGAAGACGAACGGAAGGGTCTGTGAAATACCATGGTATTCCCTGCGGCGTATTTCGACATTGCTTGTTCCTCATCCACATCGAACTTGAAATTCTTCTCCAACTGATAAGGCCATCTAGCTCTGCGCCTTGCTATCTAACTGAAGCGACCCTATCCACCCAGTTCTTACCCCATCGGGTGTGTACCAAATCCAGCGATGGTTGGACACGAATCAAGTTTGATACCCTCGGAGACAGCAAGCCACCCGGCATGGCGTACCATCAACTTTTCCAGTCAAGAGGTTGCGATCTCTCGGAGGCACCCTGATGCGATGCTGATTGGCTAGACCGTGGCAATTTCGAGACAAACTCGTCTTGTCGAATCAGGTGTGTGATACAAGGATGGGGTTGTGTGAATGTACAACACATCGCCCCGCCGACATGGCAACAAGGAATGGATGTTGAAGCGCGAAGGAACCCATGTTTAACGAGGTGCCCGAAGATTGTGCGGGAATGGACAAAATGCATCGCAAGGGCCTCGCATTGTGCGAAGCACGAGGAGAGAATGTCTGGCAGGAGGACCAGGATTTTGAAACCGTGTAAAAGAGTTACATACACGGCGAACCAGGGCGATGGGTAAGCGGGAGCGGGTTCAAGAGAAACCGAAGAGTGAGACCTAAGAGAAGCAAACTATACGAGTAGAGAAGAAGTAGCCAACCGTACAGCCTTGCTTGTTGATCGAATGCGAAGATCATCTTATCCCCTGCTCAGCGAACGGCTTACCCTGGGCGTCAGCTCAGCCATAGACAAGCCATCCGCAGGGCAGCAAAAGCACCTTCACTGATTAGACAAGGATACTCACCACGAGCAAAAGAAAGAAAGGGGAACATGACAGTCACGGAAAGACCAGGATGAACCATCTGCACCGGTGGTGTTCACGAGATTCGCCACCCAGCCTCCGAGCGCGTTCCACAAAAAGCACGCCAAAAGGGGAAGCGGAAGAGTGCGAGGACCCAGCCCGATCTGACATTTTCTTTTTGGCCTCTGGAACCACAGATCTCCGCCGAGGAGCGGATGAACACGAACCTCATCTCCAGGCAACCGACAATTATTTTGCTTACTGTCGTGTCGGATAACAACAGCCTACAGTCCCAAAAAGTAAGGTAAGGTTTGCCTTGCACACGGTTTGAAACCAAGCCAAAACCAGTGTGCGCGGGTGGACAGGCGCCCAACCTGCGGACCATCCCGTATGCTTTCTCTAATCCAGCCAGCGCACCCTTGGTACTGTACCCGTCTGAGATCGGCTCCAAACATGACACCTGAATCTGTTCATAAACATGTCTCGTGATTTGACAACCAAAGAGTCGTGAGGGGATCACGAGAACCGCAGTCCTCGTATGTCAAGTGAGGTACTGTACTGTAGGTCTTCACGCAGCCACTCGAATCACAGCTCGCCTAAACATGGATCATGCGGCTGCTACCCGCTACCGCCCACGTCAAGTAAGCCACCTCTCGAGTCTCACTTCCCTCGCCCCCTCACGGGCATCCGCAGAGCGGAGGGAAGGCAACACAAATGACGCCAAATGGGGTTGTGCCTTCCCCGAACCCCCGAACGCTCGCAGCCTTCTCAGATTCGTCATGTGAAAGATGTCAGCGACGGATGGGGGGCTAGGGCAATGTAAATCCACCGTCACCACCCACGCGGGATCTGCGGGAGGCATGCGACTGCATATATCGGGCAGAAAGGGAAAAATGTGCGCGAGGAGCGAGTGACAAGCCGACCGGGGCAAGACAGCCCACGGAGCCTGGAGCGCGTTCCAAATTATGGGCCCGAGCCGAAACGTTGATTGCAGTATATGAAAGACTGGCATCGCATCCACATTGTTCCCCGGAGCGCACAAAGTGAACGGTATGTACCGGTCCTAGTCCCCTGGCCGCCCCATTTATCGAGATATTAACGGGCAGACGAGCGAGCGACAAGCATTAACGACCCTGTCGTGTAATGCTGTTGGATATATGAGGAGTGTGACGAGCGGTTTGACGCGTCTACAAGGTGACTATTATTTGGCCCGGTTGTATAGCGCTTCTCCAGATCCCGAGGATTTGGGAGATCCGCTCTGGCTAAATTAAAAATCTAAGACACGAAATTCCCAGTAAGAAATAATGTCAGCAGAGGAAATGCAGAAGGATTATTGAGAACGGATTCCGGTGTTGGTGATGAGATAGTCTGGAGCCGGAGGGGAGGTTACGAGAATGCGGTCGTACAAGACCAGCGTGAAAGCCCTGCGGTCCAACGTGTTGCTTATGATGGCTGTGCCTTGATCATTGGATAGGGCAGTATGCCTCACTCATGTTTGCTGATTGCTGGAGCATGCATCCATCGATCCATAATTACACAAGTGATGGAGAGTTTTGCGACCTTTAGCTGGACTATAAGACACAGCTCGTGCACCGAGTAGTCTCCTTCAACCCTTCAACCCTTGAACGAGATGAGAATAACTGGTGACCATAAGTACGACGCCGATGTGCTTTATGCAAGGAGGAGTATCCATCCTCAGAAGTGTCACTGCTGACAGTCCGGGGTGTTCTTCAGCCTTGCCTTGGCGAAAAACACAGTTGGTGTTGGGCGCACAGGTACCTACAGAGCATGTCCCAGAACGTAAAGTCAGAAGTCAACAGGAGCAATAAGGGTCTTACCATCACTACTGTATCAAGCGCACATGCATCGCCAAAAATACATATGCTTCTTAGTTGATGAAACTCTACGGGATGAGTGTTTCGGAGGCGAGACGGATCCACGCCGATTTTGTGTGCTCCACAGTCGTGTTCCCAGTAGCGGGAGATCGCATGAACCCATAAACTGGCCAAGGCAGTCGGGGCTTTTCCGCGTTTTCTCACAACGGAACAGGGTGATAGCGGGCTTGAAACTAGTCAACAGGCGGGTCTAAAAGACAGCATGTGGGTTGCGAAAAAACAACAAGCTGTTCAGCTGGCTCATGGCCTCCTTTTGTGCACGAGGGCGCATCTCATCATTCTGTTACAGCTCGCTAGTCGGCACTTCCGTTCGTTAATTAATGACGCGCAGTGACCCCCTGGATCCTCTCATCGCTGTGTGGCGTCTGTTCAGCCATCCATATCGTTTCACGTGGCTGCGGTTGCGAAAGGGACCCAACGCCCAAAATGGCGTGTGGAGACGACGCCGGCTTGCGGCCAGGCTGGGTGAGAAACGCCTCTTTGGCCGCGCCCGCCCGAGTCATGGGAGGTCGATGAGGATGCGTGGGCGTGCGCCTCCTTCACACCTCGCACCGCCGGCGCTCCGCAGAGTGCAGAACACGGCGGCCAACAGGCTGGCTGTTCCGCGAGGACGACGGTCAGGCCCGAGGAAGAGTCCAGGGGCCAGGTACATGCCCGTCGCATGCTGAGAGGTGCTGGCTTTGTGCCCCCAAACGCCCCTGGCTGCAGCTGATGCGCCCATGAAAACGACCGGCTCTTGTCAGATTGCAACAGGTGGCAGGGTTGGCACTTTGCAGCAGGAGGGGTGTGACACGAGCTTTTCTGCCGATGCGGGAGCGGAGAACATTTGCGTCACGGCACGGACTGCGCCCAGACGAGCTTAGGTGGAAGAAGGCGGCCGGAAGCTTGCGAGGATTTGACAGGATTGTGTGTGGAGAGACGTGAGCCCGCTTGGCGCCGCAGCGATGCAGATCTGGTCCATCGCAGACGCCATCCTGGTGAAACCGGCCGAATTTGCTCCACCATCCGCCTCGTGCGCGAGTGCTGCCGATGCAACCAGCCTACCCGATTCACACGCTGGGCACACCGTGTCTCGCTGCGTCGCTGGTGCTGGTGCTGCACGCTCAAGAGCGCTGCACGCCGTCTGGCCGCTGCGCCCGGCTGGTTTGGAGGCTCGCTGCTGCTGGCACTCGTTGAGTTGAGGAGTGCAGCGCAACGCGGGCTTGCATTTCATGTCGCGGCAGGCGTCCGTGTTGCAGCAGCGAACCACGAGACGGGGCGCCAGAGGCCATCGTACGAGGGGCGCACACGCTCCTTACAGTCGAGCAAAAGGAATATTATTATTTGCCGTCGAGAGAGACCAGAGAGCCGAGAGGGAGGCCGGCCGGGAAAGCTGAACACCTGGGCAGGGCCCCGTAAGGCGACTGTCCGCATCTGAGTGGCCGAACACGTTATCTCAGCCTCTCAGCACGATGAACGCCCGCAGGCTGATCAGCCACTACTTTATTCCTCGACAGAAGCGGAGGCTGGGACCGGATCATTGCCTGCTGGAGCGGATCCCGGTTGCTCGTTCCCCAACTGGGTGTAGAGGGTAATTATGCGGACCGGTTTTGGGGGAGTGGTGGAGATAAAGAGGGGAATCTGGCCGCGATGCTGTCACGGGTGGGAGACAGGGTATGCGCTAACCAGGGGCGTGCGCTGGATCGGAACAATAGGAGATTTTGGATGAATGCGGCTGGATGGAGAGGGTGCGGTGGTGTGTTATGTTAAGTACTCTGGGCTGTCCCGGTCAGTCATGCGCGGAGAGTATATGTGGTATATGTGGTCCTCCCGGAGTCGACAAGTGTGCTGTTGTCCGTTGAAGAGGCCGCATCTGGGCAGGCTCTGGGGAACGGCATCCCGTGGCTGGGACAAACATATGGCACGCTTGGAAGGGAGGCGGCTTAGTCAGGGCGGATGGCAGGAGTGCGGTTGCCGGAACAGCGCACCGCTCCATCGTCGCTGCCATTTGAATCACCTCACCTCCGGGACGCTGGAACCAAGACGGCCGATGCAGCCTCCGCGCGCAGCATGTAGCATGTGTACGGCACCGCACAACGACGACGGCGACGGCGACGATGCAGACAGCAAGTCGCAGGCAACGGGCTGGTGGAGCAGCGCCGAATAATCGGCATGTTTCCTTCTTCGCCGGCCCAGGGCCCGTCACCGAACGCCGTGCACGCTCCGGTGCGGCAGACAGTGGTGAGGCTCAGGCTGCCAGCAGGGCAACATAATTATGCGAGGTGGGCGTTTCAAGCCTCGCCGCGGACGCTGGCGACGGCGGGTGTGCGGTTGGTGCTGGACGAGGAAGGCCCAGCGTCCTGTGGTCCCA
The DNA here is from genome assembly GCA_002105025.1 of Clohesyomyces aquaticus. NCBI lineage: Eukaryota > Fungi > Ascomycota > Dothideomycetes > Pleosporales > Lindgomycetaceae > Clohesyomyces > Clohesyomyces aquaticus. The sequence goes on from MCFA01000005.1 coordinate 276,774, forward strand.
GACAGACGACCAGACATGGACGGGCGGCCGCGCTGTGAGTTGAGTGCCCGTCAGTGCTGACTCCTGACGCAGCGAATGGCGCTTGCGGTCGTGGAATTCGCTGCCATCCGCATCCACATCCGCCTGCAGCGTCCTTGTCCATGGATGGTGGGCGCATGGATGCTGCGGTGCATCGCGGCCCAGGCGCCTGCCAAGGCCCGTGGCGCCCTTAGCCCCATGCACGGGTGAGGGATCCCAGGAAGCGAGCAGGGAAGGCGCGGCAGCTCGCGGACCCTGGTCGTCCCACACTGGCTCCAACGCTTTCTCGCCATCATTTTGGGATGGAGCGCTCCCTGGGATAGGGTTCCTATTCTGCGTCTGAGCTGCCAGAGGCCAAAGACCCGAAGCTCCTCCTCTCGCCTGTCCGCTCTCTCCCTCCGCTCTCCTCCTTCACCCGCCAGCCCTCACCCCATCCCTCACCCCATCCCCATCCCCATCACCACCACCCTCCCCCCCCCAAGTATTCCCATCCATATCCGTGACTGTTGACGCCTTCTGGCCCTCGTCCACCATCCCCATTGCTCGCGGCTTGATTTGGGCTGTGCTCCTCGCCGTCACCCACGCGCCGGCCCTTTCACCGTGACGGCCCCGGCTGATCCCCATACCGGCACGCCAGTCACCACCCGTAAGTACACATCCAGCGCCCGTCCGAAGGCCTACGCATGGCCGCCATGTGTCGCGAAAGCCATACTGACCTGGATATAGACATTCTCGGCGTGCCGCTGCTCGCGCTGTGGGTCCGCTGTCCTCCCTCGCTGCCCTGCGCTCCCAGCCCCGTGCTTGCACCAACATCCAGAAGCACATAAAGAGCATCGCTCTCTCACACGTCGCCAGCCGGACACATGGCAAGCCATCAGCAGCCGTCCCCTACTGCGGCCTTGGCGCCCCATCATGGTGGCCCGCCTCACCCGCCCCATCCTCAACTGAACGGGCACCCGCAGCAGCTGAACCAGCCCAAGACTCCAGCCCAGTATCTTGCGTCGCTTACCGAGACGGTCTGGAATCAGATTGGTACGTCTGATCGCGACGCTGAATGTCGCTCTCCATCTACGTTCCCGATACTAATCGCTTCACAGGGTCGCTTTCCGAGCAAATGCAGGATCTGGATGGTGCCGTCCAGTGCTATGAGCAGGCGCTGAAGTTCAATCAATGGTCTGTACCTGCCATGCAGGGTATCGCGTGCATTCTGCGAACCAAGGATCATTTCCCGCAAGCTGTCGAGTATCTCCGCACCATTCTGAAAGTAGATCCAGCCAACGGCGATGTCTGGGGAAGTCTTGGTAAGATCTGCAAACACACGCGCCTTGCTCTACAACTAACACTCGCACAGGCCACTGCTACTTGATGATGGACGATCTCCAGCAAGCATATTCTGCCTACCAACAGGCACTTTATCATCTGTCTGACCCAAAGGTACTTGATGCGTGCTCCACTCTTTGACCGTGTATTCTAATTCTCTCTCTAGGAGCCCAAGCTCTGGTATGGCATTGGGATCCTGTATGATCGCTACGGATCCCTCGAACATGCCGAGGAGGCTTTCTCCCAAGTCATGAGGATGGAACCTAATTTTGAAAAAGCGAATGAGATTTACTTTCGCTTGGGTATAATTTATAAACAACAGCAAAAATTCAACCAGAGTCTGGAGGTAGGTCAACCAGATCATCCTTCTGATGTTCACTAATCATGTGCAGTGTTTCAAATACATTGTCACCAATCCTCCTCGTCCATTGACCGAGGAGGATATCTGGTTCCAGATCGGTCACGTTTACGAACAGCAGAAAGAGGTAAGTCGATTGAATATGTTTAACTCGCGCAATCGCTCATCATCACGTGCAGTTCGACTCAGCAAAGGGAGCGTACCGCCGTGTACTCGAGCGGGATCCTAATCACGCGAAAGTCCTCCAGCAGCTCGGGTGGTTGCATCATCAACAGAGCACCAATTACGCTAGCCAAGAACAGGCCATTGAGTACCTCGAGAAATCGGTGAACTCTGGTAAGTCTTTGTGCTAACAAACACCCGACATGTGCCAGCAACTGACTGCTTTTTTCAGATCAAACGGATGCACAGAGTTGGTACTTGCTTGGCCGCTGCTACATGTCACAGCAGAAGTATCCGAAAGCGTACGAGGCTTACCAGCAGGCGGTTTATCGCGATGGGCGAAACCCGACCTTCTGGTGCTCTATTGGCGTGCTGTACTATCAGATTAACCAGTATCGCGATGCCCTCGATGCATACTCCCGTGCTATCCGACTCAATCCAAACATTTCAGAGGTTTGGTACGACCTCGGTACCTTGGTAAGTTATGCTCGCAACCCTGCCAGCTGCGTGTGGCCTGGCTGATTGTGAAACAGTACGAGTCGTGCAACAACCAAACCGCGGATGCCCTTGATGCATATCAACGAGCTGCAGATCTTGACCCATCCAATGTGCACATCAAAGCTCGCTTGCAACTCCTGCAGAACGGTCAAGCGTCCAATGGTGCACCCAACCAAGGCAGTGCCCCGGTGCCACAAGACGTTCACCCCCAGGCTTATCAGCCTGCTTCCATCCATGGTCCAGCCGCCCCTCAATGGGGTGCACCCCAGCCTCAGCAACCTCCCCAGGGCCCTGCCCCACCGGCTCTGGGAGGGTCCGACTGGAATCGTCCATTGGCACAGATCCGCGACCCTGGCATGCCACCTCAGCAGCTCAACCCCTACGGAGAGCGAGAGAGTATCCGTCCCCCTGCACCCCACGCTCCCCAGCGTCCTGCCAGTCCGAGGCAAGAACCTATGAGACCGTATCAAGAGCCTCCTCGTCCGACCCCGAACGGTCCGGGTCCCGCAGGTCCTGGTCAACTTCGACGTGGTCTCTCACCTTCCCCAAAGACCCACAGTGTCGCTCCAAGCCCTTACCATCCGGCACCACCGCAGCTTCCTCAGGCGCCGCAATCACAGGCCCAGCTGCCACCCCATCCGCCGCAGCCTAATCGTATTTCGAACCCTAATTACGGCCCTCATGCTGCCAATGTGCCGCCGCCTCCACCACCCCCACCTACCGGTTTGAACGGTCCTCCATCTCAAGGTCCAGGTCTTCCACCTTACGGACGCATTGCTAGCCCTCCCCCTGAAGTTCGTCCCATCGTAGAGAATCGTACTGGGTCCCCCCGCAACGGATACCAACCTCCATACCAACATCACCCCGACCCTTCGTCCGTCGGTGGCATTGCTGGAGGAGCCCCAGCTCCCGCCTCTGCCCTCGCTGCGGCTGAAGCTGCTGCCCGTGAGCGTGAAGATCGCCCTCCGACGGCTCCACCGAAGCGTTTGAGGGAGTGGGAAGATAACGATCATCTGACCCCAAAGCCTCCGACAAACGACGAGAAGAGACAGAAGTTGGATGAGCCTCACAGCCGTCGCCCGTCTCCACCTCACCGAACATCGTCTCCGCACATTCCTCGTCATAGTCCCCAGGATGCGCCGGATCCCCGACGATTCAATGAAGGCTACCACCCATCAGAGGCCGCCCACCACGCACCTGCGCTCCCACCGATGAACGCTGCCCCGGCTCTGCCTCGTGTGTCTGAGACGCCGAAGCAAGAGCGACCTGAGCATCATGAGCCTGCCGCACGGCATATGGACGTTGACGAAAACTATGATGACGAAGCCGAGGATACAAAGCCGAGCATGTCCAAGCCAGAACGCGAGAGCCCACGTAATCCTCCCACCAATGGTCTCACTCACGCTCCTACTGCTGTTGAACAGAAGCCGTAATTCTACATGTGGACCGGCGTTTCGGGTGCAAATGCGAAAAACTATCATTTGTTCAACATTCCAGGGGAAGGCGTGCCAGTTCACTTTCGACTGCACATGTAGTCTTTATCATTTGCGTGAGGTGCTTTTTTTATTTTCCATTCGCAAAAACAGCTCTGTCTGCTGCGGTGGCATTTTTTCTTGGTGAACGGTATTGGGGGTATTGGCGGCTGCTGCCTGATGAATGATCGAAGGATTGGCCGGGTTTGTCTGGTGTTTTGGGCGGGTATTGAGAGGATTTGATGTCTAGGACTGGGCAGGGCTGGTTGAGTCTATATCCTGTGGCTCTTTGAAGATTTCTGCTTCTTAGTCTCCTTTCTTTTGTCATTGTGCTTCTGTTTCCCCCTCCGTATATTTACCAAGGATTCAATGTGAATGTCTGGTTCTAATAGAAAAAATAAGTTTGAATTTATCGTTTGCGACTTGATGATGACGTGACTTTGTTCAAGTCTGAATCTGCTCGCGGCACAGTAACGAGACGACATATGCCCGTGGAAGGAGAGTCCAACTCCTATTTTGAACCAGTCTAGCAAATACACATCGATCCGGATTTCTATGAGAATATCTTCGCGATTCACAATCATACGAAAGCAATGGAATACCTAGTCAAGGGATGGCCATTGGACTCGGAACGGCGCGTTGATGCTCGAGCTCTTGCGCGGTGGCTGGCAGATGCTCCCGCCAACTCGGACATACCACGGGCGGCAAGCCGCTCACGCGCCGCTTTGCGTCATCCCCAAACCTTCGAGCGTTCCAACCGACCATGACCAGGATTCAGCACCGCGTCGTAACAAACATCATACTTCCTAGTTCACGGCAAACGATTACGTCTCGTTGTCTGCGGGGTACAGATAGGTCATTCTACTCAAGCTCTCCTTCACGACTACGAATCTCTCCTCCTGCGGCCCACCTGCAACCCACCACCTCCCCCGCCAACCTGCACTGTCCAGTGCCCACTACGACAAGCACCGTATACCACAGAACTCACAAGCCACTGCGAAACCTACGTCGCCCGAATCCTAATCCTCGGACTATATCTCGAGTTCTGCATACCTCATCTCCGGCGAAAATGTCCTCAGACGCAGACTACGAATCCTTCCTCGACAAGGCGAACCAGGACACGGGTGGCGCCTCTGCGCAACAGTCTAGCAAGAAGTTGTATAGCACGAAGAGCGTGGATACCAAGGTTCCGAAGGTGTTGGAGAGTGTCGAGGAGTATTATACCAGTGATGCTGATGAGCCGTTTGAGCCGGTCAGTCTGAAATTTGAGGGGAAGGATGTTGATGCCGGTAAGTCCTTAGAGAACCTGTGACGCGGCTATCGCGGTGGGCAGGCGAGGGTGTTTGGACAGGATGGATTGCTAATTGGCAACTGTTAGATGAGCTGAAGAAACTGCTGGGTCACGATGCCGAGGTTTCGAGCGTCGGAGCAAAGGAGTTTGATCCAAAGGGTCAGTATAAGAAAGTTGTAGATGCGGTCAAGGAGGCTGGTAATGGCGACATGAAGGTGTTTAGGGTGGAACATGGGAGCACGAGGGCCGAATACTATGTCGTTAGTGTGGACGAGGAGTCTAAAAGACTGGTGGGGTTGAAAGCGTTGGCTGTGGAGTCCTGAGTGCACTGTGGGTCTGTGATATATTTGGGATGGTAGGCGATGTGGTAAGGAGTTTGGAGGCTTTCTGGAAACATCTTGGGGAAACATTATGGGGTCGGTGAACCCGTGGACCATGGCATGGCAGCATAAGCAAAGTGATTCCCCGAGGGGATCGCGTGACGACCAGTTCGAGGGCTATGTGATGCACATAGCGAATACTTCAGCTTTGTGGACTGCTTGTCCTATCATTGGATGGGTGAACGATATATGAGCGCTCCAAGACAAATGACCCCCTTCGATGAACCTATAAGCCAGGCGGCATATTACTCCGTCGCCATTTTCTGTTTCACCTACCGACCAACAACGCTCTAACCGGCGCTGGCATGACAGCTGACAGAAACGCGAGGCTTAACGATAAGAAATTGCAGCCCTCAGCCCTCAGCCCTCGCGAACACAAGGCTGCTGCTGCTCAGCTTCAGTGGTACATCGGCGAAGGCGAGCGTGTCGGCGTCACGTCTTGTACCGCTCCTGGGCAGGGCTGTGCCACATCTGTGGCGCATACCGATTGGACCTTGGCGGGCCTTATTTCGGCTTTGCCAACCAACCAGGGACGCTAGCTCACCTGGGCAGGGACGAAAGATTTTCCCGCACCATCGATTCGCTGGGAAAGCTTCATGGCCGTTGGGATTGCCACCTGGGCCAGGTTGCTCAACAGGTTTCGGTTTCGACGTGCGGTTTCGCGGGCCTGATGCTAATTTGTGCCAGACCGGAGAATGCGCCATGTGACGTTGCTGTACCTATCGATCTCATGCTCGCGCGAGAAGAGGGGCCAGCGTGCAAGATTGAGGGAGCATCCAAGGATCCAAGAAGGTGTCGCATCGCGGCTCGATAAGGAAGCTCAGTGTGAGACTAAAGCGATCTCCCGGATGTCCGCGAGAGATCGTGAGGCCGATACGAGCACAGATCGCGTCAAGAGAAACGGGCGACGGATACCAAAGATTCGGGAACATCAATCGATTCATCCTCCATCGAAGCAGTCCGGCAAGAGGGGCCACCGAGGCAGTGCAGTGCGTGCTTGGGACGTCTTATTTTACGTGGTGCAGGACGCGTAACGGATGTCGACGTTGATGTTCAGGAGAGCCGTTTTGCGACGGCGAGCGCCGAGGCCGCCATTAGATTGGATGGCCCACTCTTCCACGGCCATGCACCGTGGAGCTCCCAGATGCGGCGATGAGGGGAGCCTGCTGCATGAAGCACCAAATTATCTGCAGCCGCAGCCTCTCCACGTAAGATTGTCAGACGGATAGATTGGGGGAGGGTTCGCTGGGCGTATCTATCGACAAGAAGAAAACACAGCACAAAAAAGGAGGAGGCTGCGGGTTTGCATTGATAGCGAGGCTGCGGAGAATATTGACCACGAGGCGAGATTGACACCGAGAGTCTCGAGCAGGTCAGGGGGAACGGGCGATGTCTGGCTGGCGACGCTGCGGCCAGTGCCATGGCAGCATTGCAGGGCGTCCTGAGCAATCCGCACGCTGCACAACTACTGTTTCCTGTCCACGGAGCCGACGAGTGCTCGCTGGCACGACCGACAGACATGTGGGAGACGGCGCTGCTCCGGCCTGCGATGATGACATTTGCCCTGTGGCCACGGATAAATTTAGCAAGCCACACTGCCTGTCCTGGCCGACCTGCAGCAGCCGCCGCCGCTGCCTGATACGCTGGCCCGGCTGTTGAGCGTCGAGATCGCCCTGCGCACGGCGGAGGCTCAGGCTCGCTTTGGGCCACCAGCCATCGCCGGCCAGCTTTTCGTGCCTGCCGCGAGTCGTCGTCTTGCACCCTCGATTGCCACAAAGCTGCTGCCGTACCACGCCCGCAATTTGACCCTTCCACGCTCGTTTCCCCCCATCGTCCTTTTCCTCGCCTTTCTGCATTCTCGTGGGCTGATTCTCCGCCATTGTCGCCTTCCGCTGCCGCCGCGTGCTCGCTGAGAGTGCCAAGTTTCTGTGGAGCGCGTTCCTGGCCCCGACCCTTGTTGCCCACTCCAGACAGGAGCAACCCTCGTCCCCTGTGCTAATTGCCATCTTCGCTGCTCTCCTCGCCGCCTTGCCCTCCTCTTCCTCTTCACCAGCAGCAATACCGAGCAGCTTTTCGCCGACTGCATCCAGGGACTGCAAAAGGAGAGGAATTCTGGCCAAGCCGTCGCCCTTCGCCCTTCGCCATACCTTCGTTGCCCCGACACCAAGCCTCGAGCCGCATCGAGTCCTTCACCCGTCGCTGGAATTCACCCCCGTCTTGTGCCACCACCTGGCATCAACACTCCCTCTGCCTGCGCCCTGGCTTCATCGTAACGGCTCCACCTTAGCACACTCACCCTATACATTCGCTTTCCATCAACATGTTGTCGCCCGAGTCCCCGAGAGGGAACGCTCCTCCCCACATCCGACTTAATTCCGGCTCTCAGAATGTCTTCGACACCCAACCGGAACGACCAAGCACATCGCGGCAGCCCTCGTCGCGCTCATTGACAAGCCAAATGCGGCCCGGCACTGCACCGTCCCCTGGCCTCCGTTCGCCACCGTCACAGGGCTCACTGTACCGACAACCAGCACAAGTCGCCGAATCCGCCGAACTGCTATTACCCCCCAAGAAGCTGAAGACACGAGCCTTCAGAGATGAGTCACCCATGCGATCACCGTCTGGAATGTCATCGCGGCGGACGAGCTGGAGCTCTGACGGGAGTCGGGACTCGCGATATGGTCCCTTCGCATCCCCGTTCGACGACTCGAGAGCGCCCTCACGAGCCGGAAGCGAGGAGGATCTGAACACACAGACAGTGTCTGAAAAGTTCAACATTCTCCCTGGAGCTGGTCTGCTGTTGTTCCCCGAAGACGTTGAGAAAGACGACTGGTTGCATAACCCGGACCCCAACGAGAAGGAGAAAAGAGACTGCGACATCTTCACGAAGCGAGGCATGGTGAACGTGGGTGCCCTGGTGATTCTATCTCTGGGGATACTGGTGCTGTTCATCGGATATCCTATACTGTACGTCTACAAACGTGGTCGTGATATCTGGAAACGATTGTCTAACTTTGTTCCAGCACTTTTGTTCACAAGCTCACTGCGCCCACTATCACGCCTTGCTCTAACAACCCGCTCTGTATAGAAGGGAAAGAACACGAGCCGCTTCTTCAAAACATTCGCAGAGGTCTCATCGATCCAGACACACCCAAAAGCGCAATGACAAGGAAAGCCCACGATGGGACGAAACAGGTCCTAGTGGTGGGTGCACCTCTTTCCCGTCAAATGACCGGTAGCTGACATTTTTAGTTCTCGGATGAGTTTAATACCGAAGGGCGAACATTCTATGACGGTGACGATCCTTACTTCCAAGGCGTGGATATCTGGTATGGTGCGACTCAGGATTTGGAGGTAAGTTTCACTGCATCTCGGCTGTGTAGCAGGCTTTGACACAGGAACAGTGGTATGATCCGGACGCCATCTCAACCAGCGGCGGTGTGCTCAACCTCAAATTCGATGCCTTCAAGAACCACGGCTTGAATTACCGATCTGGCATGCTCCAGTCCTGGAACAAACTGTGTTACAAAGGTGGTCACCTTGAAGCGAGCATTTCTTTGCCTGGTCGAGGCGACACCATCGGATTCTGGCCTGGCTTCTGGGCTATGGGAAATCTTGGACGACCAGGATATGTGGCAACTACTGAGGGTCTGTGGCCTTACAGCTATCACGACGAATGCGACTATGGCATCACCCCAAATCAAAGCTCGTATGACGGTATCAGTTATCTTCCAGGAATGCGACTCCCGGCTTGCTCCTGTAAAGGCGAAGATCATCCCAGCCCTGGCAAATCGCGCAGTGCTCCTGAAATCGACGCTCTGGAAGGCTCTGTTGCTTTCCTAGGCCCTGGAGAGGCGAACGGCATTGGTTTGGTTTCTCAGAGTTTCCAGGCAGCTCCTTTTGACATATGGTACCGACCAGATTATAGTAAGTTGCAATCTCCAGCGTGGCAGAGTGCCTATTATTTACTAACCATGTTCAGACTTCATCGAAGTCTACGACAACCGCATTACGAGTATGAACTCTTACCAAGGTGGACCCTTCCAACAGGCCATTTCCGGGCTCACGAATCTAAACAATGATTGGTATGATGGTAAATCATATCAAAAATTTGCTTTCGAGTACGCAACTGGAAACGACGGCTATATCACCTGGCACGTTGGAGATGCCGAAACATGGACCATGGATGCTAGAGCCGTCGGACCAAACGGAAACGTTGGCCAGCGAACCATCCCAGAGGAGCCGATGTCAGTCATTGCCAATTTTGGTATGTCGAACAGTTTCGCCGCCATCAATCTTACCGGTATTGCCGCAACATTACCAGCAACTATGCGCATCGACTATATCCGCATCTATCAAGATGAGGGCAAGGAAATTGTCACTTGCGATCCACCTGGGTATCCAACCACGGAGTACATTAAGAAGCACGCAGAACCCTACAATAACCCTAATATGACATCCTGGTATGTGTCTTTCCCCCCTCTGTCACTTGAACCGGTGCTAAACATTGTTTCAGGTCACACAGCAAATATGGCTGGCCAAAGAATTCTTTCATGGATGGTTGTTCCATGTCATAGCATGCTTCATCTTCCGTTCGGATCCGTGGCTCCCATTCGACAGTCTCATACCTCGAATACCCACGCCCGCCTTTCCTATGTCTACCTAATGTGGCACGGTCAACGACGTTAGCTCAATGGAATACCACAAAAGCACACCAAGTGCGCCCTAATCATAGAGGTTCTTTCTGGAGTCCTATCGCGTTCACGAACGCTTTTTTCAGCAGTCCGATCAACATGCATACAAGAACGGAGTCTATCGGCGCTTTTTATCTGCGAGCCAGTCGTTTAATTTATGTTCTTCTGGAGCTCATCTCGTTTCCTGGCCGGGTGGACCACCAATCACGCTTCCCTGGCCCCTTCCTCCGGGGTCGCTATCTACATAGCTGGTCTCATTCCGTAACGTCCAGCTCCTCGGACACCATCCGTAACCGGAGTCAGGGCACTGTTCTTAGAGGTTCCCTAGCCAGGGCTGGTCTGTTATACCGCTTTCTATTTACGGCAGACTTGTATATCATGCCTTATATGCATCGCTGTATAAAATCCTTCAGGCTTGTGCCTCTCGGCCGCTTTTCTTCGTTTCGTTGTTTGGCAGGCTCAGACCCCACGTTTTTTTAGTAATTCTTTCTTTTTGCTCCTTCGACAACTCTCCGGGCCACGGGTTCGTTGCGTCACGCTTGGGAACATTGCCGTCTCGCGAATCTTCCGCTCGTGGCCCCGAGCTGTGGTGGGTGTGTGGGTGGGGTTGAGGACTGACACATACTACTCATAGAATCTCCGGCATGTGCTGTTTTACTCTTTTGGTTTTTTCTATGTCCTTCATGTGTGGAGGGACTTTCTGGGTAGCGGTAGGTGTGTTTCAAAATGCCACCACCGGTCTATACGGAGTTTGATTGGGTCGAGGAGGAAACCGGGGGTTTTCATAGGACTGGTTGCTTGATGGGTTAGTTGATACATGGGGGCGAGAGCCCGGCTTCTGGGGATGGGGTGGACGATACAAGAGGTGCGATAGGTGAGAGAAAGGGGGCGAGTAGAAACGATAATTGAATATTTGGAAACATTCAGAATCTTGGACTGCTTGTGCTGTGATGCGCCTAGTATGTGTGATATATTGCGCTCGATGCAGGCAATGCACTGTACATGGATCTAAAGCACATTAGACCTACCACATTCAGTTAAGAGTTCGTTTGTATGGTTCTCCGTTGGACAAAAGATGAGTGGGGCAAGCTTCTCTCTATATCACAAGTTGCTAGATAGATCTAACGGGGCAATCTGGGAAATGATCTCGTTGAAATCTTGTCCGGTATCTAGTATTATTATGAGCCAGGCCATCCATAATTGCAACTTGAAATAATACCTATAGTTCCCTGTTGGTTGCAGCTGGTAAAATGTGGTCGGTAGTTTGTCGGGTACATTTCGGCCCCCAAATGTATCGCCATTTTCCACTCGGCCATCTATGATACGGTGATCTACACTTTTTTCTCATGAACTACCCGATTAGGAAGGTTGGTGAACAGAGCGTGACAACGACCCGCCGCACTGTGAAAATGAACCTGGCTGTCATCTAATTCAATCCAATAACATCTACAGGTGTGAGGGAATTAAATGACACCTGCACCACAAGAATAACCCTCCTCGCACGCCATCGACAACGCCGCTCCTCGTTCCCAACCCACAATCGATTGGCGGATCAAGTGGGCCTCAAGCTGCAAGGCATACAGACACCTCAATCCACGCTTTTCCCCACATCCTACCTTTTCAGGAAGGTTCGGCGGCGCCAGGACGTGGGCGTTGTTGACCCGGCCCACTCGCCCTCCGTCGTCGACGCTTTTTGCTCGTTGCTTGCCTGATCGGGAAAATGGGTGCGGGAGAGGCGAATTGGAGGGTGCAGGGCGACGCGAAGTTGGGGATGTCACCCTGAGTACTGCGATCGATGCTTTTTGGTGGGTTGCTGCCTGATAGGGAAGGTTGAGGGGAGATGAGGGGGGAGGTTGAAGGGCGAGCGAGAGGAGGGGCTGAATCGCCCTTTCTTCTGTGATCCACAGTTTTTGCATAGATCCTGCCTGAATGGGAAGTTTTTCTTCCGCCACCGAGAACGCTTCTCCTGGATCTATCGTGTCTATTGTGTATCGTTTCGAGAGAAGTATACATACTGGAAGGCAAAGCCCACTCCCATTTCGTCCTCTCTCTCTTCCTTGGATACCCCTCGCTGCTATCCACCGAAGCCACACGAAACGCGCCGAAGCCGAAATGCGCCGGAGCCCCCAGTCCGGCGCATTTCCTCTACAATCTACACATTTCACCCACATCCTTCCCAAACCAGCAACTCCTTCGGCGCATTCCTAGCACCTCAACGCCGAATCCGTTCGGTGCATTTCGGTGCATTTGCCTCTGCAATCCACAGTTATCTATCACTTGTTGCCAAATCTAGTAGTCGTCTTAGAAGGTGATGTATGGAGAGAGATATGATTTGCGCAGAGGAGGGTATGGCACGGAGGAGGGGACACTTGAACCTTGGAAAAGTCGCCGACCGGCGCGTTCGGCGTATTTCGTCTGCAATCTATAGGTTTTGTGAAGATGTTGCCGTATAGGGTAAACTTGCAAGACAGAAGCGACATCAGTGACATGCCGGGCTTTGAGTACGTCTTGAGTTCCCTGGCATGGGTGGTGCTGTGGCGATTGCTGTGTGTGGGTATCTAGGCTCGGCTTCAGTAGTGTTTTGGAGCATGCATCGCGCGTGCAAGCTAGCCCTTGCATCGAGACGAGAGCGTGGAGAAGATGAGTTGACTCTGTAAGAGTGTTGGAACTCCTATTTGCATATTGTTTGATGCGGTTGTGTTGACGCTGCCTATCAGTGTTGTGGACGTAGATCTTCGGTGGCGAACTTGGGATCTGGATTTTTGAAAATACATTGATCGATGGGCTTTGACATCTGCTACCCTTTCGGGTAGGTAGCCTTTGGGAACCCAACAATGTTGTGAGATATCCTTTTTGCACAAAACAGAAACAATCACAGGCTTCGCTTTGTTAACATCCCTCCGAGCGACTCCTGTTCGTATACAGAATGACACTTGTGCTTGAACTATTCTTCACCTACAGAGTCTCGGTGAGGGAGTGGGGCGGGGAAAGGGGAGCGTACAAGGGCGATGTCGCCCTTCCGTGATCCACACTTTTATTGCTAACTTGCCTGATGGGGAAGTTTAAGATTAGATTAGATCTCCGCCACCATTTTATCTCTCCCTCTCCCTCTCACCCTCACAGCAGAACGAGCGAAACTGAACATCTACCGTTCCATGAGCGAGAGCAGTTGCACAATGCTCAATGATCCGCGAAATACGTTTGTGGTGAGAATCGCTCGGTAATTTTCTACTGGATCTCATTTCAACCCTTTGCTCCTCTGACCGTAACCCTGACCCTAAACATACACCAATTCCCCACCGACTTCCTCCCCAACCATGCCCTCCTGTCTTGGCTCTCGTCCACATACACTCCAGCCTCATCCAAAAATGTCAAAATCGCCACCATACTCACATACCCGTCAACCTTGCCTCTCAGAGCTGCGTTCCAGCTTATAATTAGGAAAGTGTCTGTCTTCAGTATTCTAGATCTGTCTCTATTCCCGATCGCGAGGACCTACCATCAGAGAGACTTAGAAGAGATCCCCACACGTCACTTCACAAAAAAGAGCACAAAATAAGTCTTATGCCGATAGAAATATCCATAACTTATAATCACGTCGTCATCATATCGATTGGGCAGCAATCCAATGCCTTCGCCCTTGACCATATCATGGCGGCCATGTCATCATCTCTCCCAAACGCCCAACCTATATAGTAAAACACCCAAACCACTTTTCCCAACGCTCCAAGTCCATGTAAAATATCCATAGGTAGTATCAATCCCCTCGTTCCCCATACTCGTAAACTCATTCACAATCCTTCCACTCCTTCTCCACATCTCTCAAATCGCGTCTCAGTCTCTGAATCTCACTCGTCCCATATCCCGTACTCAACTCCAGCATCCTCAGAATATCCTTCTTCTCCCTGCTCACCCGTTTCTCGATATTCTTCCTCTCAATCGCCTTTCGTTCCAGGTATCCAAAGTCTTCGGCCTCAAGTGCTCGAGCCCAGACACGGCGCATCCGCACACTGTATAGACAGCAGCTCGAGCCATCCGTATCTTCGCCGGGTACAAGCTGCATGGTCCTGTTGAACGACTCCGCAAGTCTGGATCGGTCTTTGATCGCGGGCCAGATAATGTCGGCATAGCATTCCTCGCAGACCGTGAATTCGGGTAAGGAAGGGATGAAATGCCACGGTTTGCGGTAGAGCGGCTTGTCTTTTGTGCATTCGGCTCTGTGGGAGTTGTCACGCGCCATCTGGATGAACAGTTCGATGTTGGGAGCGCGACCGCGGAGTTGAGATTCTGCGTCCAGCTCGATGAGGAGATCGAGGTACTTTGGGAAGCGGCGGGAATGGACCCGGAGGGAGCACGTCAGCGGATTGAAATTCCTCTGCAAATCTGACGATGGGATTCTTGTGAAGTAGCCTTTTAGTGTTGGGAATAGAGCCTCAATTTGCCTGAAATCGCAGGTACATATGGTGAAGTTCGGCACGTGGAAGCCGTCTCGCGTATCTGCGATGCCATACCAGGGACCCATCGACTCCTTGTCGCCGGGGCACGGATCTCCAAACTCGTTGATCGTGGCTAGAGAGTAGAGTAGATCTGGGCTCTTTCGTTGTTGCTTGATCGTCAGTAGCCAGGCCAGACGCATCCAAGGAGAGCTGAAGTCGCAGACCCTGTGAACGGGACGCTCATGGCGTCGGGTCTGGGCAAAATACGTTGCAAAGGGGGTCTCGGCGAATACTCCTTCAAAGCAGCTGGGGCAGACGTCGAAATTGGGACAATTCTCAAGCGTGTACCAATCATCGCATTTGTTCGTTGGCTCGCTCCTTGGACATGGTGGGAGTGGTTTGTCAAGGCTCAGAATGGGAGTTCGTTCCGCGCGGCGCCCATCCAAACTAGACTGCGACCTGACGGAGTTTGATCGGACTCTTGACAATCGAGGAACCTCTTCAGCTGTGGTGTGGCGACCGCTGAAAGAGGGGCGGAAGGCGGATTGGCTCTCCCGTGGTGAGCTGACAAGAGGGGAGGAGAGCCTTGGAGATTCTGGATATGGTTGTCTCGCACCGGGGCTCGCAGGGCGTGGGCTGGGAGCTGGGGTGGTGTGCTGATATTGGTATGCTTCTTCAGGCGGCATGAACACGTCAGCCATCCTGTCATCCACAGGATACGGTAGCGGGCTTGGCTTCGGGGGCCTCGCGGGGGAGGGGGACTGCACGTCGATACGAGGAGGGATAGGGAGTGGCATGCTTTCGTGCCTCCCATAGCGAGACGGCGGTCTTGACCTATCCTGCGTTGTCGGAGGGTAGGTAGCATGCCAATCGGCCTCGGAAACAGGGATACGGGAGTCTGGTGGCTGGACAGTGGAAGAGAACGACAAAGGAGATGCAGGGCGTGGTGGCCCACCCCGGGACGAAGGTCGAGACGTGGTTGGAGAATTCGGCGCCCGGCGAGAAGGAAGCTTAGGTGAGCGCGGTGGAGAGGGCGGAGACGAGGAGCGGACTTCACGGTGCAGAGGTGAGCTTGGTCGAAGGGGGGAAGCAGGACGGGAGTCTGGGTGGTTTCTGGAGCTTCTGCCGTGGCCTGTCTCAACCGGACTCGGTCTGTTGAGTGGCTTTTGCCGTGTGCCATTGTTCAAGGACGAAGTAGACGATCGCGGGGAGTCTGAGGGAGGAGTCGGGTTCTTTGACGACCCAGAACTGCTCCATGCATTGTCCCGAGCAGGTCGAGGGCTCCGTGGACGCTCATTCCTGGAGTCGTGTCTGTCCGGTCGATCTTTCTTGGTGTCGTGCAGCGAAGTCCTGAGGTCTTCCCTCTGGAGATCGGTCTTGACGAAGCTGTACCGCGCCGGTTTCCGCTCGGTTCGGAGACGGGCCGTGTCCTCGGCTTCAGCATCAGAGTCCTCAAAGGTGTCGTGGCGAGGAGCCCGGGGTGACTGCTGGACCGAATCCGTGCGGCCGTGGACTGTCTTTGCCGGCCGTGCATTCTGGTCGCGGCGGGAGTCCCAGGGGTCTTGCTTCGGAACAGTCCTCGGAACGCTGGACGCGGAAGGAGTGATGGGCTCGGGCGACAGGAAATAGTCTCTGGCCGAGGGTGCAGTGGATTCCTTGGAGTGGGTCGTGTAGGCGTAGGGTGTAGAGATGCGCTCGGGGAAGACGGGTGCGTCGTCGATGTCGGTCTTCAAGTGTGGCATGCTCCCCCGCTCCGCGAAGCTCCTCCGCCGCCGCCGCTGGCGGGCCGCATCAGGCACAACGGTGGGATCGGAGACGAGGACGAATCGGCGGTCGTTGCTGGCGATCTCTTCGATAATGGGCTGCTGATCGACAGTGCCCCGCGATTTGGCCTCACCGCTCTCTTCACTGGCGACCGACGACGCCCGTCTGGGATATTCTCGAGCGAGCGATGCGGCTTCGTCTTCGACGCTCGGTCGCGGCGGCCATCGATACCGGTCGCGGGATTCACGATGCGGCGGCGGGTAGGCGGAGGATCGTTTGGGTTGGGGAGGATTCGCGGCGTAGCGGGGCTCGGAGGAGTACGAGTACCCGCGGTTGCTGTTCACGCTGTAGTCCATGGATGTCAGCTCGACGTGTGGGGAAGTTGAGGTGCGACGGGCGTGCCTTGAGTATGCATCGGTGTCTCGCGACCTGGCGTAGTAGTCGTCCTGGCGTCTGCGGTCGTGATAGCGATTGTCGTACGAGTAAGCCATGCGAAGGTGGTGGTGGAGGTCAGGCGAGCAGTGCACGGCGGCTTCGTCGTGCGCATTCAAGGGCGGCGAGGAGAGGAGGGAAGAGGGCGGGGAATGCGAGGGTTGGAGTGTCGGATATGCGAGAGTGAAGAGCAGCCGCGGAGACTATGGGGCCGGCATTCACATTATGCTGAGAGAGAATGGCGGAGGTTCTTGGTGAAGAAAGCCCACAATTCGTGACGCATCCCTCAGACTTGCATCGCTGCAGGTGCCGCCTTCTCGCAGCTGTCGCAGGGCGCTATTCGCCATTCGACAAAGTCGGCCTGCTAGAGCTCGCATCGCCCCGCCATGGCTGCCCGCGATTGGGGCTTGCGGGCCCCGTTCCTGTGCCCTCGACCGCCAGTTCGCACGGCTCCACGACCCTGACATCGGCCCTGCCTCGCCCACTCTCTCGCCGCGAAACCCGCTCCAACGCCGCTGCCACTGCGCCGGCAGATCCTGTATGCCATTGTTGGATTTCCAGACCATGCTTTCATCATATCGCCAGCTTAGGCGGCTGCTATTCTTGCCCGGTCTTCTAATCGCCCCGACGCTTGATCAGGTCCCGGGCTCCTTCTGCGTGCTTCCGTCATGGCTTCCAACCGCTTCTCTCAACGTGTATTTCGTGCCTCAAGCGAGAATGCACGTTGCCGTGGATCCGGCTTTGCACTACCACTCTGTCCCCTTCGAGCCACCAACATCTGGCTCTGTCCAGCCGCTCGTGGTTCCTGTGCAACGCCGCGTGCCATCTTCCGGGACCCAGACTTATAGTGATAGCAAACAATTGCAAGCCGAAGATGGACTCCTCCGGTTGGAATAATAGCACCAAGAACGACACGCCCTCGTTCAGTATACCACAGCACTCCTCTTCATCTCAATCCCGGCGGGCTCCGAAAGAGCGGTGGACAGAATCGCACCCTGCACTTCACAGCCACCACCGAAGCGAGGCGAGCCTCACCCAGCATCCAGCCCTACGACCCAGAGCGCAGAGCCGCATTTCAAAGCGACGCCGGACTCGCGCCTTCCCAGAATGCACTCGCACTTCGCTGCACAGCTCGGACAGCTGAGCACGCAAGGCAGAACGAGGCTCACTAAGTAGGCCGAAACAGGAAATCACAAGGCCAAGCTGCACCAGCCAATGCCGCCTCAGCGCAACCTCCCCGTCCGGTGAGTCGGCGGCGGTGGCACTGCGGTTTGATATAAGGTGCAGCGAAGCAGCAGCGTTACTTCGAATTTGCGCCTCATTTCTGTCTGTTCATATTCTGAGGGAAAGGCATAATCGTGTGCTGGCTTTTGCCTCTCTACTTTCCAAGGAGCACAAACATAGCACCTTCAGCAGCACCCCCTCTCCCCCAGATCCAAGAACAGTCCGAGAGGCCCTCGTGACGACTTGAATGCAGTATTGGTCCGTTTCGCTCCTGTCACCATCATCTTGGAACCCCCATGGACATCCGGACCACCCACGCCATGACCACAACATAAGTCTAGTGTACCCGTCCTTCCCTCTTGCTACCTCAGCCCTAGCCGTATACCCATGGACCCCGGCTTGTCTCCTCGGCGTATATTTCTCTCATTCTCACCTCAGCCATCGACTGCCAAGGAAATACCATCTTGTCAATGTGCGTGGATTATAAAGGATAAACGGTACACTAATTGCCAGAAGAGAAAGAAAAAGCGAGAGCTTAAGAATCAGATATTAGCGCTACTACCTTCCATCTCCCCTTCGTTCAAAAGAACCCGCCTGCATTACTCAGCTCAGTAACAAGCCGGAAATATAGGCCCATGATTCTCTACAAGGTTACTTACTTCTAACCATAGAATGGGCTTAGATTTCCCATCACCACACTACACTATGCCTGCGACTACTAGTCTAGCATTTGTCACTCGGTAATAGGAGCGCAGGCTACACACGCATATGAAACGATGCGAACTTCTTCAGAATTCCCCAAATTCGGATACGAGCATATCTATATGACAGTCAAATATTACCGGATCCTAAATAAAGATACTATCTACACAAGTTGTACATACAGTTAAGCTACATGGATATGATAAAGATACTATCTACACAAGTTGTACATACAGTTAAGCTACACGGATATGATAAAGATACTATCTACACAAGTTGTACATACAGTTAAGCTACATGGATATGATAAAGAAATATGGCCGTGGTATCTTGTGTCCCCCCAGAAATATAAGAAAGAAATGTGACCGCATTACTTCGCATCCTCCCCTCAAGCCATTAGACCTCATATTACCTCATCCCATCAACCTCCTCCCTTCCTCTTCCCCTTTCCCTTCCCAGGCGTCTCCACCGCCGCACCAACCCCATCTCTCCACGCTCCAACTCCCTCCCCAAACCCTCCTCCATACCCCACAGTCGGCCGCGGCGTAAGCAGTCCCGGCGCCACACTCTGTCTCCGACTCATCGGATCCTCCAACACCGGCATCCACCCCCCTCTCTCATCCCAGCCCGCCCTCATCCCATCTTCCTCGCTCACGTCTTCGAAATCCTCCAATCCGCACCCACACCCACAGCCCACGACACATTCGCCAATCTCGAGGTCCCAGAGCGCTTCTGTGGACGCAGAATGCCGGTTTGCGTTTGAGTGGGAGTGGGAATGGGGGTTTGAGCTTGAGCTTGGCGTAGGAATGCATTCAAAATGGGCAACATGTCCGCACCCGGGACAGAGGTAGAAGCGCCCGGAGACGCGGATCCAGCATATACTGCACGAATAGACGACCTCCGTCCTCCTGTCCTTACTCGCAGCCGTCATATTCGACACGTTGGAGACATTCGACGTCGTGCGATTGAAGCCCGGTTTGCGGAGGTGTGTGTTTGCGTGTGCTTGGCTCATTTTCGTTCCCCCCGCGCCGTCGATGCTCAGTCCCGGGAGGCCGTTGCCCTCACCCACGTCTCTATCTTTGTCAACGGGCTCGGGGATCGAGAGACGCAGGTATTGTTCTGAGGGCAGGAAGACGTCGGGAGGGAGAGGCATGTCGGGTTCGAAAGGCGGAGGCGTGTTTCCGGGACGGAATTCGGCGGCTTCGGGGTTCAGCCAGAAGTGTCGAGGGGAGGCTGGTTGCGAGCCTCGAGGGCGTGGATACCCTGGTGGTGGAGCGAGGGTGGAGGTCCGGGACATTGGTGCTGTGGTTGGGCCGGAGTCGGTGATCCCGTCTCCAGGTCGGAGGGAAAGGTGTACGGATCCTGCTTTGGATGTGTGTCCGGAACCTGGAGGGAAGTATGCTATCAAGCCGTTGAATTTGAGCACCTCGGCTCTCTTGGTGATCAGGCCCCAGCAGCTGAGCATCTCGGCGTATTGCTCGCGCCATGCGCGGTATAGCCAGGCTTTGTTTCCGTCCAGCAAAGGAGCGCTCACGGATGCTTCGTCGTCGAATTGATCTTGGTTCTTGAGTGTCACTCTGATGCTCATGCCTTGGTCGGTTTCATCTCGCTGTGTCGAAGGCGAAGTGTATTCGGAAGTTCTGTCATGCGTTAGGCTGGTGTCGTCGTACTCAGAATCGGTGTCGGAATAATAATTGATGTTGATATGGTCAGCCTGGCCAAAGCTAGCCCGCTTCCCGTGCTTCGAAGTACGCGAAGGTCCGGAATTCCGCTGCTCGTTACTGCCACTACTATAGAAGGTTGTTGTTCCCCATGTGACTCCGCTCGTGGGAGCTGAAGTCGACAAATCACCCTCGCCCCGGCCTTTAACGGGCGGTGAAGATGAATACGCGTTCTGAAATGGTCGTGAAAGAGAGGCAAACGCGCTAGCAAAGTTTGTTGATGTGGATTTCTTCACCGTTTGCTGTTGCTCGGGCGACGTCGAATAGGGCGTGTGGCTTGGCATGGATCGAAGTGTGCCCGCACGGGACAAATTTGGGGGTGTATCCCCGGTTGAGTATGGCGTTACAGGTTCGGAGGGAAGGGGAGTGTCGGTTCCCCAGGGGCCATTGGAAGAACCATGGGATCCATACGAATTCAGGTTCTTTGTGAGTCGATGCCACCCGAATTCGTTAACTGGTATTGCATACCGGGAATACGCGGGCGTTGAGCTCGTGGAGATGGTCGGATGAAATAAGCTCCAGGCAGCATCGGCCGATGCGAAATAGTCCAGTGAAAAGGCTGGGGCCTCCATAGACATCGGGAGCATCGACGACCGCATCTTTGCCATGGCGCTAGTGACTCCTTCTCGAGCTGCAGGCTCAGAAAAGATGCACGAAAGCATTGCCAGCATTTGCGTGTCTGCCTCCCGCTCAAAATGTTCGAAGAGAGACGGGATGAGCCACGTGACGACCGTATGATGGCCCCATTTTATCCTCCCTCTTAATTTGGGATTTGTGACGTTGTCTGCCTCGTCGAACTGGAGATCCAAACCACTGTCCTTACGCTTAATTCTCACCATTGCTCGTCGAGCCAGTACTAGTACCTGCTCCCGCCTATGCTGCTGAGGCAGAATTTCCAAGGGAACTTCATTATTCAAGATTAGCTTGCAAAGCTCCCAAATATCCGCCAAATCTTCAAAGCCATGTTTCCTCGCAACCGTAGCATTATGAGCGCAAACCCCAGGCCCATCGCCAAACAATTCATACCCCTCCGCCAGACATCGCTTGCTCGGAATGAATTCATCCACCGCTGAACTCAAAATTGACACCATGGACTTGGATTTGATAGGCTTCGTAGCGCTTGCTGAAGAAGGGACAGATGCTTTCGTTTGGAAACGTAGGGTGGCCTTTTGCCAAGCCATTGGAGGCTGGAATCTCCCTAGAGGTGCACCAACCTCATTGTCCGAATTGGATGAGGAAGAAGGCGAGGAAGAAGACTCCCAAGATCCTTGAGATGCAATACCAGAGTCGGAATCATCTTCGGAATCATGATCGTGCTTTCCCTGTCCGGTAAAGCGACCAAAGGATTCGAAGATCTCATTCCGAGTCAGACCATGCCTCGGTAGCCTCGTCAAACGAAGCGGCGCGTTCTGTGCTGACAGAACGTTCGCGGATTTCACCCTGACGACAACTAGGGAACCGGAGGCGGAAAACCGAAGAGAACTCTGTACGGCGAGAGGAACATTAGTATTTGTCAACGAGGAGTTCATAACTTCATGATCAATACCCTCGTCATCGTCACTCTCACTTGAGCTCTCCGCTTCCACCACCGCCTCCATATTTGGCATCCCTGAATCTCCTGGTCTGTGAGATATGGTGAGGCTTTCTTCAAGATCACGCTCGCCTAAGCCATAGCAGATCACGGCCTCGAGAGACTCGCGGCCCATGTCTGCGTAGTGGTCGGCGATTGTTTGCATGTCCTCCTTCAAATTCTTCGCCGTGTGTTCATCGATTGCGGCAATTGTCTTCTCAAACTCGATTTCCATTGGATGAGATTGCTGAATGACTTCGCCGCTCTCGCTAGACACCTCCACAATACCCGGATACGCTGGGGGGAATTTGATGACGAACCGAAGATAGACTAACTTCCGTTCGCCTCTCCGGTCCTCGGCGGTTTCCTCTTCTCCCCATGGACCGTAGAAGGCAAGGGTGACCCGCCGGCGACCAATATCAACATCTTCGAAAGTGACTTTGCTGTAACGGTTGCCGACGTTCGAGATTTCGGCGGCGAGATCATTGCGGACGGCCCATGGATGCTGATTCGGGGAAAGTATCGGCGCTGCATAAGTCTTTCCATTAGCATCTACACGCCGCTCGCCGACCTTTACTCCATCCATCCATTGTATATGGGATTTGACACGTCGGGAGGATTCACGGCCAACCCTCACGGCAGTCATAGTGGAACGGTGCCCATCATGGAACATCTGAGCCGACACGCGACCAGCTAGACTCGCATTCTGCAAGAGCGAGCTTAAACCTCCCGGCTGAGGGCGGTCCCCAGAGAGCTCTTGACGAGACGTCGAGGGTGTAGTCGGAGGATCATCGTGGTAGGTCACATATCGAGCGCCAAGGCGGGTCATTGAAGGCTCCTCTTTGATATTGTCCCCTTTGTTGAAGCCGACGAGATTGGCAAGCAGCTCAGGCGACGTCTTGTGAAGGTGGAGGTGTTGATCAGAGCCCCACGAAACTAATTGGAATTCACGATTGTCGATGCCATCATCCAATGTTCCGCGGGAGCGCCATAGGAACTCCTGGACGCGAGCTTCGTCATTATGGGCTTTGAATAGGTGCACAGGCTGGGTTGTAACGGGGATATTCGCCGGACCACCTGCTGCATGTGTATAGAGATGGAGGGCGGCGCTGCCACGTTGGGGCATTGCAAGGATGCCATTCGGGAATGGAGTATGTCGTGCGCGCCAGACCGGATATTCTGTGTGTATTGCGCGGCAAACGTATTTGGAGTTGTCTTTTTGCTTGACCTTTTCAAGATCCCAGAGCTTGATGGTCTTATCCAGAGAACACGTGAGGATCTTAGTAGCATCTGAGCGGTGCCAATCAATGCCATAGATCTTGGTAAGATGGGCGTCAATGGTAATGACTGGCTTGGCGCCATGTCTCCTATCCCAAATCCGGAGGAAGCGATCATGGGACGACGCAATAATGTTGTCGTCTTTGCGGTTCCATTTGACCTGGGTAGCACCAGCGTTGAAATCCGCAAAGCTCGTGACTGGACTCGGAGGTTGTAAGTGAGCAAAAGGCTGAGCGAGTTTATACTTGGTGCGAAGATCCCAAGTATAAACGTAGCTATCAACAGCACACGTTGCCAAAAGGTCCGGATGATGGGCTGAGAAATTGATGTCCGTAATTGCTCGGGTGTGAGCGTGAAGCGTGTGTTCGATAGGAGCCTTGGAAGCCGCAACACTCATACCAAGATTGTAGATTAGAGCTTTCTGATTACACGTAGAAGCAATCCAGTCGGCTCTAGAGGCGAACGGACTCCATTGCACATCGGCGACATCCCAGCTGGTCCTGTTGACGATATGTCTTGGCGGAGAGTACGGACTGTCCAGATCTATGATTTGGAGTCCATTGCGGCTGTTGCGAGAGTTAATAAAATAGAAAATACGATATAGAGAGCTAAAACTTACCTTGCAAGAACGACATCGCGGCCGCTTGGGGAGATAGAGGCAGCGCCGATGTCTTCATTCACAAATATGTCCACGTCTTTCTCGAAGGTGGTGCTTTCCGAGGCAGACGACGGCCCATTTCGCTGATCCCCTGCTGCAGCCATATCGATGCGCCAATGCACCTTACTGCATGGCAGCTCCGAAAATGGACTGCTGAAGAAGAGATGGACGTCTCCAGACGAGGGTGGTGTTGATGGTAGGGAGCTGGAGGAGAGCTAGGTAACGAGACGGGCCGTTGATTTGCTGTCGCGCATGAACGCGCCAAGGCCTGAGGCTCCTCACTCCCGTTCCCCTCTCCAGCCCTCAGCCTCTCACGAACATGCTGAACCAAGTAGCAGCATGGGGGGACCGGCCAGCATTCCTTCAGGAACCTCGATGATTCGCAATGCAGCAGCGAATAGGAGCAGACATCCAGAGTAAAGTACGAGAAGTCTCCCAGAGCGTGGTCAAATGAGAGGCCCTCGCGGCGGTGCATCTAGGAGGGGTCTGCATATGTCGAGCGCCGGCCAATCAGCCGCCCTCTGTGTCCAGACTGACGCCAGCCTGCGTGGGTTAGTCAGCGAGTCTTGTCGTCGTGTGCGTTGACAGGCAGCCTGATATCTTTGCCTCTCCTGCTTGTTGTTTGCAAGCGAGAGCACGAGAACGTGTCAGAGTGAGAGTCGTCCCTGCCATCTCTGCTTCACACCTTCCCTCGCCCGACGTTTGCTGGTACAGCGCAACAGCCACCCCCACATCGGTCCGCGGCCTTGCCTCCAGATTCCTCACGCAACTTCGCGCAGCCTCGACAGCCTCCATCCTCCGTACTCCCTCGTCGATAGCAGTGCTGAGCAAACATGGCGCTCCCGAAAAGAATCATCAAGGAGACCGAGCGTCTGATGGCCGAGCCGTAAGCCCCTCGTCCAGCCCAGCGACGTGTGCAAGCAGAAGCAGCTGATCCGCGTGTCGGCATAGCGTGCAGGGTATCAGCGCGGTTCCTCACGAGGATAACCTCCGCTACTTCGACGTTGTCATCCACGGGCCATCGCAGTCCCCGTACGAAGGTGGGTAGCGCAGGCCCCGCGGGTCCCAAGGCCACCGGCAGCTAACCGACGCGTACACTCTAGGCGGCATCTTCAAGCTGGAGCTCTTCCTCCCCGACGACTATCCTATGACACCTCCCAAGATCCGCTTTCTCACCAAGATCTACCACCCGAACATCGACAGGCTCGGCCGTATCTGTCTGGATGTGCTGAAGAGTACCGCAGCCCCATACCCCAAGGCTGAGGCATATTGGCTAATCATGGCAGGCAACTGGTCTCCGGCCCTTCAGATCCGCACCATCCTGCTCTCTATCCAGGCCCTCTTGGGTGCACCGAACCCAGACGACCCGCTCGCCAACGATGTCGCACAACACTGGAAGGAAGATGAGAAAGCCGCCATCGAGACGGCCCACCAGTGGACCCAGCAATATGCAAAGGCGTAGGCTGAGATGCTGGGACACGATTCCCAGAACAGGCGCGACTCCAACGCCCTCTCAACCGCGGTGTCCCCAAACCATCTCCGGAATGGCGTTACGATGAAACGGAAATGACCGGTCCAATAGACGTGCATTTGTCTGCAGGATCTGAAGCGGAAGGCGTTCAAGAGACGGACGGCAGTTTGATTTGAAGAGGATCCCACTATGCTGGCCGGGATTGGTAGATGGACATGGCTTTATCTTGGGACTCCTGCTCGGGAAGCTGGGATTAACACATGAATGGACGAATATTTCCACAAATCTTTCCGGACATCCAAAGTGGAAGCCTTGGTCGACCATCGCCTATGCAATGTGTCATTTGAGTTCCAGATTCAACTGACTCGCAGGTTCAGCGCACTCGAGCTCCATTTGGCCCACCTCGCAAAATTCGACGGTCGCTGGTGAGCGCATGAGAATCATCTCCCCTCAAAAGATAAGTTAATCCCAGGGGTTCTTCGGCGGTGATCGTCCAACGCCTAATGCTTACTGTGTGAAAGGTTAGTATGAGCATGAAGCGCGACGAGACTGTCAATACGAAACGCCCTTTGTCAATTCCGCAAGGGGTCCGAGATAACAATATACGGAGTTTGAGCTAACACTGATTGCAACTGTCCCAGCAATCTCAGTCGCTCATCCGCTCGAAATCTTTGCTGCATCATCTGTGCTTCCGTGGAACTAACCAAGACAAATGGTCGAGGGGTACAGGACTCCAGAAGCCAAATTGAAACGCGGCTGATGACCGCCATTCAAATCTAGAAGTAATGCGGGCTTATTTCTCCCTCTCCCAACCACTCCTGCGGGGAAATGCACCCCGAAGCAATGGACCAGCTACCTTGGCTGTACCCGGTATGTGGGACTGATTCACGTGCAGTTCTGCGATAAGATGGACTTTATCCTTCCCGGAATATACGAAAACCGTAGTAGTAACCCGTTAGGGCGCCTCGGACATGGGATCCAGCGCTTTGATACGAGCCAGTCATGAAGAATGATGAGAATATGTGAAAGGGCTTGGGAAAAGAGATCGAGGAAGAGATTCGGAAAGGAGAACGAGGAAGAGATTTGGAAACGAGAACGAGGGAGGAAATTGGGAACGAGAACGAGAAAGAGCTTTGGAAAGAGAAGAGGAAGATATTTGGATACGAGAGGAAAAGAGATGACGGTCTTAGGGAATAAAGGAGATGTGGACACAACAAGACGTGAGACGAAGAATGAAGCAAGACAGATGTTAAGAGCTCAAGCGAGGACTCCGCACGACAATCTCTGATCGATTCCACTGAAGAACGACATCTCCGGCCTGCGATTGCGTTGTGTATCCTATTGGGACTTGTTCGTAGACCAAGCCCGAATCATATCTCGAGCATCAAACAAACCCATCATATGCCAAAACGGCGAAGGGAAGGCTTGATAAGATGTCGGACTTAAAAGCCCTCCTCCTGTACTAACCCAACGCAGTAGTGGTATTATTTGAGGTGCCAGCTGCCGGAGGATTCGGTCGGGGGTCGTCTTTCTGCTGGGTAGACGGCGACGACGACTGTATCTGATCTCGTTCGGTCTACTCAATTTCCAACTGGACTCTGAACCAACTCGGGCAGCGTTTTTTTTCTATTCTGAGCATTCGAGTCGCGAAGAGGCTATGAAGAAGCCTGACTTCTGAGTGTCTCGAGATGCTGGATGTTTCGATTCGCCGAGGCGGACCCGTGTCGAGCAAGTCACTCGCCGTCTTCATGTATCCGTCCACAATTTGGTCGTCTTCAATCAGAGACGAAGAATTTTTACGAATGTCTGATCACAACATGCCTCCACCCAAATTGGCCCAACATGGATGGGGTATCGATTGGAGTCAACCACAACCTGCGCTCGCGTTGTTTCAAGGGATCTCTGTTAGGGAGAGCAACCCTTCTCCCGCCGTTTGTTGTCAAAAAGCCCTCATCTACTGTCTTGATCGCGAGCTAACAGGAGCAGCTTGGTTCTACTCCGGGCGCCTGGTTAGAGAAGTGGCTATGGGGAAAGCCTGACTTCCGAGTACCTCAGGATTCCGGGGTGTGTTGGTCGATCGGGACTTGAACCTATCGACCGGATCTTGTGTTGTTCATCTCTTGCCGGGTTGGGGATATGACTGACTGCAGGCTCATCTCTTCCAAATATGCCCGATGTAGATAAGACATCGTCTTGGTTCGACAACGACCTGCCCTTGCTTTCGATGAGGTGACGCCGCGGAACGAGTCGCCAATGACCATGGGCGGAAAGAGGCCTGCGCGACATTTTGACAGCACCAAGAAACCATCTACGGAGACGGTTTGGATCTGCCTTGGAAGTGTATCGAATTTGAATGCTGTCGGGCGTCTTTACCGGGGCTTGCAAGGTCGAGGTCGAGGCCAAGGCCGAGACTGGAGTCGGTGTCTATTCACCCTCCTCAATGCTTCGTGTCGAACGTGCATTCTCCTCTTCTCGTAGCCCCACGGAATACGAAGACAGTTCGACCGTCCGACAGTGTGGCC
Organism: Clohesyomyces aquaticus; assembly: GCA_002105025.1. Taxonomy (NCBI): domain Eukaryota; kingdom Fungi; phylum Ascomycota; class Dothideomycetes; order Pleosporales; family Lindgomycetaceae; genus Clohesyomyces; species Clohesyomyces aquaticus. The sequence goes on from MCFA01000005.1 coordinate 304,745, forward strand.
GTGGCCGAGCTGTTGGAATGAATGTTGCCGCAATCGGCGGAGAAAATACTTGGCGGGCGAAGGCAGGGATTGCCTCGGGGGACGTCGACTAGAGGAACTTACAGACGTGTTGGCTCGCGGGATGCCTTGGATACCTAAGAATAGTAAGTACTAGGTGATTCGAGTCTTTTCATCGTACTGATCTTTGTCTAGCTGCGTTCCGAGACCGAGGCCGCCTCGAGGGCAGTATTGCTTGTCGAACCCGTCGTCGCAAAGCATGGGCAGTTGAAGTCCAAGGCTAACTTACTGTCATTGCTGGTAGAGGGCGTTTATCCTTACCAGATTGCTTCGCTCTGGTGCCCTCGCTGTCGTGATCGTTCTCGTGTCGTAGAAGAGGAGGAGTCAAGTGTTCCGCAGCCGCATGGCAAGCGTAAACGCTGCCCGCGTCATCGAACTAGTTGGTGTGGGCATATCCAAATATCCTCATAGGCCACATGCGGCTTGCCTTGCACCTAGTTCCGTCAATAAGGAGGGAGTGTGTGGTGCAGCGGATCCGGTAGCGGGCGGAGAGGAAGGACTCGCACCCGGTCCCACCACCACGAGCTGCCAACGGGGGCCTCCTGATGGTATCGTGCACCGTCTTGGACAGGGACCACATCGCCTCCGTGTCCCTGCATGATTGCTCATCTCCTGGATGGTCGCAAGAAGGCGGTGTTGGCTGGTCAGGCGACAACCGTGGGAGGGGGTCTTGGTGTTGTGGCAACGGAAAAGGTGACACAGCGGACCAGAGGCCTCTCTACCTACTCACAACACAGACGGAGAAAAGTTCTTGCGATTACACCGCGCGCTCTATTCCCTACACCCACACCTAGCCAGCACCACCGCCGCTACATCTTCTCACCTACGCCTGCTTTAGCACCAAGTCCTCAACGCCTTTCTCAACTAAGACCTCAAGCCTCTTGAGAGTAGATGAAAAAATGGCTTCGCGCTGGGTACCAATAGCCTCATTCCGCTATCTCAGCTCGACTTTCTCAAGCATCCCCGGGCCACATCCACCTTGCCCCCCTCGACCTCCGCCGTTTCCGCCGTACCTGCTGCCATCCCCGCCGCCATGCCCACCACCGTGCCCGCCGAGCCCCCCTCGTCCACCGCATCCACCCTGCCCCCCTCGTCCCCCTCGACCCCTCAGCGGAGTGCGATTCCTACCAGGAAGCGAGAGTCTCAAGCTACCAGCGGCGAAATGAGCGACAGTCACAGAGCTGTATCTACCGAGCAGATAGTGTGGGCTCGGCGATGATTAACTCAACTTAAAGAGAGTATGAGTATGTAACAAGTCCCATCTCATTATCCGGTTTCTTGGCAATACCTACAGCTTCGGTGGCGTCTTTTCCTAGTTTCAGTCATTCTCCTCCACCTCACCCGAATAATTCGCATCTCTCCCATCACCATTGACTCCCCCTTCACTCCTAACTGTAACACCCTTCCTCCATTGCCCTTCTGCACAATATCGTGCAGTTCCCATGCACCGATGAGTTGAGAGCGGAGGGACCCCATCATTGGTCGTCGATTCTCGAGGGATAATACTTGGTTCGGGCAGACGGATAAATCTCAATCTCTCAATTTTCAAGACACTCGAATTTGGTGGTAGTGCGTGACTACCTGTATGCGTTAGTCATGAACAAACTCGAATCCCACTTCGATTGCTCTTCTATGCTTACATGCACAATGTACCAAGAACAGGGCGCTAAAATCTTCCAACTTGTGAACGAGAGATTGGATCAAGTTCTTTGTCTTATATGTCTTCGAAAGGACGTTTGAGCGGCAGGAACGAGCCGTCGATTCCCCGCGAATACAATAGCCGAGGGCTCTCGTTCTGACGTCGAACTCTCTACTCCACAACTTATGGAAAATGTATTTCCTCGTCAAAATCTCTACTAACCTTCTTTCGTAGAATATCTAGTTCTTTTCGTCTATGATAGGCGGCACAAATATAGCGGGATGAGGAGCACTTCCTCGTGTCTCACGAGTCGACACCCTGATATTCGAGAACGCAATGTTCAGCACATATAGTCTTCGTAGCTACTTGATTAAAACTTGTGTAAAGCGACTCTAGTTGGCTTCGGTTGTGCTCTTTCTTTCCACTTGAGTCGACTATATTCGTTTCACAATCCTAGACAACTCACTCGACCGAAGATGACAGCGCTCACCATCACCAACGCTGATATCGGTATACCACCCGCACCATCTGTCTCCCGTCGAGGGCGTCATTTTCCAGAAGACAGATGCGAGTAGCTGGGATGATCTGCTAGCATTGTTTAAGAGAGGTGTAAAGGAATTTAGCAGAACTGATATTGTGATTCCGAATGCAGGTTGGTATGCACCCGCTAATATACTTAGACTTTTTTTAATATATCTCTATGTGAACAGGGGTTGGAGATCGAGATGTAAGAGTTCCTTTAATGGCTCCATTCAGATGGTTGTAGCCGAACTCACCGAGTGACAATTGCTAGGACTACTACGACACCACGGACGCCTCGGGCGACCCCGTCAAACCCGCCTTCCTCTGCCTCAAATTAACTCTTATCGGCCAAATGTACACCGTCAAGCTGGCAATGCATTTCATGCGGAACAGCAGCCTCAGGGGGGAGGCATTGTGTCTACGGTCTCGCGATCTGGTCGGTAACTTTCGGTCCTTTTCGGAGCTTTCCCTTTCTGCCTTATGTCTCCCAGAGAAAAGGAACGCTCGACATGGGGTAAGTATCCGCATAGGATTGATGCTACAATATGTCCCAAATTTCTAGGCTACGACTGTCAATCCATCCCGGTATACGCCGCGAGCAAACACGGCATGATCGGCCTAATGCGAGGTCTGAGACCGCATACAAAGACGTGGAATATTAGAATCAATAGCATAGCTCCTCATGTAACTGGTGAGCTTGTCCCTCATATCTCACATCTTACTTCACATCCTCGAAGCTTATAAGAAGGACAATCAGACACGGCAGCTGTTCGCACAATACCCCCTTTAATCCCCTCGCTCAAACGCGAAGGCATTCCGGTCTCGACAGTCGAGGAAACGGCGCGGGCAGCGTGCTTCCTGCCTGCGAATGAGGACTACCATGGATGTACTATCTCGATCATGGGGTCCGAGTATCGTGAATTAGAGAGTGGGGTGGAGTGATATAAGAAGGAGGTCATGGGTGATGATCCTAGGTTTAGGATGAATGCTGAGCAGAAGGAAGTCATGGGTACGTATATATAGACGAGGATACACATGACCATGTGGTGGGCTAATGAATCTAGAAAATATATTTGCTCCGGCGAGTAAGTGGTAAGGGACGATGATTGCCGAAAGCGTACGGGAGAATGGGTATGTGGCATTCAACGTAGATGATCCTTGTTATGGAGAAATGATTCAACCATGCATAAATGACGTTGCAGTACCTCTTCTCTCCAAACATCTGGTCGAAGTCCTTGATTGAAAATACAAGATAGATGCGTCGTCCATCCACCCTGCACAGACCACTGTTTTACATATTCGGTCTCGCTTTTCGGTCTTCTCGCACCGTCGATCGAACTCCTCTCTCGCCCTTCATCGACATCTCCGACCCGTTATAGCCTTCCTCCATCCATCCATCCATCCCCCATCTTTTAGGCAGCAACCAAAGTGACGCGTTCACCAACTCGTGGCGCTGGATTATTCGGAGATGGAGTCGGAATCGACGGATTTACGATGAAATCGGTGCTCGGCGGAAGGTGCACGGACCGTCGGGGATTGCTGTGCGATGGACCTCCGCCAACCAGCTTCGGGCTTTTTGTGCTTACACGAATTACGAAGCTGAGACGCTCGCGAGGGGGTTGGCGTCTGACTTGGAGGAGGCGTATATAGCTGGGGCCTGTTTCCTCCACACCTCCCATCCCTACACCACGTTTGTGACTTTGAAGCTGAAGGTTTCGAAAAAGAGACGAGACGACTGCTGCTGTATCTATTGGACGATTCCGACGACCATTATAAACTCGAGACAAGGAAGGAGGAGGAACACTACTCTGGAAGCCGAAAAGAAGCAACCAAGATGTCGACGACGTATCTTTCTATTCACGACCTCCTCCGCATCACCTGGACATATGAAGCACGCAGTGCAGAGGCGAGGAGTCGTTCGAATTCTGAGGGTTCGATATGTCCGGTATGCATGCATTGTGCAATCCCCTCAGCCTGGCTTTGTTCCACCAGTGCTTAATCATCGCAGAACCCAGATGAGTGCCGCCATGCCGCATCATCACCCTCGAATCACGCCCCTGATATGAATTTCTCTTTTTTAGAGACCGACTTCACACACCGGTACTCGAAACAGCAACGATCAGCTTCGGCATAGATCGAGTTCTACGCCATTTTTCAGTTTTCCATGTTTCACAAAAGAGGAAGACTCCCGCTAGGCACCCGCCCAGTTGACACCGTGCGTCTAACATTTGGCACTACCCTTTATGGAATTTGTACGCCAGAGGACTACCACTCCACTCCATATCACGATCCCGCGAGAAGACAGCATGAAAGGAGGAGACTGTGAGAAGGGTTGTTGAGTAGGGCGGCACCCCTTGAACATTTTTGCGAGAATGATAGTAGGCATGTGCCCACTCAGGCTCTACCCCATGTCTTTGATGATGTTAACCACCAAAGAGAAGTGGTAATCTGAGATTGCAATATCATGCAGCAAGTTGAGAGCGAACCCTGATCGGGTCGCTAGGGGCGCTCGGAGATGTGCGGAGAGGATGAAGCATGGCTTCTCTGACTGTGGGAATCTTACGGTTGTATGGAGGAAGAGCGGCATGCTTTAAAAGAGAATTGTATTGAAAAAATAATGGAGTAAGACACAGCATGCCAATAGTCTTCCAGCAGCGGATATTTTCTCAAAAGAAGAAGGAGCTATACCTCCCCATATGGGGACCTTAGAAGCCCCGAGACAAGGGCATTCGTACCGTCGTGAAGTTATGAGAAGGAAAGAGAAACATGAAACGATTTTGTGTAGCTCAAGCTCACCTACCTCCGCTTTTCCTTCCACAGTGAATCTTCCCGCTCTTTTTGACTCTCTTGTCGCTCTGGGTAGAGATGGGCTTCTTTTGAGTTAATGTCGAAGCTAAACCCCTCCGGACCGACAATGCGCGGCTCGCCCGAGGGGTTTGTGTAGAATCGTTGACCTGATGCTGGGACCTGATCTGTAAGCTTTGTCAATCTAGCAACTTCGGCCATCGCCTTCTGGTACTCCCTCTGGATTCTATTCCGCCTCTCAACCTCCCTTTTCGCACTCAGAATGCGAATATGCATTTCAGCATTCGGAACCATCCATCTAACCAGATCAGCAGAGTTGATTCGCGAGCGCTCATCCTGCATACACAGGGAGTACCATCGGTTCAGTGCATTACAATACTGCGGAACTGTCATAAACTTGTCCTTCCAGTTGAAGACATACATCTGCTGTTCAGCGGTCAGGTTCAGTGGACGAAAGATGACCGGCCTGTATCGATTCCAGTAGTCCTGGCGGTTCGGTGGATGGTATTTTGTTTTCTCAATCAGATGTTTATGGTGTTCCTTCCAGAACCCCTCGAAGCCTTCCTTTCCCATTGTCGGCATCATGTTCAAGGCAAAAGCTTGGATCGTGGCACCTAGTGACCACACATCAGAAAGAGGAGTTACTCTGAACTGCTCGTCGAATGGAGGCGCGAACTGCCATGTGCCCTGGCACATATACTTCTTTTCATGCTCATACTTGGTCGTGCGTGCAAGGTCTGTGATCTTGAAGTCTGGAAGAATTGGAATTGTCCCATATTTGCAGCCAGCGGGCCGAGCTACGAGGATGTTTTCCGTCTTCAGATCCATATGCATCATTCCCATCTTGTTGTGGAGATGATCAAGTCCCTTTGCGACATCAGCGAACAGCTTCCAGATCGTCTCTTCAGGCACCGTTGGGTAACACTTCATGAGCTTCTTCCGGTACTGGATCACATCACCCAACTCGCAGTACTCGTAGAATATGGCCGGCCCGACAGGAAGCCAGAACTCATCCCATCCGAGCACGTTGACGATCTGGGCGCACCTTGTCAGTGTCTTCATGATGTATAGTTCCCGTCGCAGCTGCCTTCGGCCCCACTCTCTTCCTGTGCCGGGACCTTTCACCGCGACGAGATTAGAGGAGTCCCGGCGATTGCCATAGAGGTTGACTGAGCCATCAGTTCCTTCGCCGAGCTTCTTGATCGGATATAAGTCTGACTGGAGCATTTGGGTCCTGAGCGGGACGCCTGGATTAACGCAAGACATATCTTCGGAATCAAGCTGAAGACGTCGTATGGGGTCTTGCGTAAGAGTGTTTTGTTGTTGGAAGAGTGAGGGAAATCTGACGCATAGTTTCGAATGCAAGATGAATTATATATTGCCATTGATGATGCACAACATGACATGTCATTGTCAGGTATTATAATCTGTATTCGCACCATTTGCATTGTGAAGTTTATGTACATTGTTTCGAGAGTGTACTACGCATTGTACATACTGTAATTCGGATTGATGTCTTAGCAACTAAAAGAAGTATCAGAACACCACAAGACAAGAATAGAGCAAGACATTCGACTGAAATTTCGGGCTTACATTGATTCTTCACTTCAGAGTGTAACGAATGAAGTCGTAATAGTATGATATTATAAATGTTACGGCTAGACTGTTCACAGCTAGCTCCTTGGCAGGTCCAGGACTATATAGGTAGCTTTCTCTTGTTAGTTCACAATCAACGCAGTTCCCTTCATTCATCAGAGCCAGTCTGCTCTGACAATAAACATGCCAGAATGTGTGAAGACTGTTGACTTAAGACTCACCAGTTCATATGCAGAAGAAACCCGAATAGTTCTAAGAACTCGATGCAAGTACTGAAGTTACAAACTGTACAAAAGAATAAAGAGGCTTAATAGTGCGAACTGAGGCACTCAGATGCGTAGCTGCTCTAGCAGAACCTAATCTATATGATTCATATTCTGTACGAAAACGATGAAGAAGAAGAAATTATACATTATTGCATTCATACTTGTGCGCTAACTATTCACTTATCGTTCCACTCCCAGAGACCTGGAATTTCGGTGCGTTTCTTTGGAGCCCACGATCCCAACGTCTTCGACCAGTTGCTGGAGTAGTTTCTGATGTCACTGCTATGTGTTAGCATCAATTGATATCCCCGTTGAAGACGCCAATTACCTGTCCTTCGTGCCTCCCTTTTACCTTCTCCCGCACTGCTACTTGCAGCGGCCGGAGAAGCTTTGGGTGCGTCGCTAGGAATTTCGAATGTCGGTGGAGAGTATGCAGGGCCCAGGTCGGTGACATTGGACTGCGCGGCGGATCTCTTAGGGAATAAGGCTATACTCTTGATCATCATGCGTAGATCTAGCCCCTCCTCTTTCCACCTCCTCTTTGTTGTTTCTGATGTGGACCATATGACTTTCAAACTTGCAGTGCTTGGAGGAGCCGCAGTTGCGCCGATGGGAACTTCCAGCTTTGGTGGGGAATATGTCGGTCCATCATCAGTGATATTGGACTCTGGATCAGGTCGGGCACTGAATGTCGTATCCTCCTGGGTCACAGTGACCTTTGTTACCCTGGTTCGCGAGTCGCGTCTAATACGCCCCCTGCTTGGAGGAACCCCACCACTTGCAATCGTCGGCGAGGGGTCTGATTTTGTATTCGTCTCAGCCAAGCCACCCTTTGAACGTGGGTCTGGCGATGATAACCGAGGCTTGAGACGTCCCCCGAGAGCGATCGAGAATCGGGGTTTGTCGTAGGTCGGTCCCCAATCGAAGATACCTTCAGATGAACTTGGAGGTGAGTACGAACACCTTGCTGACCTCTGAGACAACCACCAAAATAAGCCATTTGGTCTGTCGTCTGGACTGGTTGAACCTTGTAATTTGGCATGAAGAAAGAGAGAGTAGCCACCTTTTCCCGCTCGTTCACAATGCCACCAGGACGGTAAGGCGCTGTCAATTTGCCGAGTCCAATACATAAGGCATTCCCCACAGTACCCTTTGATTCTGTCGTTCTTGGTCAAAGGCCCTGGTCGCGACTTCCGATCCTCGCATGAGCAACACGCTTTTGCCTGGGGCAATGTGCACGAAGTCTGAGCTTTGTGCCTACACTGGTCGGGCAGTCGGTCCCACCAAGTGGGAACATTATTTTCACTTCTCCAGAACAGCGAGCAATAGGAACAGTAGGACTGCACTCTTACAGGTCGTGGCATCCGAGATCGGCGTTGATCGTGGCAGCCGCAACAGGGCGACGACATCAACATGTTTTTCCGACAGGAAGCCTGATGAGAACATGCAGGAGGTGCGCAAGCATGCTGCTTTAGGAAAGACTGGAAGGCAAATGAATGGGCTTTCCAGTGACGCTTACACCCGTCGCAGTACCTAACAAGTTCTACATCGGGCTTCAGACTCGTAGGGCGATTCAGGCATCTGCAGCACTTTAACCTCACTCCTGTTGTACAAGACGCCTCGTATTTATGTGCGCAGAGTGGAGTTCGTTCCGACCGTTCACTCGGAAGACTGGGAGGTCGGATAGCTGAACCGGGGACTCTACTTTGGCCATAGCGTAATACTGGGGCAACAGCAGGTGTTGTTGTCGGAGGAATACTTTGGTGTACCGGGGTAGGCCTCGGAGGTATGTTAGGTCGTGGTGCTGGGCGGCGTCTCGACCTCCAACAACCACGGCACATAGCGAGACCGCAGCAAAAGGCGACTAGGAATGCACACATGACAGCTATGGTCGCAGCGAAGCCCAGATGAAATAGGTGCGGCTTCCCATCGTAAGTAGACCAAATGCCTTGTAGCTCAGTACTTCGCGTGGCGGTTGTAGGGAAGGAGTACGGCCAGTCATAGTCAGAAGTCGTCAAAAGCGTAACAACCGAAGACATTATTGGCGTTCCAGAAATCAAACTCTTTGCGACTCGTAGTTCAAGTGCAGTCGCGTAAGCCACAAGGGAGGAATGTCCCCCAGGGAACGTCGAGAACGTAGTTGTTTTTATCGTGCTGAAAGTCTCGATGTACTGGAAAAATGAGCCGGTAGAATCGGACAGACTGGTCCCTCCGACCGCGACCATTATCGCCGTTTCCCCTGTCTTCATCCACCGCCAACAACGATAGTTCGAGTAAGAGGTAGCATAGTATGCACTAGAGAATCCCCTGCCCCAGTATTTAGCAACGATTACCTGAACTTTGGACTATACTCACGAGGGGCAGCAGACAATAGCATTGTCAGATCCATAATACATGGATGACCACGTAATAGTTGCATACCCCACCGGGCAGCCAATTGCGGGCGAGAAAGTGAAGCCTTTGAAATTCGAATAGCCGGAGGGGTAGCAGGACAAAGCTCCAGCTTGTTTCCAGTCGGTGGTCCACCAAATAGGATTGAAGTCCGCAAATGCATAAGACGAAAAATCGGCGCTTCCATAGGAAGAACAAGATGTAAGGCCATTGCAATCACCGGCGATCACAGTTGGAAGGTTCGTAGCGCACGCTGCGGGCGGTGTGAAGACGGTGGTCAAAGGAGCAGTGGTGGTCAGATAGGCCGAGAAGGGATTGGTGGCAGCCGGTACGGGAGCTGGTGTTGCAACCGGGTAGGGTGCCATGGAACCTTGCTCTTCCCATAGACGCAATGCTCACGGTTTACGGAAGGAGTGACAAGAGCATGCGGGCAACTCAGAGAATCCGGGGAAATGATCAGCGAAAGCAGAGGCAAGAACAAAGCACCTCGGATCAGGGGTAGTACGCTGGCACATCCAGAGGCGTCCGACTCGAACGGGAATGATTTCAACGTGAGCAATTGCCTTTGCCGGTCCCGTGACTCTACTTGGAAGTCGCTCAGTCTCCTGTGGTGACGCAATACCTTAGGCATTTGTTCATATCTTTGTGTAAGACATAGTGATGTCGATATTGGAGATAGCGTTAACGAGTGAATTTAGTCCAGCCAACACACCGACGAATCTCGCACAGATTGAAGCATGTCATTACCAAAGATCCTTCCATTTCCGGAGGAGAATGAGGCTCTGCGGCGTTCTGTGATTGACGCGTGATATGAGAAAGGAACGATCAGTCTCTGCTGCACGTGGGGGAACAAATGGGGCTCGATACCGAAATTGCGAAAAAGTTGGCTGACCAGGTGGAATTCGTCTACCCACACCCGCCGCGTAGAAGCAGTAAACTTTCTCAGGTTCAGCCTGGCGCCTCAGGATGCGTGATTGGTGTTGCAATCGAAACCCAATGCCACAGTGGCTTATGTTGCCTGACCGAGAACCCCAAGAATAAACTACATCGCCGGAACTGGCAGCAAAAGACGCACATATCTCCACAGAGTGCCTATCTGAATTCACGTGCGTATTAAGCTACATCTCTCAATGGAAGCAATAACGCCATTTATTACCAATTATCTACATCCCGTACACGGGGGCTTGCATCTTCAGCTGAAAGGCGCACCCCATTCCTCAATTACTTATCGTAGCTAACTGATACGCTGCCATACTCCTTGCCGTCAAAGATAAACTTCCAATCGATATTGCCACCCTCAAAGGTGGCTTCCAGTTTGAATTCTGCGATCAGAAACTCTTCCGCCCCAAGTCCAGATCTTGCACGAGTGAATTTGGACTCGGGAACTTTGCTCAAGTCCGCCCTCACTCGGCAGATAACGTAGGCACCTGTATCACTGTCAGCTTGGATGCATGTGGGGTATGGCCGTGTGACATGTTCACTTACTGTCGTCCGCGTAGCGTTTTGGGGCGACCTCCTCGTCGCAGCCCACTAGGACCGCGCCAAATTCTCGGTCGTCGCTCTTCTTGAAGGTGCAGCAGCACTCTATTGATGCCTTCTTGGGGTTACTTTCTGGGAGACGCTCGCCCTTTTCGACCATCCAGCGCATCTGCCCCTTTGCATATTTGGTGCCGGTGAACTCATCGGTATACATGTCCACCGCATTGTGTATCCCCGCCCTGTAAGGCACGCTGATTGGGGTGCCGTAATGTTTGCGAGCAAGACGAACTGCAACGAGGCCAGTCATGGGCCCTTCGAGTCCACGACAGACAGCGCCCCTAGAGACCGCTGACCACGGGAATGTTGGCTGGCGAGCGAGAATTCCTCGTTCGTTGCAGTACTCGGTCACTTTCTTGAAAAGGTATTCATTTCTGCCAAACCCTCCGACCACTATAACCATCTGCCCATAATATTAGCAAGCAAAGCTGTTTCATTTTGGGGGCAGCATACCTTAGGCTTTACGCGGCCGGCCCTGAGAATGGAAGCGATTTGCCCGTCAATCAATTCTAGTGTACGATTGATGCATGGGTCGAAGATGTCTCGCATCTGAGCCCTGAAAATGGAATTAGACAGTGCAAGCAGAACAGCGGAAGTCGCTCACGCATCTAAAGTGAGGACTTGGTCGTCGATATCGAGATCCTCGTCATCTTCTATGCCACACTCTCGAGGCAGACGTATTTCCATATCTCCATCATCATCACCTTTGAAGTGTTGCTTTAACATCTCAAAGGAATTCATCAACTGGCTGCCGTGACGTGTCTTCTCCGGTGGGATAAGCTTATACGCATCTGAGCCAATCCACTTCTCGAGCCACGAGAGAAACTCCTGAGATGAATATTAGTAGTCGACCGTTATGTTTTCAGGGCGTGGAGCTGTACCTTGTCGACATACGTCGCACCACATTTATCTCCACTTCCGATCGCCGCTTCTTCGATCTTGAAGACAGGTGAAGTTTGAGTGATATTGTATGAGATCAAGTCGACCGTACCGCCTCCTGCATCGCAAAGTACAAAGTTGTCCCCAGTCTGAATTTCATTTCTCCTCGCCCCTTCCTGCATTTCCTTCAGGGCATAAATTGCAGCGGCTTCGGGTTCAGTAACCAACATCAGCTTTGTCGCAGGGAACTTGGCCCGGGTAACGGCTTTGAGGGTCTGATCCTTCGCACGTTCTGACCAGACCGCTGGCACAGTAACGACGACTTCTTTGTCAAGAGAATCGAGGAGGGCTTCGCCATATTGAGATTGTAGGTTCGTCCAGACATGCTCTCGTATGTGTGTGAGGTAGTCAGCAACTATATCAACAGCATCCTTCCCGGGATACTCTGGAGGGCCGTCTTCTCCGTCAGAATCCATATCATCAAGACTAAGCCCTTCGATGTTGCCCGTCAAAAATGCTAGCAGCATTTGCAATTGCTTGCTCTTTTTCGTGCGCTCATCCAGACGTAGCTTCATCAAGGCATGAACGGACTTCGTCTTGGGGGTGATCAGGTTTCCCCATTTGGTTTCATGCTTAGGTGGGGCCCCATAGGAAATGCGTGAAGGGACTTTCTCATTGTTCGACTGTCCTTGGCCAGGCCAGTTCGTCACAAGCTGGATCTGATTGACATCACGGGCACTACCATTTGCGTCGGTCTCACAATATGCTACCCCGCTATTTCCTCACGTCAGCATTTTCTTCAAAGTTTTCATTATATGAATGGTCCTACCTGAAGGTTGTGCCAAAGTCCAACCCGATTATGAGCTTCCTGTTGCCCGCAGCCATTTCGAGGTTGAGGTTGAGTACGATGCTAGACGTGTGGAGGTTTATTTTCGGATACGCCTGTTGTTTGTAGACTGGGATCGATTGAGAGTGAGGAAGAACGCGTCGGCAATTAAAGTTGCCGGTATTGTCTCATCAGTATACGTAACGCAAGACCGAAACTAGAAACGCGAATACAAGAAACGAGGTTGCTCGAGGCGTTACGTGTCCCCCACGCCAAAAGATACACTCTATCGTCACACAATATGCATTCTGCAAGTTGTGATGTGAATCGCAGACGCCCTCCATCGAGAGGTTCGAGCATCATACGATGAGGCTTGGGGCCACAACTTTGCTCGTTCAGCTATGTCCAATGCCGAATATCATAGGCTAGGTAGCGGGCGTGGCTGGCGCAGTGATGAGAATGCAAGGAAAACAATACTCGCCAGAATCATTGTGGCGGTATAAGCTGGAAGGAGAACCGAGGCGGCGCGATAAGGCTGTGGAGCTGATAGAAGCAGCTACGACGGGGGTAGGGTCCCAATCATGGCCACCTTCTTTCCCGACTCATTACCTTGACTAATCTAGAGAGCACCCATCTACTTTAACCCCGATGCCAAATTCTAAGAAGAATAAAAAGCGGACAAAGAAATCGAAAGGAGATATACAGAGTAATGATCCATTGAGGAAACAACCAGACTCCGATCTGATTGTAGGTTTTCCAACCAATGCTTGTAATCTGTGCTCTCTAATTTGATTGGGGCCCGCTAGACAGATAAATAGTCGAATAACGATATGAGAAGATCGAGGGAACATTCCCAGGAACGATTCTCAGAAGCGGTTCCCACCGGAGAACATAATTCGCTGATCGGAAAGGTTAGCCAATCGCTTTTCCCCATCCGCCTATGAGAGGAACTCCTAATCAGTATATAATCACATCAGAGCCGTACCGAACGAGCTGAACAAAGCCGCTCCTCCTTCGACGGTCATCGCACAGCTCACAGTAGCACTACGAGACGCCCCACTTCCCAACCTGCACGACGCAGTTCCATCGAGGGTTCCCACTCGGATAGGATTCACGAGTGGGACAGCCGTTCCAGCGCGATTGAAACCTTCCAAGGACGACACCTGGGCGAACGAAATCTCAGACAGGAAAGGGAAAGTAGCAAGTACAAGCGGTCCGGTCAGGAACCTCGAACCTACCCAAGAAATCAACGCGAGATTGCAGGAGGCATGGGAATGGCATTCAGTACAGCAACCGAGTGTGATGCTCCCGAGCAAGAGGGCGGGGAAGACTTTGGGCAGGGGCCATTTGTCGATACCAATGAGACCTTGCAACCGGCGGCTCCGCATGAAAATGAGGATCGTATTATGCTCGAGCAATATGCGCAGGCGTACACGCTGTACAAGGCCGAGACAGAGAGGCTCGAGAAGGAGAACAAAGCACTCCAAGGAAAAGTCGCAAGTCTCAACGATATCCACTCGAACTGGGAAAGGTACAATCGAGAGATGGACAAAATGCGGTCGACGATTGAACAGCTGCAGAGCGAAGTCTTGTCGGGAATGGACAGATTCCAGCCTGATTTCGATGAAAAGATCGAAAAGAACTTCCATGGGGTTGAGGTGAAGATGAAGCCATTGCTGACCGCGTTAAGCAGGCAGCCGACGAGCCTTGAGCCAGATGCCTGGGCAGAGAAAGCCCGCACTCTGATGGGAAATTGTTGTGGAAACAGGGTTGAAAAGCCAATCGACTACCTGAACAAAGAATTGAGAAAGAAGGTCTTGTCTGCGATCGTTTGGTTGGTGCTGAGAGAATTGGTTTTTCAAGAGCCCTTCAAGGCTTTTGGAGGTGAAACTGCAGAGGCTCTCGATATAGCTTATCGACACTTGTGGATTAACCCACGTGAGTATCTTGGTCAACGTCCAGACTGCGTCGCTGACGGCCGTATAACAGACAAAGATGAGAACTCCTCGAAATGGCGATCGATCGGCGCAGCGAGACTGGCGTCGAGAATCAAAGACGGCCCATTATCAGCCAGCACCAGCAAACGCCTGATGGGTGCCTTCAATAATGTTTTCGTCGAGCTCGGTTATCCGCAGATTGCTGAAATTGCAGACGGAGAGAAGAAGCTGGCTAGCATGATAGATGCCGCCGCCGCATTTGGACAGATTCTTACCAAACAGCGTGCCATCTTTGAGTTGTGGGAGCCTCAAAGTGCCGAGAAGAGCGTTGATGATGAGTATATGACCAATGTTGACGGGGCTTATCGAGAGACCGAGGAGCGAGCGGGCACGTGTTGGTTCCTTGTCCGACCGGGCCTATGGAAGTGGGGGGATGGAAAAGGTGAACATCTCGAGCATCCTACGGTGTTGATAAAGGCTGTTGTCGAGTTAGGTTGAATAAGGGAGAGGGCGTGGATGAAATGGTAGCGTGGCGGTTGCTTGAGGTCGAGGGTTCAGCCTTTGATAGAATGTTTTCGCTTACTAAGCTTGAACGTCTCTAACTACCACTTTTGGTATTTTGCCACGTCCATCTCATAGGGAAATAATGAATTCAGCCTTTTAGTTTGTCAACATGTGGCAATATTGCTCGATGAAACAGGATACTAGCTTGATGGAAGGGAGTTCTTGGTGAACCTTCACCCCAAGGAAGACAGTATGCCAAAATGTAACTTCTCGCAGCGACACGACGCAGGCGACATACCAACATGGGGTATTCATACATATAATCATAAAACGTAGCCCCCCGACTTCCCAACCCCAACCAAAAACTCACAAACTTTTGAATAAACGCCCAGGAACTCCGTGGGACGGAGCGACGGAGCGACTCACTCACCACCTCTTTACTCATACTTCCCCTGAAGCATCTTCCCCAGCACCTCAATCTGCTCCCTAACAGCACTCTTACTCGTTCCACCCGTTGCAGCCTTCAACTCAACCGCACGCTCATAATTCAAACACTCCAGAATATCATCGCCAAGCCTAGCATCAATACCCTTCAACTGCTCCAAACTCAGCTTATCCATCGGCACGCCCTCACTCTCCGCCAGCGCAACGACACGTCCGGAAATATGATGACCCTCTCTGAAAGGGACGCCCTTCCTAACTAAATAGTCTGCGAACTCGGTCGCCAGCATTTCAGGGGCCAGAGCTGCGAGCATCTTCTCCTCGTTGATAGTCAAGGTGCTGAGAACACCTGTGGCGATTTGAATAGAGTCACCGAGCGTCTTGATGTGGTCGATGAGCGGCTCGACGGATTCCTGGAGATCTTTGTTGTACGTGGTTGGTAGGCCTTTGATGGTGCAGTACAAGCCAGCCATGTGTCCGAATGCGCGGCCGGATTTTCCGCGGAGCAGTTCGAGCGAGTCCGCGTTCTTCTTCTGTGGCATGAGGGACGAGCCAGTTGAATAAGCATCTGCGAGCCGGACGAAGCCAAACTCGAGACTTGAGTAGATGATCAAGTCTTCTGCCCAGCGCGAGATCTTCAGCATGAAGCTGGAGCCCCATTGGAGGGTTTCGAAGACGAAGTCACGATCGGCGACCGCGTTCATTGAGTTATAGAGGAGGCCGTCGAAGCCGAGTTCTTTGGCCATGGCGACTCTGTCGATCTTGAAGGGATTACCCGCGAGGGCGCCGCAGCCGAGGGGCGAGCGGTTAACGCGTTTGATGACTTCGCGGAGACGCTCGAGCTCGAAAGAGAACGCCGTTGCGTGAGAAAGAAGCCAATGGGACCAGCGGACTGGCTGGGCCTTCTGCAAATGTGTGTACCCCGGCATCTGTAACACCTCATTAGCTTCCAAGACTGCAGTCAATATCAAAATAGCCACTTACCAAAACGTCAATCTCCGCCTCCGCCCTCTGCACCGCACACTTCACCAACTCCCCCAACCACCCCTCAATCTTCTTCAACTCGTCTCTCAACCAAAGCCGCATATCCGTCGCAATCTGCTCATTCCTACTTCTTCCCGTATGCAACTTCCCCCCAATCTCCTTGCCCACAATCTCGCTCAGCCGCCGTTCATTGGCCGTATGGATATCCTCATCATTCTGCTGCACCACAAACGAATTGTTCGCCCACTCCTCTTTCACCTGAAGCAGCCCCTTCTCGATAGTGCTGAACTCCTCGGGCGTCAGGATGCCTGTGGTGGCGTTGGCGCGCGCGAAGGCGATGCTGCCTGCGATGTCCTGGGCGTAGAAGAGGCGGTCGTAGGGGAGGGAGCAGTTGTATTGCTCCATCAGTGGGTCGAGACCCTCTGTATAGCACCATCAGTATGCATTTCGCTACTCAATTGCTCGTCCGTTCCGCTTTCGGAGGGGCAGAGTCGATAAGGATAAGGATAAGGGTGGTTGGCGGACGAGCTTGAAAAGGAACACATACGCGTGAATCGACCTCCCCAGAGCATGTTCTCGGCGACTTTCTTCGTTCCAGACATGATCGATAGCGGATGAGGAGAGAATTTCGAGCAATTGAGCGGGAGGAGGGGAGTTATAGTGGAATTTCACAATGTGACTGTTCACATGCACGTCTCAAAAAATTGTTGTTATGCGGCAGGGATCAGAAGCTGCGCACGGGCCAAATGTGGCCGTTGACCGTTGTGGCTGATGTGGGGCACATGCAAAGATCATGCTACCTCGTATGACTTCCTCTCAGCTTTCCTCGCGACCATGGGATTTGGATGAAGATGACAGCGTGGTGGCTTGAGGTGGAGGCATATTCAAGACGTACCTGCATCATTTGTGCAACCATCAGCGCAAGGGTAAACTCGATCACAGGAGCAAACAAGTCAAGATGAGTTCAATTAAATCCGTTCATTGTCGAAACTCCTCATGAGTGTGGGGTATCTATACAGCTTCCGCGTCATCAATAACACACGCCTCGACTCGTTTCGTTGTTCAACTTCGCCCATCCGTATCGTCGACCATCGTCCCGACCGCATCCATCCATCATGATCGAATAGGAACTGAAAACACACTCTCATGCAAACGCCATGAACGTCTCCAACCCATTAATTCGCCAACTCAAGCACTCCTCGCTTCCTCATCTCGCCTCACCGGAGTCGGTCCTAGACTCTACTCGTGTGATGCGAAGTCCTGGTCTTCATGCCTCTACGCCTGCTGCCACCCTTTCCGCAGGTCAGGCAGGATATGATGATGTCGAATAGGGCGACGATGCCGTTGACGATGGCCATTATGATGGCACCGATGGCGTGGACGACAGCCATAAGAGCATTGCCGATTGTGCGGAGCACGGCTTGGACCTGAAGGTTTGTTAGAATGATATGATCAAGGTTCGGGATAGCAGAATGGAACGTACGCAAGATACGACGGCACCCATTGTGAAGTTTGGAGGTTTTTGTGGTGGGTTGTTTGGTTGGTAGAGTTTCTATATGCACCCAGTCAGTCAAGAGTCCAACAGCAACGAGGAAATGCAGGTATCGTACCTTGTGTTCGATTGCCTCGTGGAGTCGTTCAATGCTTCGTAACTGAGTCGGTTGGTGTATGTAGTAGCTTTGTAGGGGGCAGGTAGGAAGTTTGTTTTGAATGTACAGCGTAGCACACCGTGCCTCCCCGACTTATAAACCACAGTAGCCTCGCAATCTCCTCCGTGACGTCAGACTTTCGTTACCCGTCCCCCTGTTCTTTCTTCTGATCCCATGCACATAGCAGGTGGCAGGCGATGGGTGCAATTTCTCACACAGCAGAATCCTCAAACCCACTCAGCAGCAGCACGCATCCGTGCGGCCTATTAGAACACCTGTCTAGCGCGCAAACTCAGACCCTAAAAACCTGCTGTCTTGTCTAGCGGCACCACTCCCGGCTCCCAGACAAGCAACGATCGTCACTCTCTTCTGAAAGCGGAAACGCTTCGTGACATTATCCCTGCTGACACTGCGTCTGAGCGCTCGTTTCGACATGGTGCGCCACAAGCTTAATTCTCGCCGTGTCGTCATGCTTGCCGCATCGGGCATTGATATGCGCATGTTGGCATCTCTGGTGTGGCTTGATAACGCTCATGATCGAGATGGCGGTGGCATCGACACGTCTAATTTGTTCATGTAGACGACCGCATCCAGGGATTATGGAACGAAGTTCCGTGTCAAGACTTCCAGACTGTTATCGTGCCTATCACAACGCTGAGTCTGCCGTTCAGTGGACTTCAGACGATGGAAGAGGAGACCCGAAGCGAGGCAGGTGCGGCAGCCCCGCACGCTGTGGCTCTCTATTGTTCACGAGGCGCAGCTGATGCGATGATCTTTCATTCGTGAAAATCCCAAATCATCCTACAAGTATTTTCGCGTGACGTAGATGGCAATCTGCGCATGCATTTCTGCGTGCCAAGTCAGACATGTCCGTTGGAAGTCAAAGCGCCCCGAACGCGTCGTACAAATGGCAAACGCCACACCACTCCAGCATCAGCAGGGGTGCTACCAAGGCAGCGCAGCAAAACTGGCAATGTTTGTCGTGAAACACGAACCCTTGGAATGCCATGGAACCAGCGCCATCAGAATGTCCTCATCATGGGAATCTGGATTTGCCCATCCTCCCAAATTCCCAAGAAACCGGTTGCACAAGGGCTCTGCCAGACTAGTAGCGAACAGGCAGGGCCAGCTGGAAATAATCCCTTTGTTATAGTTCGTTGTCAAAGACACTGGCACATGGTCCAACATCTCGACCATATTCCGGGTGTGGGGAACCGGCAGGGTTCTTCAACCAGTCCACCTGCACGTCGCCAATCAAACCGTCGGGTGGACTGAAACGCAAGTACGAACGTGGAATGGTTCTTAAGCAGTACTTATTCATTGATTCTACCAAGTGATGTGGACACTGACATACGAACTATTCACATACCCCCGAATTAGCTATCCTCGGTACCGCATCGTTATCGGCCAATCATTAACACGATGTCAAATGCAATGTGCTATTCAATAGCAAAGCAGCTTGAGTAAGACACAAAATCGATTCCCCGCGCCCTGATGACATCCCATTGCTGGAGCCATGATGCGTCTAATGCAGTGTTGAAGTCGAATCAGGGTAAGGAAAGGTAATGAATGTATAATAGTCGACCCCGTTCGTCCCGGACGGATGAGGGGCTGCTTCACCCATGGTAAGAAACCACCCTCACAAAAACGCCAAATAGGTATTAATCGACTCTTTAATGGGTATGCGGATGTGCATACATGCAATGTACAAATTTTGATATTTCGATTTCGTATGGTTTCGTATCATGACTTCGTGAACCTTTGGAAAAAGCTGTCCAAATGAGTAATGTCCGGCCTCAAGCATATCAAGTCATGCCCTCGGCTTTTCCAGAGCGTCCCGGTGCTCACGTCGCTGTGCCCGGATTCGCGGAACCGCTCCCGTTCCCAGTGACGGGCATGCTGGGTACCTCATTCGTACTGGCTAACGTTGGAAGTCTGGGTCTCGAGTTCCTTGGAGAATTGACATTGGGCCTGCTCTTTGGTCGAGCGAGAGGACTGGCATTATTCGATGTTCGCCCCGTCTCCATTGGTGACCAGACTGGTGTAATTGGTCTGGACGAAAGAGGGCTAGGCTGTCGATTGATATTCTCGCTGCTCCCGGCAAATCGAGTGTCAAGCCCGGGCAAAGCATGGCTTGCGGGCCGACTAGAAGGCTCAGGAGTAGACCCTAGTGTCGATCGCCGTTGGTTTGCGTGGAATTCACTGAATTCTCGGGAGCTCCAGCTTGCGCGATGGACCCGTGCGCCATACGGAAGGCTGGTATGAGACATCGTAGACCGGATACTTGGAGCTCTGCTGCGAGTCTGCATCTCACCTACACCGTCCATATTTCGGGAAGCTAACGAAAGCTGAGACCCCTGAGGCTCCCCACTGATCTCCGCAACAAATTCAGGGTCTTCGTCCTCAATCTTCGGTACCCGTTTGACAGAGCTCACACTAAAGTATGGACCCTTTGGTCGTTCCGGAGCCGGCGGTGGGGGAGGTGGAGGGGGCGGTGGTGCATCCTTCTCCTTAAGGTCCATATGGTTGAAGTACCTCTCACGGTAAGTGGCCCATTTCTTGGGCTTGAACTCCTCTTGCGGCCGATTGCGCATCACCGACATGTAGCTGGATATGGCCCCCAGAATGATCGCGATCACAACAATGATGGTGAGAATGCCTTGTATGACGATGATGACAATGCCAATGGCGGTCGTGGGAATGCGTGGGAGGTTGAACCGGGTATCGAAAGCTGCGGAGAGAGCGACTGTGGCAACTTTACTGAATCCGAGCAGGTAGACCACAATCAGGTTCAGGCGTTGCCCTTCGAATGGACGCAAAATGATAATGCCGATAAACGCAACGAATTCGACCACGAGGAGGCCAAAGACCTGTGTCATAGGGTGTCCGGATGCACCCGCCAGGAAGCAAGCCCGCACAAACTCGTAGACTAGCCATACCACGAAGAACCACCAGCGAGTCCTGCGAAAGCGAGATGCGAGCCAGCCAAACTTCTTCGTAAATTCCGGGTCTTCGTGCACAGACTTCTCATCTTCAGACGCTGGCCGAATTCTCCGCCAGGGCAGCGAACCTGCATAAACCTTGTCCTCTGATGGCGGAGCACGACTTGCCCGAGTGAATCCATACCAGGGGATGAACTTCAGCACTTTTCGTTTTTCCAGATTGACACGATCCGGTTCCGATACGTAATTTCCGAACGTGATTCTATAATAGCAGGCATAACCCGCAAGTCCTCCAACACCGAGGAGCATGATCAGGAAGACAATGCTGGCGATGGCCACAGGGCCAGTGGATCCGAGGTATGCGAACTGGAAGAGACACAAGAAAACGAGCATAAAGAATCCGATGAAGAGAGTCCGGAGAACAGCAAGCGCAGTGAAGCCGAGGTAATGAGCCCTAAAGAAGGAAAGCCGATCATTCTTGATCACCTTTGTCTTGATCAAACCCTCCAGGATGAACTTGAGGGCAATGACAGAGAAGGCGACGATAGCGATAAGAATGAGGAACCAGAGGAATCCAGTCATGAATGCATTTGATGCGGGGATGTTCTCTTCAGCAAGCGTTCCGGCGAATCCGGAATAGTTTCCAGGCAGTGGGAGTCCTGGCTTGACGGGCAGTCCATAGTATGAGAAGCCGTTGGTGCTGTTGGCAAGTTCCCGCTTAGCAAGCGTGTGCTCAAGGTGACGAGCAACTTTGTTGAACTTGCTCCTCTTCATGAGCCCAGGGACGTTGAGTGCATTCTTGAACACGTCCCGTTTGTAGATTTTCGTGATATCGTAACCACCTCCAAGGTTTTCGTTTGGCGCCCCCGTTCCAGCGGCACCCACTGCGGAGGTATTGCCCTTGTTGGAGCCAACAAAGTTATTGATAGAGTTCTGCATGGCTTCCGTATAGATCATTCCTCCGGCCCAAGCGTAGTTGCTCCAAAAGGCCACGAGCACGCTAGGCCAGTTCATGGAGAGGGCTCCGCTAAAGTAGATGTGGTGCCACACGGCGAAGACGACCAATACGGATAACGAATGTGCGTAGTGCTTGCGCATGACGGGAATATTGTCGCCGTAGATGGCAGTCACAAAGGACGCGATGACCGCGATGAATGTGAATATGCCTAGAATCGAGCCCACGGCGGCAGGTTGCGAGAATGTGTTTCCATTGGTGACGACGGCAGAGAAGCAGCCAATCTCAGTTTGCGTAGAGTTGGAGAATATCCTCAAGATAGCTTCTCCTTCGAAATCGGGGATGGACAGGGCGATCGGGGGGATGCCGGCGACGTCGCTCTGGCTGATGGGAATAATTCCGTTGGCTTCGATTGGCGTTCCGGCCTTCATGGGACACAAGCTAGGGAGTATCAGCATCAGAATGCGCATTCGGTGAATTTGCGTTACCTCGCAATGTTGGCGCTGCACGGGTTGAAGGTCAAATCGAATCGGCCTTCGCCATAGGCAAAGACTCCGATGTACACTGGAGAGAGTCAGCATGAGCTCCGGACCAACGTCAGGCGAGAAGCATACTCATAACAGCTTCGTTGATCAACGCGGTCTCTCCCGCCAGGTGGAAGAGCACCGTCATGTTATCCTTGTAGTATGCGGCATCGAATCGCGTCACGTTGACGGTGCTGCTGCCCATACAATCCCCAAAATTGCCTGTATACAGCGCCGGCGCCCGACTGTCCTTCACCAGCACCTGCTGGCCGTCGACCGTCGCCGTAACATATTTATCGTCCTTTGCAAGGGTGGGCGCGAGAAACGAGAGGATGGCGGTTGCGAGGACGAATGTCGACCGCATCGTGAGCGAGGGTATCATGTTTGCGGAATTGGCCGACCCCGGGGGGGGGGCGTTGGGCGAAGGGAGGGTTGTTATTATGTACAGGCGCGTTGTGAAGGCGAGAGCGAGCGACCCTGCGACTGCTGTTTCCAAAGCAGATCAAGGTTTACGACAACCGGCCTCCCAATTTGGACGCCAATGCTCGCACTAGCCAGGGGCTGGCACCACGTCCCAGAAGCGGCAGGAGGGCAGGACCGGAGTTTCGAATGCAGGTAAGCTCAGGCAAGCTCAAGCAAGACCTCACACGAGCTTCGTCGTGCGACAATGCCCTGGGATGAATGCCGTCGTGGCCGATGTGTACGGGCTGCGCTGCTGGCCGGGTCGGGCGCGATTTTATTTTAGCGATGGACGGCAGCGATTGAACGGGACATGGCCCGCGGGAGAAAGTCGAACGCGGCGGAGCGAAGGTGAAGGGCGAAAGCGATGCTGGAGCTGGTGGCAGTAGTGACAGGATGGGGGTGCAGGGCCAGGAGTATCTATCTATCCATGGGGGTTTGGCTCCGGCAAGTCGTGGATGGGGACAGGCTTGCGACTTTTGCTGGCGAGCGGGAAGGGAGCCCTAGAGGCTGCGTCAGCGGCTAGACCAACTCCTGGAACACAGTGCGGATAAAAGCCACCCACAGCCCTCCGATTGGCCTGCAGCTGCCTCGCACTCTTCTGTTTATATCGAAACACGCTGCATTCGGCGCACCGGGAGACCGAGACCGCAGGCCTGCGTGATTGCGAATTCTTTTGGGAGGAACGTCCTCCTCGTCTGGATCAATTCCTTCATCCTTCACTGACCGCACTTCTGGGGAGACAGACTCGCCCATGCGAAAGCGGGTCCTCCGCCGGATCGCGTGGAAGCACACGCCTGCAACTATCCCGTCTCGAGCATAGCGACGACCCGTAGTAGTCGTCATGAAGCACACCCGCACATCAAACAGATGTGAAGGATCGCACCCAGGATGCCACGCCCCCGCGGACCACCGACATGCATCAACCGATCCCTCTCCAACCTAAGCTGTTCTTGTTTGCTTGTCTGCCATCCATTCGACGCTCAGACATGCAACTTTGCGAATCGCCCGGCCAGCCATCCGAGACGAGACACTCGCAGGCCTTGGGCATGACGCGTTGCCCAATCAAGCCCAAGCGAGGCCACGGGCTCTCGGTACTTGGCTGCAATTGCTAGAGACACCAACGACGCACCACCAATTTTCTTGTTTCGCTTGCCAGACGGACGAGAGAGCTCAGAGAGATATCTTTCTTGATATATGCCTCAACCCATTCCCAGGGATTGCCCATTCTGCGCTGCAGCTAGCTTACCCTTGCTGCTGCACTGTACTGCAGACCTTCCGCCCGTCGTCCGACGTGTTGCAGTCCCTCTGGCCAACCCATGCCGAGCACTCGGATCGACTTTCGCTCTCAGTCGTAAGACTTTGCACCAGAATCGCCAAGCTCATGATTCGTTTGATAGTGAAAGTTGGCGATGCAATGTCGGTCGCCGAAAGCAGTTGCTGGCGAGGCCATTTTCCCCCGCTGCCATTCCATTGGTCTCGAGGTTTCAAGACGGAAAAGACCGCCGTGCCAAACCAAGCCGGCCAACTTCAAAGGCGGTACCGTACTCGCGGCAATACATACTTATGTACAGTGAGAAATTAGACGTCTATGGAATATTGGATCCAAGGCAGGGAAGTCCATTCTTCGCACGCGCGATCAAACATCGAACCACAAATGCAAAAAGAAGTCTAAAAGCTTGGTTTTATGATCCAACCACAAACCACATATGATCTACCGTGCAGTAGCCCACCGCACCGATCCACGTGGATGAGGTAAGTGGATGGGGCTTGGGATACTGCATATGCAGCCTCTGCCGCGAATCCCGTCTGGGCCGACCTTGATGACGATGTCGGAAACGAAACAATACCATAAACACACAAGGCCGAGCATTCAGATATCTTGCTCTGTTCTGCACGGCTCGATTACTCCGCAATCTTAAGATCGGCTAAGAAATTATCTGAAACATGGTGGAATATTGAGTTCGGTGACTTCGGCTCCTGAGGGAGATGGAGCGAGATGCAGATGCAGCCTAGTCAGATCGCGAAGCTGGAAACATCTGAGCTTGTGTGGGCTCCTTCGAAAGTCCTCAACTGGAATTTATCGGATTAGAGTCGAATGGTCATATTTTCCAGGTCAACCTCCAGGTGGGTGATTGTGGAAAGGTCTCTGGGTGCAAGGCTACATGATCCGGTGCTCCCACAACCCCAAACTCTCCAAAACCCACATATAGATTAATCTCTTCCTCTCCTTCAACCACCTCCCTGATAGCCAAAGCTTCGCAAAGGTGTTTACACCCATAATCACGCCCGCAATTCACACATGGATTCATCACTGCCACCCCTTCAATCACCTTTTTGATATACCTGCATTTCACACATGGAGGCAGTTCTGCCACCGCTCCATACATCTCCCTGATATGCCCGCACTGCACACATGGAGCCAAATCTTTGCCATAGAACTCACACCCATAATTATGCTTTCCGTTCGCACGCCGCTCCAAGCATCCATCAACAACTTTTGTGAAGCTTTCCCCAAGCCCACGTTGCCACCTCCCCGCCCACAGGACTTGCTCGGTCTATTTTTTCCTCAAATCGGCGTCCATTGAGGTCCTCCGTCTGTCTAAGATATCCTAAAATGGCGTTGATCTCTCTGCAAAAATGGGCGCGGCTGTGGTCCACATGAGTTTTGCGAAACTAGAAAACCGCCCTCCGAGAAACCGGCAGCTGGAATTCGGAGTCTTCCTCCCCAAATGGCGGTGATGTCGGTGGTTTCTTGCCGGCTGGTACTTTTTCGCGTCGTCTTCTCTCGCCACCCTATTACATGGAGCTGGCAAAGTAGATGGTGGAATCGAGAGCCAGTGCGCACATCGTCCCAGGCCTGGTTTCCCCATCCGTATGAGGAGAGGCGATTTCGTTGAACGCTTGATGCGTAAGGTGGGCGAGATGAGAATCGGACACGGCCGGGAGAGGAATGTTAGTAGTAAGGGTAGGAGATTTCGTATTTACGAGACGGTTGAAGGTTACAACCGATGAGTAGAGAATGTGAGACACGACGGATATGTCTTGGCGGATACCGAGGGCTTGCCATTTTGCAAGATCGAACTGACTCATGTAGTTGTGCGAGTGTAGAGGGACATGAGGGGCTAGAAGATCCGGGAGGGTTGATAAAGCATACACACTTCCAGCCAGGCAGTTCAGCTCAGCCGCACTTCTTGGCACCAACAACCATTGGGCGTGGAAATGCGATGCGCTGCTTGGAATGTTCAAGCCTGGACTCGAAATGCGTCGAAAACCTGATATTAGGGCGTCCGAATTGTGATGTCTTCCACTAATAGTTCACGACCCGGAAAAGGTTCCCTTGGCTCTCACACATACTTTCCCTTCCAGCGTCTCGAGTGTCGCACTCACTTCAACTGCCGGTTTGTGAGCCTCTTGTACTGGTTTCTTTGTAAAATCTTTCCAGGATGGCAGCCAAGACTTGGCGGGCAACGGCTCGGGCGGCGGAGCTTCTTGTGGCAGATCGGGGGTAGAGAATGATGCGCGAAGCACATAGTGATTCAAGCTCAATGAGGGACGAGCATAAGTTAGGCTCATAGAAGAAGGTGGTGGAATCGAGTCTGCGCAGTGTGTTAGTCGTTGAAGCCTGCGCTGACAGTAAACACAACCATACCAACAGAGACATTGGGGCCAGCAACGAGTCGCAGCATTGCCTCCTCAAAGATGGTTGCAATGGCTCCGCCATGCGCGAGCCCGGGCCAGCCTGTAAGCGCACCTCCCATCCATACCACAGCGACTAATTCTCGGGTTTCCGAGTTCCAAAATACTCGCTGTACGCCGAGGCCTTGTACACCGGCCATTGACTGCCGGGTCAACGTACGGGTCGATTGCCCATTGTCGGATGCCGCCTCAGTAATGTTCCTCTTGACATCTAGCTCCATCCAGCCCCTATGCCCCTTCCCAATCTCGTTCAATGGCGTATCGGCATGAAGATGGAAACCCTCGGCGCGCAATGTCTTGACGACGTCGAGGGAGTCGACATCAGAGGCTAGCGCATGGAGCGCCAATTCGTCCTCTTGAGAACCGGGCTTCGGGTATGGAGGAGGAGCTATAAATGAGGTGGCTATATAGCCAGTGCCCACGCCGAAGCATAGGCATACGGCATACCATATGTAGGAGAGGCGGAATCGACGGGGTCTCGTAGAGGCGGAGTTGAATCGAGGAGAGTACGGGCTGAGGGTCTTGAGTGGTGAGATTCTTGATTGAGGTAGTCTTTGCAGCCGTGGGATGTGAATTGGGCGAGTAGCAAGCATTTTGGGATCATCGAAAACCCATGCGAACGTGAGGCGCGGGCACGACGAGCATGAAGGCCAAGGGGTGATGTTGGGTCGGTGAATGTTATTTCTAGGTCCGATGTCTTGGCATAACTAGATTGACCCCCACGACCCCGCTCCGCCCCACCCCCACCTCGCGGACGCCTTCCGAATATCCTCCAGCAAACCAGGCTCATGCCAAATGGTCCCCCGCGTTGCCAATGAAAGGAACCGCGTTCAAGCCGTCGTACTTTTTGAACTCTAATTCATCAAAGTTCACATTCTTCAACATTTTTATCTATCCCAATTAGCGTCATCCGCGGAGAGAAGCAGCAAAGGACTCACGTTTAAGCTGAAAATGTCTGGTATCTTGCCAAGTTCTGCCTTGGTTGCCTGAGTATCGAAGTACACGAACATGGAGCTCCCGCACGTCCCACAGAACTTGTGCTCGGCACGGCCATATGTGTATGTCTTCAATGCGTCTTCACCGCTCTTCATGTGCAGTTGCTTGCGTAGCGGATACACCAGCAAGTAGCCGTTGCGACTGCAGATTGTGTTAGATTCGACAATGATACTGCGTGGTTCGGCTTGATTGATCCACGAACCTACAAATCGAGCAGTTACACTGCACTATGACTTTTTGCTTCGGAAGCGGCGGATTGAGGGTGGCCGAGTATTGAACTGCGCCGCAATGGCAGGTTCCATGGTAGGTCTCAAATTCGGGGGAACTGAAGTCTAGCAGTTGGATGGGCGTTTCTCTGCTCATCGTGGTAGGCGTATAGCAGGCTATGCGAGAAGACTGTTGCAGCAGGAAAATGGTACTCGGCAATTTGTGTACTTCCTAACTCCTAAGGCAACTTTATACCCTCTCCTTGGTCGCAGAAGGACTTCAATGCAATAGAAGCGGTGAGAGACGCTCCCCGGCTCTCGCATGACCGGGGTGTCCGCCAGTAAGATCTTTGATATTTCCCAAGGTTGCTGCCTGGTGGGTCGGACCGAATTCTTGGTACATACATTCATCCTTTGAAATTGCAAAACTTTCCTGATTTGGAGTATGCACTATGTAATTAGCCTGCCAACTTACTTGCTATCAAGGAAAATGGCCACTAGCGAAATGTCTCCGCCGCACCCGCGAGTTCCGCGCTGATCATTCAGAAGTCTCCGGTAGGTCAGTGCTAATCACCGAGCCTTTGCTCAGGTAAACGGGAAGGAGGACTGTCCCACCACATCCAAGAAGACTGTACTTTTACAACCAATAACCAAGTTGTCTCGATGTTGCTCCTTGGAAGTAGTCTCCAGCAAGCTCTTAATTGTGTCTAATATCGGTTTCCTCCCCTATAGTTCGACTCTCACGTAATACACATCTATACGGACGTATGTTCCACTCTGAGGGAGGCCCTATCCGGATATACTCCCGCTCAGGCGCTAGATCTCGTGCGAGAAGCAGATCACATGTGTTCCAACTCCTCGCTGCACGACCAAAACTCATCATTGTGTCCATTACGTCCGTGTTCTTGTTCTACCCATGTTTCACTGCTTTTTCCGCAAGCAGTGACACCTCCACTGATCCCGCCGCCAAAGTACAAGATGTGAAGAGGTACAGAATGGTACGAGGGCGTTGTTCGCTTCCGATATTTCTCTGATGTCGCGCAAGGTCGTGCTACCATGGCACCGGCCCCTCCGATTGGTGTCTCACTCTGGTCGCAAGTGTCTTTCCAGAGGAAGGGACGCGTGTTTCACTGACTTAGAGTCTAGCTTCAGATCTGACGAGGATTCCTGGTATTCACGGATGCACAGAGAAAACGCCTCTGCTGCCACTTGTGCGATTGGGGAACATGGTGCAGACCTGCTGTCTTGTCGTGCAAGCTTGAGATAGATCACTTCCGAGTTGTCGGGCTCGAAGGGGGCTTGCAGAGGCCAACGGCGAGGTGAACCTGGTTGCTGGTAAGTGCCACCGGAGCTAATGCGAAACAACTTTGATGCGGGTGTGATTGAGATACGAGTGATTAGTCATACCCCTTTTCAGCAGTTCATAATTCAAGTGCTAGCTTTGGAATCCTCGGCCCCTCGCCGTGACATACTATACTTCGTGGCAGTGTTAGAGTTAGCCCATATTTCATCTACGTGTCTCATGAAGGGGTTTAATCAGGATACTTTGATCCAGTGTAAACATGTACCCAGCGACCCATGGCACGAGTGAGTTATCGCATTCATGTAAACTCCACATCATGAAGAAAAGGTAGATCTTAATTCTTTTTGCTTGTATCCGCGGTGCGACTTTTTCCATATAATCGATGGCAGTTTTGGAATGCATAACCGGATCTCTCAAGAAAGTTGCTTCTAATGATGAGTGATAAATCTGCTCCAATATAGAGTGCTTCTATATAATGATCAAAATAATTCGAAGGGTTCCCCAAGACTTGATATTTTCTCGTCCCTTATGATAAACTTTCATTCCTTAGATTCTCAATCCTTCGGTGCTCATTCCACAATACCAAAAGCCAAAAAGAGGAGCGACAAATGCCGAACAAAAGAAGGAACATCTACGAGCAATATTACTCGAAATATACGGTCAAAAGATCTCTTCTCGGCTTCGGTGATCAGGATAGGGACGCATTCTAGGCAAGTCAGAACAGAACGCATGTTCACACATTTGGGATATCCGCTTGCGGGTGCTTTCTGAGTTTGGTCTCGGTTCTCTGTAATACTGGATTTGAAAGGCGAGAAATTAAACTGCAAAAAGAATATTTCATTAAATGATTCCATGGATATCTGAAGGCCCCGGATTTCGTTAAGAATACTCCAGGCAGGCCCGTGCGATGGACCTTTATCCCGTGTTATGATGATGACCACCATCATATGCTTCGGCAAAACCCATCCATTGAATTGTCGGATGTTCCTATCCTTCACCTAGTGAGAGTTTTTTAGCCAAGTGGATAAGAAAATACCACGGAATGTTTCCTGAAACCCTTATCGTTTCTTCAATTATACAACAAGGAAACTCACAGTAGCTTTCTCGAGAACGCAACGATGGGGTTAAATAGCGGCCAACGTCGGAGATCCTCACAACCTGTCTCTTTGCAACAACCGATCTATTTGCAACTATATTTGCAAGCCCAACTCTCCAGCAATTGCCAGTCCAATATACAACCACTGGAATGTCCCCTAATTGGAGAGTATAACTCTGAGCTATAAGTCAAATCTAGCAAATTAATCCTAGATGAACATCTAAAAGTGTTGATTCACGCTCATCGGCGTCGCCCCCAGGCTGATTATTTGTGAACTCTGAAAACGCAGCGGCCTGCCAGTTGTTGCTGAATTCCTGTTGCCGTAAATTAGATTGTAATTCCAGAGCAAAATTTGAATTGAACTTCCTAATTAGGCAGGTAGAGATCAAAAGGTGTGGGTTCCCCTTTGGCAGTGCCACTCTCAGGCAAGCCATATGCGAATTCCAAATACCTTGTTGGTTGATGCTGGATTCTTGGGGAAGGAAATTGGATCGTGATTTCTGAACACAAGTAGGAATTTTGGGAACAGCGGATTTCATATGGTTGCGTAGTGTTCAAGCATTGCGGTGGGTAATGAATGTGATATCTGAATGGGTGTTGTGTATAGAGAGAGTGGGGACTTGTGGGTGGAGCTTTATAGATCACTTCAAAATTGCGCTTGTCTAGGATGCTGCATATCTACAATAACCATTCGTGTGTACCAATCGAAAATTTCTGCCTTGGATAGCAGTATATACACTGGACCATTTAAAAGGAGTGATAGATGGGTAACAAGAAACATACGTATCAGTCCTCTAAGACACCATGTATATTCAACAAGGCTAATTATATACTGTTGTACCTCCGCCTTTCGACCACTCATCACACCCTATATTCAAGCCTATACTGTCCCTCAAGGGTACTTGATGCTTTTCATATTACTAAAGGTTACCACAAAACTTAAACGTTCGATAGAATTGCAAGGTTCCGCAAATTGACAGAAATCTGCCCAAGTTAACCTGATACTGCCCTCTAAATTAGAATACTTTGAGGCAAAGCTATCTTGAACACGAATTACAAGCATTCAAAACTGTTACGGTATATAAGCCAGATACTGCGCAGGGGCTTTAAGGTTGACCTTGTTGCTCCAACAAAAACTGCTTAGAAGAATCTGTAGCAAGATATTCCAAGTAAGCCTGGCAGCCCTGTCTCAAGGCATTTCAGTTGCTATGAATGATGGGAATACGGGATAAGGCGTTGAAATGATGGTGTTATTAGAATAAACTAATTGAAAATTAATAGTCCTTACAGCTCACGACATGCAAAAAAATCCCACCTCACCCAGCTCATGATCCAGTCTTATCTCCAGCGTAAGCCGGTTGACCAAAGAGACGCAGAGGCTTTAACGACGGATAGACCACTGGTACTCACATATGATAACAGTCAGAGATAACTTCATAGCTTAAAAGTAAGACAACGAGAGTCGCTAGAGTTTTGTGTAGGTGTAAAGACACCAATAAGCCTGTCCCCACATCGTGGGAAGCTTGCAACTAAAAGGGTCACTCCACTAGCTATCTATGTAAATCAAGTGACATAACGGCGACCCCACGAAATCGGATACATATTAACCTTTCACGAATGATAGCCCAAACACGAACGTGATCGACCCCAGAACGAGAGATCCAAGACATGACCGCGCGCGTGAACAAGCTCGAAGAGCTTCATGTAATGACAGGGTATCCAAAGATGGCTACGACTACGAAGCGGCACTCTGCCCTCCTACCATAGCGGACGATCTTGCAATGCCGGAACCCACCGTCGCGCAGTTCCTTCATGATTCAGTGTGAAGAAGCGCTTAACTTCTACTGCGAAAGTGGAGCGTAAAATGGCGCGATAACGTCTGCGGTTGTCAGTCCGTGGTTTCTTCCCTTTGGTATAATGTAAGCTTGGGTAAGGTTGTACCTTATTATTATGTGGCTGGAATCGAGTGCTCGAGGGCGACGATGAGAGCTCAAAGTCATCATGGGTATGCTCATAATCTCGGGGAGGGGGAAAATGGAAGCTCGGAAGATCAACTGGCTGTAATGACGAGAAGAAATAGCGAAGAGTTCCTGTGGAGAAGCATCTACGGTTGCTCATTGTGAGAGAAGTGAATAAGTTTAACCTTTCAGCTGCGATGGTGCTGCGCATCACGGAACAATCTTTTGCACAAGAGTGAAAGGATGGCATTGATTTTTAGCTACTGTCAACGTGATGGTAAACTAACAGGAACATCAATGCGAGGGTTTGCTTTCCACGCTATACTTGCTCTACGGTGGCCCTCTTCGAGATGTCCTCGCCCACCGCGCCAGTGTGTATGTAGGTATTGCACTGGGAAACGTGAACTGGAAGAGGAAGACAGCATTTCCGATTCAAGGTGCCGAGTCTTGCAAATTGCACGCTGCGACCGAACGGGCTCGTCACTACCCCCTGAGGGCAAAGAGTTTCTATGTAGCGCCTTGAGTACTACAAATCGTCTCGAAATTCTACGACGCTGCTTCACCAGAAATCCCGTCGTGTCCGCAGCGCATTCGCAAGCTGCGCAAATTTACATCGTACGCAGAGCCCTCGAAGAGGGTAGACACGGCCGTCTCGGTCAAAACATCGACAGCTTATACGTAGCATTGGCTTTTTGCGGCATTGAGGGGCCGGTAGACGCTCATCAGGGCCATCGTCCGAAGTTGTAGGGTGGATTCGGTGCTACCGTAGCACTTGCCGTCCAAGAGAGGAAGCTTGTTGCCCGACGTTATGATGTAGTAGCATGTCTCATGCACCCGACAGAACAGAGGCCAGGTACACGGGGGTTGTGAAAATCGGGCGAAGAGTCGCAGTACAGTTCAGGTGGGGCGGCGTGGGACGGACGCACTCGAGCTCTCGATGTCATCGCTCTTAAGCAAGCATAAGCTGATTATACGGGCGAGTTACGGAGTACTTCTGGTCGTAGTTCGGGGGGCCAACGTCGAGTAATTACTCGAAGCAGAAAACGGGATGTTTGCGCATTGAGAAACCGGTGAGTGAGAATGCGAAAGACTGCATCTGAGTGAGCCTTATTATTCACCACTATTTGAGGCTTACGAATATCTGTTGGCGGAGCCTGATTCCTACAAGCTTACTGCAAAGACGCGAAGGAAGGCAATCGTTATTTCTTCAGTGACGCCGAGTATCTTGCATCTTAGACACCTTTCCAAGGCAGGAAATTTTGCTGAAAGTTGCCCCGCCGTCTTACTGTGAAGTGGGTGTGTGATATCGTATTCGGAGCCCGTAATGGCTCCATTTTTGGCATATCGGTCCTCATGACTCGGTGTGACGGGAACCTTGGAAAGATTCAGCAACATCATCACCACGACCCCTCAAAGAGCGGTAAAGCACTATAAGAACGGTATAGTAACATCCAGGCACCTATGTATTGACATTTGGTGAGCTTCGTGCGAGACAATCGCTCTAACACGACCCTAATCTTCGTTATGAGGTGAGAAGACAACACTTCCGTGACCATATGACTTACCTCTTTCGGGCTAGTAGGAAGGACGTTCCTGTAATGCGAATTACACGCATTAAACCCGTGGCCTTAATTATTATGTCAGACGGGTAACACAGCCAGACTCAGCAGAAATAGGTTCTGATTAACGCTTTCGTCGCCGCACGGAGACGTAAGACGCTGTCAGCATTAAGCGGCCGGCGTTGCAAAACTGGTCCTTGGGTCAGAGCAACGACATGTGGTGATCGATAAAAGGCGACAGCAGGGCAAAACAAGTGCCACAATCGTAGTGTAATAAGTGCAGGTATTTAGCAAGACATTGGTAGAGTAACCTGGAATGTCTTCGATTTCTGGGACTGACTTCCTCTTTCGGTAGTCAGTGCCTAAAGTTTCCTTAGTGCTAGTGAGCTGAAATGGTTACGGGTTGCTTCACGAGTCTGGAATTCCAACGTTAAACCATGGGAGGCTCTGGCTCGCAGCTGAATCAGATATCGTAAAGTTTCTTGAAAAAGTAAAAGGCTTAACGCGGCAGGCTTTGCAGAAGTCAAGTTATCCGAGGTTGCACAGGAAGAAACCGGCACTGCGATTTTCTCGTAAATGTGGCCATCATATGCCCCTAGTTTCCTGGTCGATAATTCGGCTCCGGCGATGCTCGATGAGCTGTCAAGACTGGTCGAGCTCGTTTGGATACCCAAATGCCGTGATGCAGCCAGTGGGCGTAGCTGGGCGTCGGTGGATAACTCGCATCGCTAAAAGCCCCCCTGGGCCGAGCGTATCATGGGGTTGAAAGTGCGCACAAAGATGCAAGAATAGAAAGACATAATCCTGATTGCGAGGACAGTTGCCTTTTGTCATCGCACGATTGGTCGAGTTTTGCGTGACGGAACCCACCGTCAATTGTACGAATTCAAGTGACCAACCACGATCAGATTGGCCCACGGGAAGCTCACAGGCGGAGGTCATCCACCGACTCTTGTGCTTGATGGACGAATAGAACGAGTTCCCACCCATCCAACAGAGAATCTGGTGGTTGATAGTGATCGTGTGAGCGCCTACAACGTACACCATCGACCAAAACCTGCAGCTATTTCTGAGCTTCCGGTGAAGAGCGAAGCGCGCGCTCTTTCACCATGAGGAGTTGGATGCGATTCATCGCCTCCATTCTTTGGGGGCGACTCAGTGTGAGGAGTGAAGCAGCTGAGGACCGAAACGGCAAACTGGCGCCCATGATGGTCTCACAGAGACGACTGTTGTTTCTTGAGCGCGGCAAGATTGCAGGTTGAATCCAGGATCCCTTGATCTGCACGATCCAGGCCAGCTATCAGCGGGCGGCGTTTTGGCGTCCAGCCAAGCGGCAACGAGAACTCGCGGATACCGCTTCGGGCAGTGAACGACACGCCAGGAGGAGCGAGCAGAGATCAACGGGATCTCCTTCCTGAAGCTTGAGATGCTGGCGTCTGCCACCAAGTCCAGTGTTTGACATTTTTGCCTGAACGGATGCAGGTACACAGCAAAGCCGAGTCAAGGCTCTCGCAAACATGTTGGTTCTTTTGGGGAGTCGGACCAATAACAGTATACTGATGCCACTGAAATGTCTCAACCCGCGCGGGCGGAACTTGCCCTCGAGCGGCAAAAGGAAATGGTTACTGCTCGCGACTCAAAACAGAAAACTGCTGATGAAGAAGGAAGAGGCGATTCTCGCGAGGCATAGTCCCGAGGCTGGGTTGGAACACCCACTTTCCCCCTGCGACGAAAACGAACAAAGGGGCCCAATCACAGAATTGGCGACGCCTCCAGCGCCCTGAAGGGAGCTTTGAGAAAGCGGAGAAAAACCGAAGTGCGGTTGACAGTGAGGGACAACGACGGCGTGGTGCATGCCGGAAAACCCAAACGTGCATTGACGCAAGTCGACCGCACTCAGCACACGGCAGGGTTTGGCGAGACACCCCAGCCAACCTAAAAATTGAGGGTGGATATTGATTTGACGGCCAGCCGCAGAAGATGCCTGTTGCAGGCCGCAGCACACAGGAGAAAAGGACTTCCGAGATAAAAGTCGCAGGCACAGCACCAAAGCAACGTGGGGTGCGTAAGGAGTCATTTTACTTACTCGCAGTGCAGCAACATCTGTGGTGACTCCGTGTCTCTGCTAACGACGGCAGAGGGTCGTCCGGGGGTGGTGAACAAGCTTCGTTGCGGGAGGGGTCTCGAGTGTGGACACCGGACAGGAACAACGGGCTTGGCGGTTTGGCGTGAAGGGAGGCGGCGGGGACGACGCTCGAGTCTGGACGAGGGACTTGCGATGGCTCTGCGGGATGGCAGCCAGCATGACAGGGCCAGAGGCTGCTCTGCATCCAGTGTCCTGGTCGATGGAGGCTCAAAACGTGGCCGCCGCCGCCGCCGCCGCCCGCCGCCCAGGAGCGGGGCAGTCCAGCAGAAAGAGGAGATGAAGTGTCCTCTCAGCCTTGACCGGCGTCACGAGTCCCAACATCACGGGTCGGGCTTGGTCGGTTCGAGGATCATTTGCACCCGATCAGAACGAACCGCACCAGGGGCGGATGGGGAAAGGCTTGGTGGCTGTTCAAAACTCCACGGTGATCCGTGTCAAAATTAAGTTGTGCAGGCGGCAGTGTGACAGGGACCGGAGCGGGCGAATCAACCAGGCCGAAGGACAACCCGAAATACGCCAAGCGGTCCGCCGGGCTGCGATGATGAGCGCCGTCCGCCCGCGATCTCGCAGAGGCAAGCCGGACGGCGAATGGCTTTGCTGGCGGTGGTGGAGTGGAGCAGTCGCTGCGACGCAGGACCAGTGGCAGCAGGGCCAGGACCGGGCGGCAGAGGGACTGATGCCAGATGGGACCACGCCCGGCCGAGGACCTGGGGGAACTCGCGGGTCTGAAGGCGAGCTCGACTCTCGAGGTCCGAGGTCGAATTAAGCTAGCAGACGAGGTTAACTTTAATCGGGGAGCTGGCGTGGGAGGGCCCGGCAGAGGGGGATATTCCAGTCGCGCGAGCAAGCAGAGGCAGGTCTGGGAACGGCAGGGATCGGGGGCGTGCTGGGAACACGCTGATGCTCGACTCCCATGCTCCTTGGCCCATGGCATCGCGGGCTGCAGGATAAGATTGTCGAGATTGATTGGAAACCTTTTTGAGGAGAGAGTGCGAGTCGATATCACAGGACATATCAGCATTCAGCAATCGGATGTTTTCTGCGCGTGGTGGTTGACGGCTCGCTTAGGCAGCCTTCCCATTGGCCCCCTGCAGCTGGGATTGGCCCCTTGCACGCGCAGATTACACGAGCGCGGCGGTCGGATTGGGACTCGCAGGTCCTTCATCTCTGGGGCCGGTCGCGCAGCAGAAACGCACCGCACTTCCAAGGCTGGCCGCGAGATGAAAGGAGCGTGTGCTCTGCGCGGGGCCCCTCTCCGCAGGCCGCCGTCTCTGGGCGGTCGCCCGCTGTCGCCGTGGTCGTGGACTCTGGACGCTGTCGCTGGCGGCGCGCGCGCTGCTGCCCTGGGGACGCCATTCCGAGACCCGAGGACGGGCGCGGGCAGCAGCCAAAAAGCCCTGGAGCCGTGCCCGTGGCCGTGCAAGACGACGACGCTGTGGGCGCAGAGAGTGCCGGCCTTCGGTTGCGGCTAAGATCTCTGCACTCCGCTCGGCGCTGCAGCACGCCCCATGCAGGCTGGGGGCGCACCATTCGCTCCAGGTGTGCGGGATGTGGCATGCAGAGCGCCGTCGCACGGCCAGAGGTCGAGCAAGGACATGGCGAGAGTCAAGATGCCTGGCAAGGGGTGTGGCCGGTGCTGGCGCAGAGGCGCTCTGGATCGACCGCGGAGGCGACCCAGTTCCCAGTCCGTCCTGTTGCTGCTTGCGCGAGCTTTAAGCCCAAACCAGGCAGTCGGTAATTACAAGTCCATGCGCCGAACAAGCTCTCCACGTCCGCTGCGCCAGCTGTCATCGACCACCAACGGGCGCCTCGTGCTCGCTGGTGTCGACCCGGGGGGAGAGCAACAAAGGTCCAGAGCCAGGCCTCAGCACTGGCAGCGGCGCTCCGCCAACACC
Organism: Clohesyomyces aquaticus; assembly: GCA_002105025.1. Classification (NCBI taxonomy): domain Eukaryota; kingdom Fungi; phylum Ascomycota; class Dothideomycetes; order Pleosporales; family Lindgomycetaceae; genus Clohesyomyces; species Clohesyomyces aquaticus. Next base: position 342,515 of record MCFA01000005.1, read on the forward strand.
GGGCCTTGAGACGACCGAAGAATTCCCAAGACGAAGGGCTCCACCACGTGGAGATCGGGGCCTTGGGCGCGACAGGCCTGGTGGACGACTGCTGACAGCATCATGGCCGTCGGCGATCAGTCCTCGACTTCAACCATCAACTGGGGGTTTGATGCCTGTCTGGAAATCCCGCCGCACAGCTTGCACCATTGCCCGCTCGCTGCTGCTGACACCGTCCCTCTTGGGCCCGACACGTGCCGCAGGCCAATATCACCAGCGTCCCTAAAAATAGCCCCAAGCCCGGGGGCCAGAAAGCAGGTTGCCGGGACTGGAATGGCCTCGCGAGCCTCGTTAATTGGAATCAAATTAGGACGAGCAGTTCGTACAGATGAAATTCAATCAAATGGAAACCTGGAATGTACCGCAGCGCTCCGGCATGACCCTCCCTCTTTTCTTTGTCGGCCCACCGCAGCCTCTCCCGTGACGCTCGAGAATCAAAGACAGAGCCGGGCAACAGCGCGGTGATTCACTCAATCATGTGCATCAGAGATACCCTTCGTACTCGGCTAGCCTTCACGCCGGCGACCTGAGGGAGCGAGCGTCGAATCGCGGGTCATCTCATCAGCCAGCGCCAAACGCCAGCAGCCAGAAGAAGCACGGGCAGATATTGGGTCCCCAGAGCACTGGGCGCAGGGATGCCAGGGCCTCCTGTCCAGCTGCGTGCTGCCCCTCTGCTTGTTTGGGGTCGATTATTTGACGCTGATGCTGGATATGCTCTGCGGCAGCGAAGTGTCCGCTCGCCTCCATGGCCTTCCCTGCGCGCCTATAGTGCCATGTCGACCCTCCTGCGGTAGCCACGTCGATCTGTCTTTCAGGTTGCGAGGATTGGACCACGGCGAGGAAGAGTTTCAAAGGAACGCTCGTCTTTGTGCAAAAGCGCTTTGTCTGGTCGGCGCTGGCATGGCCCATGAGGCCAGACCCCGTCCGTGCAGTGCCAATCTCGAAGGCGTGGGCTCGTTGGCGCCGGTCCCGACGCATCACCCCAAGTGCCTCCACACCCTTGTTGATGCAGACATGGAAAAACAAAAGAGTTCCTCTTTTCCTGATCTCTGTTGCGCCGCAAGACTGGGTTGGGAGCCGCACGGCCCAGTACCGCTCCCTCACCCGTCCTCAGCTGCATGGGGATGGTGAAAGAATGTGAACAATCCACGCCGGCGAGTTAAGCAAGAAGATGCTTCAATCTTCTTAGAGCCTTCCCAGACTAAATAACGAGGTCCTTTGAGCTCATCGGGCCGGCGCAAGCGACATGTTCCTCCACCGAGCTGGACCAAGCCGCCCGCCGCCAGCGACTCCGACGGCCATCGACAGGGTCTCTACTGGGTCCGCGCTCTCATCCCGGAAGCGCATTGTTGTCTGCCCCAAACCCTGTCAGGTTCTGCTAGACTGCACCTGAACGGTGTAGTGGTGGTGGTTTATTATTCATTCAACGCGTTTCTTCTGCCGTGCCTCGTCTGATATGCCCTCTTGCGTCAAAGTGCGTGAAGGAATAGCGTTTCCTGCCCTCACCTGAGTCCCGCTCTCGTGCCATCATTCATCTCCCCATTCCCGATCAAGATCCCCCCCCAAAGCTCGGGCAAAACCCTATCGCCTGGTAGAGCCCTGAGGTCCTTGACCCCCCTAGTCCGCCAGTCAGCCACGCGAGCGCTCCAACCCTTGACCCTCTAGCCTGCCGTACATATACGTGAGGGCCACCACTCTCCACTCGCTCACGGCAACAAAGCAGAGTCCAGCCTCCCTTTCCGCCATCGAACTCTAGGGCGCCCAGGAACTGAGCTTAACACGGAGGGATCGCCACTGCCCGCGCGCCTCTCCACCACCATCGTCTGTTCGCTGGCATCGGGTATCCACCAAGGCTCGCATCCCACCTCCTCTAAACGTGCAACACCAGATCTTGCAACGCCGCTGTGGTGGACAGTGAGCTCTTCGACCTCACCGCTGCCGCTCGCCCAAGGAGGAAAGTTGTCTGTTATCCCCAGCGCCGTGGTTCCCAGAGCTAGCCATTAGCCAATCCGGGGAAGTACCTTGATCGTCGGACAACAACCACAACACGGTTATAGTAAAAGGTTTAACCTCTTGACCGAAAGCCGACATTCCCACAGCTCGTGCTACCCTAGTAGTAGCACTACGCACTGCGCAACCAGGAATTCGGGCCCTACCGATCGCTGGCTCACTTGGAGAAGAACATTGTGCCACGAGTATCTGCTTTTGCTCTCCTGTACGCCCTCCTCCCTCCGTCTAAAGGTGCGAACACCACTGATCTTGCGCAGATTCTGAGACTTTCTAGAAGCTTTCCGGAGTGGCCTGCATCTACCGGTGTCACTGTCCGCCAAAAGTACGCGCAGGTACCATCACCAGGACCGCTCACGCTCCGGCGCGATTTGCAGCCTCGGAGAAGCCATTCGCCATCCGGACGGGCGAAGAACCAGGCTCGGGAACACGATCGTGGAATATCTAGGCCGGTTGGACGTCGTGCGCTGAGGATCTCTTACAAGATCGAATATCCCTCCGTTGCCCGCATCTCGTCAGCACTTAGTCCCGCTTGACTAACTCCTTAACCTTTCACGTTGCGCCTTTGAGCTACGAGCCGCCTGTTGCCCTCCGTGGATCACTCTCAGTCCTCGCGTGGACTTAATTGGCCTGGTGCGCACTTTACTTCTCCGCCATTTGCAGCGTCACAGCTGCAGTCGATTCCAACTCCCCCATCGTCTGAAGCTTTTCGGCCATCAGGGCTTACCCAAGAAACAACCGCCAACGTGGCTGCTGCAGTGGCTCATCCGGCCTCGATGCATCCTGGGTCTGACCCAATGGGTGCACCTCCCAGCTTTGCGGCTAGGAGGCCAAACGCCGCCAACTTGAGCAGCTTTGAACTCCAACTTCCACCACCGCCCATGCACAAATATTCCTCCTTCAACGCGCTCAACACTCCACAGTCGTCCCAAGCCCCGACGACCGTCGCTAGCGTTGGCAATCTGCTCACCCCTCCAAATCACAACTCAGGTGACGTGACAAGCCCAGCTGCGGTGCAAGTCCCGACCTCTTCCGCAATGTCGCAGTACTCGTATTATCCGTCTCCACAGGCCCAGGGGACTCCGCAGTATGGCTACCAAGCCACTCAACAGCATCAACAACAACAAGCGCAACATCAGCAACAACAGCACCACCAACAGCAGCAGCAGCAGCAGCAACAACAACAAAACCAGTACAACCAAGGTAGAGGTATGTATGCTCCGTCGCATCATGACCGTCAGCTCGGGACCCAGGGCTCACTTCCTCGGCGTGAAGGGCTGAATCCGCCACCTTACGAAATGAACCAGCAACAGCTGCCACCATTTCCGCCATCATCGACACCACTGGGGCCCTCGTCTCATCATCCGACGATGTCTGCACAACAGCAGCCTCACCATATGATGGGCGCACAGACACCTGTATCAACGTCAGCACCACAGCAATCTCCAGTTCATGCTCAAGAGCCGTTCCATCATCGGCCCCCACCAACGCCCACTTACTATAACTCTCAAGTTTCTTCCGCACCTCAGCAGTCGCCATTTCAGTACTCGACAGGACCATCGCCCACCCAGCAGAGTCCGATCAGCGCAGGGGGCTCCATTCCGCGTATGTCTCCAGCTGTAACGCAAGGCCAGATACCCTCTATGCCATCTGCCTCAGCTCAGTCGCCCCATCCATATCAGCGACCATACGGCTACTCCGCGCTTCCCCAAGCGCCCGTGTTTTCAAATGTCAACAACCCGAACGGACCCATCGCTCTTGTTGGTGGGATGCACCCAGGAATGATGCAAGGTTTCAACAGCGGACACGCAGCGAGCATGCCACACATGTTCGGACACCCACCCCATCAACAACAACCGACCAACGATCGGCCTTTCAAGTGCGATCAGTGTCCGCAGAGCTTCAACCGAAATCACGACTTGAAGCGCCACAAAAGGATCCATTTGGCCGTCAAGCCTTTCCCTTGCACTCACTGCGATAAGAGCTTTTCCCGAAAGGACGCCCTCAAGGTACGTTTAGATCCCCACATTGGTGTTTGCCCATACTAATTCCTCTCTAGCGACATATCCTTGTCAAAGGCTGTGGAAAGGTCGCGAGCGCCGGCGACGATGTAAAGCGCGAAAATGGGTCGCCCGAACACAAGGATGGCTCTGAAGACACGAAGCCTGCCATCTCGAATCACGCATAACGCGCGCTCGTGTTCCATACTGCTTGGTTTCGCGTTCCCTGTATTAAATTTCTCTTCTATTTGACGGATCCACGGACCCCCTTCGTGGAACCACAGCCCTTCACTGTCCACACTTTTTTGGGAATTACGAGGTCATCATGTGTACTGTTTATTGTTTTATGCCTGAGGGCAAAACGGAATCCTGGTTGGAGTCGACGGGTAAAGGCGCGCCGTGTTTCCTGTCTTCGAAGCGGATACCTCTTAGTTGCTGTTTTCCACGGGATTTCCGGGATATGTTTGGGGCCAATGTGTGCTTTTCCAAGGGGGAACATTCATGCACGCGTCTGTGCCAATGCGGGTTTCGGGTTTCAGGTTTTTTGGTTCTTCGCTATGGGAAACTGGCTTGCAGACTTTGGGAACACCAAGTCTAGGGTGTGGGAGGACTTTCCGGCGCACCATGGGCTTTTGCGCTACTTCTTCGTTCTGCTTTTTTTCTGCTCTTGCGGCTGGCAAAACCTCTCACTCGGCGTAACATCTGCTCGGCTTTAGGGTCCAGACGGATGACGGGGTAAAAAGTGAAACGATTAGGAGAATACCGAGATATGAATCAAATATTCAGCCATCCTGCCACGTCGCTTTTGACCCGCGTTCATGACGCCTCCAAAGGTTAGGACCACACGTCGGCACTACAGACACAGATAGGCACAGACCGACACCTGCTAACACCCAACACTGACGCGACGGCACAGGACCATTTCTTGGAGGATAGAGAGGATGCATTAAGGTTATTTGCGTGTCGGGTTTGTGCAGGGGTAATAACGTGACCAGTCCCATGGGACACATCCTTGCATCCTGCGGCATCGGGGAAGTTACTTCCGACATCGTCACCACTCGCCTCCGCTGCTCACCTCAACCCTAATATCTCAGTAACTACGGCGATTGCTACAATAATAAGCAGATATCTGAGTGCATTCAGCAACTTGTGGGCTTCAAATTGCATGCTATAGGAGACATGTACTCTGGAGGAATCTTCCTGGGCTCGTTTCTATGCCTATCGATAAATCCTTTTCATCTCACCTCCAAACCATCCGCTTTCGCGGCATGTCACGTACCAGTTCGGACCTTCTCATCTCTTCCTTTTTTTCAATCTTCATGATAGATTCTCGATGGATGGATCGGTCTCTATAGACGAGGTCATGCATGAGACGCGTCCTGCGAAAAGTCTGCTGGCGCGGGCTCTGGAGCCACGAGGACGCAAGGTACGCGATAGGAGATATATGGCTCGGCACTTGTCAACTAGATCACAGTAAGGTTGTGCGAATTCTTGTTGCGTCTCTCGATTTCTGTGACCATTCTCAATTCATTCCTCAAGCTTCGCTGGGCCCACCCATTCCATCCCTCGCTTTGGGGACAACAACAAACAACGTCGGCTGCTTCCACCTGATATCAGCTGGCCCTAGGTGCAATTGACCCCGCCGCGAAAGATCCGCTTTCTCGCCAAACGGCCCTTGCCGCTTCTGCCGGACTGCGTTTACCGCCTTCCGTTGTTTGTTTATCAACTGCCCCGCGCGCGGAGCCAACGCCCACGGCGCACGACTCGCCCCCCACACTGTCCCACATACACTCTTCAGACTTCTTGTATGCATTGAAGAAACTTTGTTAATTGGAGTTGTCGTGTGCTCTCAATTGCGTTACCAGCCGCCCTTCCTTATCCGCCATACGTCGACCAACTTGCGCTACCGCTTTCTCGTGGTCGCCCCGTCCTAACAGTAAACAACGCAACAACCCGACATGCATGCCGACTGACTACCGGGCCACAATTACAACGAGCATACTAAGCGGTGCCTCTTGGTACTCCGGTCTCCACTGTATCTTCTACACCGACGTACACACGGCATCCTAAACTGTCTGCCTCCACATAATTCTACGGTGGGATTAACGAGGATTTGTTCCAATTGTCATTCCGAGTATCACAAGCCACCTCCACCATGGGCCGCGCTCAACGCGCACGTCCGCCTACGCGTAGACAGGCCCTCGGCGATGCCTCGCATCGTGCCAATCAAGGAGCAAGCCCGCAACATTACCTCAAGGCCCGCTGCGGCGACGAAAACGGCTCGTCCCCAAAGCAGCTACCCCACAACGAGTCTCTTGTGCCAAACGGGAGCCTTGCCCTTCGACATCAACAGCAGCACTCCCCCTCGCCCGAAAATAAACGCCTATCTGCCGTGATCAACGATGAATCTCGACCTCACAACTCCAAACGCGATTCCGAGATCTCCAATGCCAGCACCAATGCGTCTGGCACCGGTCGCCGGCGGAAGACACACATCGGTCCCTGGCAGCTAGGCAAAACAATAGGCCATGGGGGATGCTCTCGCGTCAGGGTCGTGCGGCACAGTGGAACCGGGCAGGTTGGAGCTGCTAAGATCATTGCGAAGTCCACGGCAGAGAAGGTTCGGGCTCTCAGCCTGGCCAACCTTATCAAGAGTGCGGAAGAGGATCCTTCCATGTTTGCCGGGGGCAGGGTCATCCCATTCGGCCTTGAGCGCGAGATTGTCATTATGAAGCTCTTGGATCATCCAAACATAGTACACCTATACGATGTCTGGGAGAACCGCAACGAACTGTGAGTTTGCCTCCGCCTCATAGGGCCAATAGGATGGAACTAACTCGTCCGCTAGATACCTGATAATGGAACACATCCAAGGCGGCGAACTTTTCAATTACATTGGCGAACAGCGAGGCCTTCGAGAGTTGGAGGTTGTTCATCTGTTTCGACAAATTATTGCAGCATTGCTTTACTGTCATCGTCTTAATATTCACCATCGCGACCTGAAACCGGAGAACATCCTTCTGGATCGGCATACCTGGCAAATTAAACTGGTCGATTTCGGAATGGCGGCCCTTCAGCCCACTGGCAAGAAGCTCACCACCCCTTGTGGTAGCCCGCACTATGCGGCGCCTGAGGTCATTAAGACAGCACCATACGACGGTGGACAGGCTGACGTGTGGAGCTGCGGTGTCATCCTCTATGTAATGCTTCTCGGGAACCCGCCCTTCAACTATTCGGGAGAGGACGGAGACCTCAAGCTTTTGTTCCACGACATTTGCAATGCCAACTATATAATGCCGGACGGCCTTTCACGCGAAGCTCAAGACCTCATCCGACGGATTCTCGTTCCAGATCCCAAGCGTCGAATTACCATCGAACACATATGGGATCATGCCTTCTTGCACAAGTATGGTGCCGACCTAAACTTCCAAGGTGAGAGGGCTACTATGGCCCATTGGGTTGGCCCGAATCCCGAGATTGAAGACTGGACTCCGTTGGAGATGCATACCATTGACCGAGAAATTCTCCGGAATCTGCGCACTCTTTGGCATAGTGTAAAGGAGGATTATTTGGTGAAGCGACTACTGAGCAAAGAGTAAGACAACCTAGATTGAAATTTCTTCCGGCTGAACTAACAGAAGTCGCAGAGGAAATCAAGAGAAATACTTTTATTCCGCTCTTTTGAAGCATCGAGAAGAACAGCTGGAGAACTACGCACCGAACCCGGACGCTGTTGGATATTCGCATAGCGACCACCATCACCAGACTAGATATGATCCCAGCGCTGTGGATCTTCTGCAGCTTCCATCAAGCCAGTCGCACAAGCGGTCCAAACCCGCATACTCCATCATGAACTATGAGCACCTATATTCGAAGCATAGTTTCTATGAACCGCCCTCGTCTGAGATGAGCTATGATCCTTTCCGAGCATCGAGAGAACCTGTTATTCCGGCACATGATCTTCATCGTAATGTCACCGTACATCGCGGCGGCTCTGACAGTGGAAGCCGTCGAGCCCGGCCTGTGACAGCACTGGGTCAACGCACAGGAAGTTCGCTGCGCATTCGAGCCCTGAGGAATTCTGAGCGACGAGGCTCTGGTCTGTCGCCTAAATTGCCAAAGCGAAGCACACCCTCCCAGCATCCTTCCGTGGCAGCGCGACGACGATCGATGTCCCGATCTTCCATTGGAAGCTCTCATCATCCGAGCGGCAGAGTGAAACGAGGAATAAGCTTTTCGCATTTGCAACAACGGAGCTCAGTAGCCAGCCGCCAGACAAGTGCCTCTCCAAATACGCCTTGCCAGCGCAGTCTCACTGCTCGATCCCATACATCATCGGCATCTTCAACGATTTCTCCCCAGCCTAGTGTTCGAGCAACTCCTCAGGCCCGATCGGTGCTCAAGGTGACTACAAGCCCAGTGGTCCCTAAATTGCGAGTACGCAAGCCAGAAAGCCCTACTAAGTATATACAGAGCGAGGCTCGCAAGGTTAGCTGTGAGCTGGAGAAAGTTATGGAAGAGGCCTTCAATCGTGCTTCCATGAGCGATACTGCGCGGACCTCAATAACGGATCCGGACGGAGACACGATTGAATATGAGACGCCTCCCACTTCGTTCTCCAATAGAGACTCGGGTGCCAGTACAATTGCAGCACCAGGGAAGAAGGCCGTGTTGAGAAACATGCAAAACCGTCCCCTTCCACCCCTACCAGTCGAGACACCAAAGACGTTCCTCCAGCGAAAGCTGGCCGAAACACGAGAGGAGCTTGCTAAGCGCCTATCCGAGGACCCAGACAATACGGAGCACTTTGAGGAAGTACTGGAGCATTTGGACCGACTCATGAACCCCCCGAATACCAACATTGCAAAGCGGGCGTGCTCGGCTCCCACAAAATCTCCAGATTGCCCACGCCTGCTCCCTGTCATTTCTGAGGAGGCCAAGGATGGCGAAGATCGGTTCGACACGTATAGTCCCAACTATAGAGTTGTCACTGACCCCGTCAGGCCAAACCTTCCGCAACGTAGAGCTGTGACTCAGCAGGAGACAATTCGTCTAGTGGAAAATTCCCCGGCACACATTACACCGCTTAACATTCGTAAGCGGAGTAGGGCAAGTGCTCGCTCTCATGTCACTGCTGCTAATAACGATGATGTAGTGCCGTCACTGCCGCGGCCAGGCCCACCCTCGAACCCAAGAGCACGGACCTACGACGGTATTCATCATGATCTTCTTGCGGCTCGGCCTACTGGAACTGCCATTACGCGGACCAATACGCCTGCCGTCCCGGATAAGAAGGATGCTACGATTACGAAGAAGAAATCCTCTTGGTTCCGCCGCCACACAGAAGACAAAGAGAATCGACCGGAGAATCAACCAAGGCCCGATACTGGAGCACGACTTAGGATTTCGGACGCGTGGCAGGGTCTGGACGATCGCGCCGGACGGGGCAAGTCGGCAAGTACCATGGCTTCCGTAGCATTGTCTCCTCCTATGGCTAAACATGAGACGAAGCAGTCCGAGGCAACCAGTGAATTCCCCATGCGCAATCGTAGCTCGGCTATCAACGAGGAGGGCAACGCTGGACGAAAGGGCTTCTTGGGAATATTCGGCAAGAAGACGAAGGAGGACAAGGGCAAGAAGCCGTTTGAATTCAAGCCGATGGAGATTGGATGTAAGTCAACCTTTATGTGCTTTCGGAATGTTGGCAAGTGTTGTTCATTCCTTTTTCGTGTGTGTTCAATCCATATATCTTCCTACTGACTCCCTCAACAGCCGACGATATCAGCACCTCAACGCTCTCCGACTTCAACTACGCCCCCGATTCCGAAGACACGACCACGACTTGCAATCCCGATCTGCAGATGAACTGGCTCTCCCGTTTCTTGCACATCAAACCGGCAAGCAAAGTACTCTGTTTCCAGATCGGCCGTGGCAAGGCTCGCCAGGATCTTGTCAAGCTTCTGCGCGATTGGCAGCGCTTTGGTGTTCGTGATGTCAATTATGAGCGCCAGTCAAACAGCATCACGGCTCGTATTGACAAGACTAATCGTACGTATTCCCATACCCGTCTCCTGTTTCCTGCTTGGGACCTCGAGGGATATTGTTTCAGCCTGCACTTTGATAGGCTGGGCGAGTATCCTGGCTGTTGTTGCTGTCGTCTCTCCTCGTCTTTCCTGCGCTAGTTTTTCTCGTCAAGGGCCGAGCTAATATGCGCGTCCGCAGATCTCAAAATCAAACCCGTCTCCCTGGTCATCGAACTCTTCGTTATCCTCGAACACGGACGTCGAGCTCGGCTGTGCCTTGCTCGCTTCACGCAGACGCGCGGTGCGGCTTCGAGTTTCAGGAAAGTGGTCGATATTGTTGATGATGTGTGTCGCGCACGCAGTTTGCTGGTCGAGGACGAAGAGAAGAAGGCGGCTATGTTGGAGGTGCTTAGTTGAAGATCTGGAATTGGATTCGAGACCGGGACACACACACAATTGGAACTTGGATAATACTTCTCTATCCTCTAGGAGGATAATAGTTTTGGTTGTCTCGCCGGTCCAGACACGTTCTCTATGGTGTTTGAAGGATTACGCACGAAAGATTTGTGAGGGATTGGATTGTTGGATGGGATTGCGGGCTTTGTTGCCAACACTTTTGATGGTTGCTGGTTGAGGGACCGAGATCATTTACCTCGACATCGACACAGCGATAGCAGCTATCTGTCCACCCACCTACATCCGACAGTTTTGTGCTTGTATACAGGAGGAAAAGTCAGTAAGGAGTACGCGATTGGAATTGGGGGCAATGCTATGAAAGTAGAGGTCATAATAGCGGGTTAGGCATCTTTGATGGATGGTAGTAGTAGGGTAGACTAGTACTATAATATTTGCTTTCTTTTTTCTTTCTTTTTTTGAGTGTGGGGTTTTGATTGAGAGGGTGTGGTGATCCTAAGGGTGAAGTTGTATTATTTGGGGTGTCTGATTGCGTTTCGAGGATGGGGAGGGTGTGAGAGCCGTGAGCAGACCTAAAATCTGCAATAATGAGTATTGTTCAAGCTTCCGACATTCTAATTGGCATTCCTAGTCCGCAGTACCTATGAGGGGCAGGTTACAACGATTTTCGAATATGCGACTGGATGTAATGACCAAAGATCCTTGGCCGAGCTCATTCGAGTACCGATGTAGTATAGAATCTTCACATAGCGTGAAAGGCTTGTATAATCGAAATTAGAGACTTGATTTATTTAGAAAGAAGGTCAGAAGGGCAGAAGGCCCATATATATATATATATACCCATGGACTAAGCCTATTCTAGTACCAAAGCGGTGTATATCCTTCACATATAATACCCTTCAAGCTCACACCCTTTCTGCATATACTCCATTCTTGCCATAATGTAAATTTAAACACATGCTCCGCCTTTTCATACATCGCGGTGTCTTTCTATTAAGTTCCAGTCATATACCGCATTGTCTTCCAACTCAATTCAACCCATGCACCGCGTTGTGTCCTGCATACATTTCCGTGGGTGGTTCCGTATGATAGTAGCGCGACACGACAAACTGTCCATTTCCATGTTTAGGGTAGTCTGGATACTGGGGTAGTACCGCGTAATTTTCAAGCGCGGTGTCGACGGCTCGATGCTTTTTCCGGATCGTCCACGCGATGTATGCGAGAGGAGGGCAATGACAGCGACACCAACCACTGAACCTATCACGGCTCCAGCGTTGGCACCTTTGGGTAGTCATCCGGTGTTTGGACTAGTGCCTGGAGTGGGTGAGGTCGTGGGTGCCGAAGTCGATGTCGCTGGTGTGGAAGCAGGAGTTGGTGGAGTGGATATCCGGGATGGAGCAGTCGTGGTCTAGTATCATTTAGCACAGTACCCAGACCATTTAACAATGGGCCATTCTAGGTGTGCTCGTACACTTGCGCTGATGACCATGACTCGCAACTGATATATGCTGCTAACGAAAATTGCGCCGGAACTCAAAGTCTAAGTAGATGCATCTGTGGAATAGTGCGACGCGCAGCCGAGCGAATCCTACCAGTCGTATCCCCCTGACGCACAACCATAATATCTAAGTATAGCGCATCGGCGACTCAATCACGCCTCGAGTGACATGTAAAGAAGACAAGGCTACAGCCTGCTCACGCGGGACACCACGACACGACGTTTTTTGTTTCCCCATTCATGGTAGCAGCCTTCTCGCACGCGGTCGCCCATCCCCCTAGACAAACACCGGACGAGTAAACAGTGCGAAAACTTGAGAACGGGACGGTTGGCGGGAAGCAACTGGCAACAAGATCGCCGCCCTGTTTCCACCATGTCGTCGGCAGATTATTCGATACCCAGGGTGTGTTCTAATATTCAGTTGGTGCGGTGAAAGTCGTTGTGAGGGGTAGGTAGGTCGTCCGGATGGAAGGCATGCTTCTGGGCCAGCGATATAGTACAGTTGGAGATTGAGAAGGGCTCGGAGCAAAGATGGAGGGAGGCAAGCGTGTTCTCAAGGGTTCATTAGCCATTGTATCATTGTGGCTGGGTATGTTTGCTTTTGGCCCCGAATGATACGATTGAATGGGGCGCCGATCTAGATTCGAAATTGATGTTCGGTTGGCTCAAGAGTGCTTCCACGTGGCTGACGTTCCTAGCATTTTCCTATTCCAGGCTCCAAAACGCGAGAACCCTGCACTTGGGAGAACTCTATTTACACCGACAGAGCTTTCCAGATGTACGAATGTAGGGATTAGACTCCATTGGATTGGTCTGTGCCACTGGAGAATCTTTGGAGACGCGGACTATGGTCTCAGCCTTGCGGCTAGCATGGCGCACTAGCATTACCACCCGTTAAGAGGGGTACTGTTAGGGCTTGTCTTGGACATAATTGGAGGTCCTCTTTTGGGTAGGGTCATATCTGGGCTTGACAGGAAACATTTGAGACATGCATGCATTCGGGGCAAAAATGAGGAGACGAGACGAGACGATACGTAAGGAGACCAAGATCATGCGTAGTATGTTCTGTGTTCTCGATTATATATAGGCTAGGCGTTGCTGATAGCTCTATTAATGCTGGATCTGTCGATGGTAAAGTGTATCAAGAAATTCGCGCACGAGGTGTGGTTAAGAGGGAGTGGCGAGGAGTTGTGGCCTGTGGCGCAAATGGCACTAGCCACATCCCAATCCCGCCAAGACCGGATCAACCTTCGCCCGCCCACACAAGCGAAGCACCACGAACGCCGAAATCGAGACGCATCGACAACGACATTCGATACTAACACCCAGGGTACTGCATCACCACCGCCAACATGCGTACCTACGACGATACCTTTAGCGGCCAGAAGATCTACCCGGGCAAGGTGCGTCTTGCAGTTCTCCTCCCCCAATTTTGACCTCGGAAGTTCAAGCGCGTCGCGACGCACCTCGAAGGAGCACAGTTGCCCAGGACCTGGACGAGAATTTAGGAATAGCGGCTTGCACAAATGCTGACGGATGTGTTTTTAGGGCAAGCTCTACGTCCGTGGAGATAGCAAGATCTTCCGATTCCAGAATGGCAAGACCGAGAGTCTTTTCCTGCAGCGCAAGAACCCGCGTCGGATCGCTTGGACAACCCTGTATCGGAGACAACACAAGAAGGGTATCTCTGAGGTTAGTCGGAACTGTCATCATACTCGCAATTCCGAGAGAATTGGGCCTCTGGGGTGAGGGTGGATATGGCATCGGAAATGGACTGCGCAGCGGGCTAGGGAGTTCAGGGATAATAAGAGACGGATGGAGCTGCGGTTCATGACGATGCCATCCCCGCCCTTAACCCAATCCCAAGATCTTGGGCGGACGTGATTAATGGACCGGTACTAACCACCGTTCTCCAACAGGAAGTCGCCAAGAAACGTACCCGCCGTACCGTCAAGCATCAGCGCGCCATCGTCGGTGCCTCCCTCGATGTGATCAAGGAGCGCCGTAGCATGCGTCCCGAAGCCCGCGCTGCCGCCCGCTCAGCCGCCATCAAAGAAGGCAAGGACAAAAAGGCTGCTGCCGAGTCCAAGAAGAAGGCCGAGAAGGCCAAGTCAGCGGCTGGTGCTGCACGAGGCCAGGCCGGAAGGATTCAAAGCAAGCAGGGTGCCAAGGGTGCGCAAGTGAAGGTCAAGGCGACGACCCGTTAAGGAACATGAGAGGGTGATGTGTGGATTTTGAGGATGATGAATGGCAGCGACTGGGTCCGGCTCGGTGTTTCTCTAAGGGAAAATTCGAATGGGGTGATGGCATACACTTTTCCATAACTCATCATGCTTGATGATCCTTTGTCGATTAGGGTCTGGCGATAGGGCAAATCCAATTTCATGTCCTCAGGAGTCCGCACAGAGGCTTGTGCGAGTGCATTGGGTGAGGGATTCGACCTTATTGAACGTCAGATTTAGGTCCTGGCCCAAGCCCGACTGTATATGGCCATACATGTACCACTATTCAGCTGCCTGAATTCTCATTCTTGCTGGCGTCTCGGGATCCACTGTGTCTATAAGGACCCCTGCTACTCACAAAGCTCATAAGCTTTAGATCCAAGGCACTGCGCACTCTACAATTAATCACCGAGCTCACTCTATCCTCCGAATTCGGTGACTATACGTCGTCCATCCTCGCACTCACCATATTATGTTTACACCAACGGGCCTGCCACGTTTCTCATTCTCCGCCGACGTCTCCTAACCCACACGTATTCTGACGACCGGCCCGCTAGCACCCTGTCCACACCAAGAGCAACTATGCCACCCACCCTCGGCGCCGTCCTGAACTCCCTTGAAACGACCTGCCAATCCTCTATCGACTCCGCGACCGCGCTCGCCGAGACGACCTACGATGCCGCCGATGTATTCTACCGCAATCCGGGCAGAGAGTCTCGGAAATTAGCCAAGCGCAGCGTAGACCGCGTCAAGGTATGGCTTGTGGCACATCCCAAGGAGACCCGGGGCTTTGTGGTCAGATACGCGACGCCCGTGCTAGGCGCGCTGGTTTTGGGACCTGTCGTTGGTGGATTGGGAGGGGAATTTGCGGGACAGAGTGTTGGTATGTGGTTCACTTCATCCTGCTCTTTCCTAACCGAGCTCTTTCACGAGCGATATACTAATATACCCATTAGTCTGGCTGGCCACAGCTTTTGCTCGCTTTCGCACGCGACAGTTCCTCGCAGGAAACTACTTTGCACTACTACACACGGCAGGATTGAGCAGTCTTTGGGGTCAGCTGGCTGCTATGGGTGCGCCTGTTGGATTGCCGGTTTTGGGTGGTGAGTCGAATCACGAGGGTTCTGGTCCCTCTTGCTAACGCACATCGCACAGGTCTTCCAGGCCAAGTCTTCCATTCCTACATCTTCAGCCTCGCAGTTAGCACCGGCGGCTTACAAGCCCCGCTCCTTGGTCTCGGGCTGTCGTTTATCACGAATGCGGCGAGTTGGCTGGGCCTTATCCCTGGGTTGTTGCTCAAAGGACAAGGTATGACTACCCTCGGACGAAGTGTGGCCGTTGCAAAGGGAAGTAGTGTGAGGGCGCTCTTCGGTGAGTTGGGATCGTTGATGGTCTTCAAGTCCTTTCAATGGATGCTCATTAGTCTCAACAAGGCCTGGAGCGAGTGGATGGAGAGTCTAAGGGCAACTATGGGCGGCGCGATAGAGTGGATCTGGGTGGCAGATAAGAGCGAGGTTGGTGAGGAAGAGATGGAGAAGTTTGGAGAGAAGGGGGTGGAAATGCAGATGATTTCATGGACCAACGACAGTGGAGACACAAACCTTCGCGAAGAGGCGGCACAGCCAAAAGGCGGTTATGGGCTGATGTATCTGGTCGATGGTGCAAAAAAGATGGTAATTGGTCGCTGGTGGACTGAAAAAGAGCAAACGCAAAAGGTACACCTCAAGGATTGGCCCCTCCAGAAGCGCGACGGTGGCGACGATCTCCATCAACACCAAGAGACACAGCGGAACGTTTGGAATATTATGGAGTCAGATGATGAACAGGACAACGATTGGGAGCTGGTCGACGAAGGTCAATATCTGGAACCGGCTCAACACAACCAAGAAGAAGCCAATATCTGGGGGATTGTCGATCCCGACAAGGAACCAGACGACATTCCAGACGACGAGTACACGATCATCGAGCCATATAACATCAAACATTCCGGCCCATTTCTATTGGACGTGGGCGGCTGGTGGGGAACCAAGAAACAAACCGACACTGAAGACTGGGATATGTGGGGCAAACTCCATCACCAGAGCCAAGACGACAATCGAGTCCCTGATCGCGACGTGAATATTTGGGGGATGACAAACCAAGATACGAAGGAAGAGGGCAGGGTTCCGGAGTGGGTGTTTCTCGAGATTCGGAAACTTGACCTTGTGGGCGACTTGCCATGGGATGAGAAGGAAGCATTGGTCTGGACTTGATGTTGCAGCTCGCATCGGCACCGAGATTATTCTCAGGTGTTAGTGTCTTCGGGGTGCGAAACGAAAAGAAAGTAGCGGATGTTGGTCTCTCTCCCACGGAACATTCATACCCTTTTCCCTTGAACAAGGCTCATCTTTATGTCATTTATCAGTGCATATTCTTCATCTATGACACTGCGTCGTATCAGACCGGACAGTTATACGGTACGTAGCTGAACTCACAATCTTTAAAAAAAAATCCCAGAGATATATGAGAAATCTTCACAAGAGCACTATTGAAACGATTTGATATGAGCGAGGGGAAGGGGAGGAAGACGCAGATGTGGCTGAGGGACGACTCAGCATATGTGGCTGACATCCGAAGTGCAGAAGTTGTTTCTTGCATCTTACACAGGCCGCTTCCCCATCATCATTCGGTGCGGACGTCTGTCACCATCGTTTGTATGGATGAACAGAATGTGGTCATGATCATGGGAGCCGATGATTGGAAGACAGTACACCGGAATATGACGTAATTAGAACGTTGCCAATGGCGCAGACACCATGTCATGTCGTTACGATTCCCGTGGGCGCAAAACAACGGACTAACGCCAGAAGAACGCGAATCTCACATCACCTCATTTTACCTACTGCGTTCGATTTGTCTGTATTACTACTGACGTCACAATGCTCGCATCACAAAGCTCCGTACGCTCTTTCTCTCGGTGCTAGCGTGACGTCAATTATCGTCACTACGCATACCTCACATGCACCAGGTCCTATATTTCGCCCACATTGTCAACATCATCCCTGAGCCCTAACTTTGGCGACAAGACTCAATATCGCACGAATCAAACACGAAACTTCACTTTTATTTCAACACCATTTCGCCATGTCGAACAACAACAAGGATTTCCAGGTCGGGGAGGTCTTCAATGTCAAGGACAAAGTGGCGTTGGTCACTGGTGGTGGCTCTGGAATTGGTCTGATGATCACACAGGCCTTAGCTGTCAACGGAGCCAAGACATATATTGTTGGCCGAACTGAGGAGAAGCTAGAAAAGGTCGCCGAAGCGTATGGAAAGGATATCGCGGGTCAGATTATACCGATCCAAGGAGACGTGGCATCAAAAGAGGGAGTCCAGAAAATTGTCAAGGAGATCGAGTCCCGAGAAAAGTGCCTGTGCATTCTCGTCAACAATGCGGGAATCGCACCCGGTAAGACATCCACCGACGGGGAAACCCTAGAGGAGTTGCGAAAGAATCTCTTGGAGCACACATCGTAAGATATCTCGGTCTGCCTTGGACTTTTCGTTGCTAATACCCCTACAGGGTTGAGGAATGGACTTCAGTCTATGCCACAAATGTCGTTGGACCCTACCTCATGACGACAGGATTTCTGCCATTACTCCAGAAGGCGACAGATACCCACCCTGGATACTCTGGATGCGTAATCAACATCACCAGTATTTCGGGAATGGTAAAAATCTCTCAAGGTCACTTCAGCTATAATGCTAGCAAGGGTGCTGAAATTCACGTGAACAAGATGCTAGCAACTGAAATCGCCAACGCCGGCTTCAAGATCCGAGTGAACAGCATTGCTCCAGGCGTTTTCCCCAGCGAGATGACTACACAGAAGAGCGACGACCAGCAGAAGAGCCATATGCCGAAAGACCACAAGGGAGGACTTCCATCCCAACGACCAGGGAAGGACCAAGACATGGCAGCTGCCATTCTCTTCGCAGCGAGTTGTCAGTATCTGAACGGACAGACGATTCCTGTTGATGGCGGTTATCTGATCCAGGCTGGCCAGTAAATTGCTCAATGGTTCTCTCGGTAATTATGGCTTTCGTCTAAGCACTCGATTCATCGAATGTGATTCGCCTCAAGGGTGTTGGGGCTTTTGGGTCGGGCATTATGCTTTGGCTAGCCACGTCCAGAATTCGAGACGAGAACTCGAGACGAGAACTCAGGCAAGCCCACCAAAATCAAGAGAAATTCTCCTGCAAAAGACTATTTGCCATCGCAACCGGCCCGCGCCTCAATATTTCCTGGCGAATAAAATGGCGTCCCATGACAAACCCTGGTTCTAATGATTGGCTCCGGGTTAAGCGCTTGGCATTGCTTAACTCAGCCTCAGCTTTTCGTGAAACTCCTGCAGCGTTGCCTCGTAAACATCTTTCCCCCTTAGTTTTGCAGTTCTGCCCAAGGCGTTCCAACGGTGCGGAGAAAATTACGTGTTGAATCCTTCTCGGAGCCAAGCACCGGAGCTATTTGTCGAGAGATTCGTATCCGGCTCTCAATGCAGCACCGCCCGAAGCAAATTGCGCTTTGCGGAGAAACCCTGTCATGAATCCCCCTTTGAGTAATGAACGCGGGCGGATGAGGCGTAAGGTCGTCCCCTGCATGACAGCCTTTGACAGGAAGCTTGAGTGATTCTTGGCCTATGAGAAGAGAGAAACCCTGCTGCGCCTTCCGCATTGATGCCAGACACGTGCGAGGCAAGGATGCAGACGAGCATCCCAGGCTTTTTTTGGTGACGCCCGGACTTCAGCTAGACTTCAGGGGGGCGGCCCTTTGCGGATCTCTCTATTAATAAAAAAGATGTGGATTCCTTCTCGTTTTTTCCTTCAATCTCAAAAACATTGCCCGTCCTTTGAATTTGTCGGCTGCTCTATCCTACAGTCAACGTCCTTTCGTTATTATTCGCCACATTCCAGTCGTTTCTGACCTAGAACCTCAATAATTAAGCAACGATTATCAAGATGCGCGCCTTCATCCTCGCTGTCCTGGGCCTGGCTTCTACGGCCTTGGCCCAGAACTGTGGTCCTAGCTACAAGAACCAGATCTGCGCGGCAGGCAAATGCTGTGAGTATATCGTCAGTCCACGATGATCACATTTGCTGACAGTGTTTAAGGCAGCCAGTACGGATGGGTATGTCATCCATATTCACATTCGATTGAATCTGCCGCACCGGCGAACGACGAACCATTCTGCGGACTGCGTGTTAACTCGACTGGAACTGGCTAACGCCCTCGTTCAGTGTGATACCACTCCGGCTCACTGTGACCCGGCCACTTGCCTCAAGCAATTTTCTGGGGCTGGATCGAGCTGTGCTGTAAGATTCCGCTGATACAAGTTTTCTGTACATACTCCTAACCTTCAATCCCAGGGAAAGCCTGCCCCCACAACACTAAAGCCTGCTCCCCAACCTTCGGCAACTGCATTCTCCTCCACCGTCCCTAATATCGATGTCTGCGGACACGCTCAAGGTGGAGTTAGCTGTCCTGGTGCCGGCCTCGGCGTACGTCGCCCGCTCTCCTCCTGTCCCATTATCATTTTGCTAATATCCTGCAGGGCTACTTCTACCGCTGCTGCTCTTCCGCCGGACATTGCGGTCCCAAGAACGACATCCAAGACCAAGGCCTCTACTGTGGAACTGGATGTCAGGCTGGGTTCGGGAAATGCGATACGGAGGCTAAGCCCCCTGCCCCAGCTGGAACTCCTGGAATTGCACAGGGGGGCGAGACCTGTGGACCGATTGTGAATAAGAAGTGCGCGAGTGGGCTTTGCTGCTCGGGTAGTAACTTCTGTGGCACTGGGGTGAGTTCAAATTTCCTGTAAAGAAGACGAGTCGATGTATACTGACCAGCTGGATAGGTTGACTTCTGCGGCGCGGCGAATTGGTGCCAGCCAAAATGGGGAAAGTGCTCGTAATCGCATCATGAAAAGGTGGGGAAAGACATGGGAACATTCAGAACGGTAACTATAATCCGCATACGGTACAGAAGGTCGACGGTCGTGAGTAACAGACCTTGTCACCTTTCAAAAAATCTTAATGTAATCCTTGTTTTCATGCGTCCCATTTCTCTCATTCCTACCATTGACGTGAGATGTATGTCTACCTTGAATGGCAACATTCTATGAAAAAGAAAATGCATGACTTCATGTTTACTGATAAGCGCCGAACGACCATCTTCACCCACGCGTAACACCTCTAATGCTCTCAATACTATCTTAGCACATATCTACGACCCTTTCATATACTGTGACTCCCTGACTATGCATCATGCCACCTGCTCCCCGACCCTCCCCCGAAATCAACTTCCGCGGCGGCGCCACGGTCCTCAAACCATGCCACATAACCCGCTACCGCTACCGCTACCCCTTTCTCCTCGGCCACCACAAACCCTCATCCTCGAGGACCCCCACAACGCCGCCTAACGCCGCCGTCCACAAGGCCAAGCAGCTTTCGACCCAACCTTCCTCACAATAACCCGAGCCCTCACGCTCCCCTTTCAAAATCCGAGTTTCAGATGCGATTCACCCACCCTCAGACCAAGCAGAAAGATAAAGCGAGTGCAAATCCGCCGGGCCGCGCTATGCGGCGATTGACGCGGTACCCTAGGAATACGGTATTGAAGATCGGCAAGTTTCGATTTAGGAAGGGTGAGGAGGCGGTTTTTGTGATCAAGCGGACGAGCGTGTTGGCGCTGGAAAGGGGGGATCAGGGGAAGTTTAGGAGGGATGAGGAGGTTTATGAGATTCCTGCTGCAAAGTGGAGGGGGTTGAGGGTGCAGAGCGAGCCGGGACATGATTCTTGGTGGCAGAGGATTAAAGTGGGTATGTTTGCTGGTGTTTCGTTGTGCTTTTTGAAGAGAGGAAATACTGGCAGATTTGGGCTGGGAGTTTGCTACAGGGCTGTCGGAGTGGATTAGGATCTGAGAACGGCGGCTTACGATCGCGCGTTTTTCAGCGTGAGTACCACGCTGGATGAGATTGGGGAAGCGGCGCCGATGGTAAAATGGCACATATGTCTCTAACTCTACGAAACTCATCATATTTCAAACTTGAAGGTAGATGCGGATCTAACACATGTTGAAGGCTGCCGAGACCGGACATTGCGAAAATCTGCAAGGTCGGGTAAAACATCAAATCTGCCAATTTATGGTTCTGCATGTGTAACCTGCGGCGACGGGTACAACCGAGGAGAGCTAGCATGCAAACTACCCTTAGCCACTCGCTCTGTCTGGAATGCGTGACCAAGTTCTGTGACGAAGCAGGTTTGTGCCCCACGAATCTCTACACTTGTCATTTCTCAACTGACCCGTTGCAGGAAAAGGGACATGTCAGTCTTAGACCCACCAATACGTACTCTATGCAACCAATTCACTGACATTACACAGTAGAAAGTGACGCAGTTGGCGGCCGAAAGTTTTGGCGCTGTCCTTAGTGTCGCCGTAAGCCGCATTTCTCCTTCGCTTACACCTACCTGTAAACTCCACTACTAACACTCCACCTCTCCCAGGTCAAATTATCCCAACCATCGACCGCGACGCCCTAACCCTCCCCTCTAAACTCCACTACTGGCGCTACTTCAAACTCGTTACCCAACTCAACCACCTCATCAAAGACTTCTGAAACGTATTCTTCATCTCCAACGTCTCTTCCTGGTACACCGTACCCTTCCCCGACGATCCCGGACAACCCGAGACCTGCGCCAAAGTCCGCATCCGCGCCCAGGAAGCCTTAAAATTCCTCGAAGACGTAATTATATATACGCAGTCGCTGCTGCCGTGTGGATATACCCTCGACAACCCAATTACGTTCTCCGAGACGACGGTTCTGCACCAGTGTACCCGGAACGAGCTCGTGAGGCTGGAGAAAGTGAGACAAGAAATCCTACTAGAAGATTTGATGATGAATTTACAGGCTGTAGGAGAGAAGGCTTTTAAACCGGCGGTGGAGGGGAGGGCGGAGGAGAGACTGGGAAATCCGATGTTTCCGGTGGATGTATAGAAAGTGGTTTTGTGGGTGGGCGGCGAGAGCATCTTTTATGGCGCCGATTTCGAGGACGGAGATTTGTAAGATTGCGCAGGATATGAGGAGTAGAAAGGGGTTTGGTGAGTGGGATTGCCGTTGGAGGTTTGAGGGATGGGCGGAACATGACTGTTCAGGTTTGGGGCTCGAATCTGACCATGTAGCTAGGAAGTGAATGTCTGCCCGGACGAAGGAGCGCCATGTTGGCGCAGTGGTCAAGCACTGTTGTGTTATGTAAGGGTTATGGCACGCAAGTTTCCGAGCGGTGGAAACTCTCCACCGGCCCTCTACCTAGGTATGTGCTGCGCAGATCGATTACCTGGCTCTTGGAATCGTCCGCGTAAGTTTATGACTCAAGTATAGCGTACGGAGGTCGCAGATAGCATGTTACAGGTGTACTGGTTGCAGAAGGTCATTCGATATCACTATGTAGTGGGCATTGTGAATTGGTCATCATGATACCCTTATTGACAGAACCGGAAGCGCTTGGTGAAGTATATCAATCAGTGAGCGCCTTCCTAGCCACGCCTGGTTGTTCCCTTGAAGTCTCCCTACTTCCACAGGCTACTTACATAGAGATCGTCCATACACAGCTGTCCCCGTTCTATATCTCCTCCACGAAATTCGGCCCAGCCCAACCCAACGCCTGCAACTATCGTCTTGCTCAACCAACAGGGAACGAAAACCTCCATCTGCATCTATTTGAATCATATTAGCCCATCACGCCGGCACCAAGACGACACCCCACCTCCAGGAGAGAAACCCATATTGATCACAAAATGGCCAACTACCTCCTCAACATCCGCGGCGAACGAGAGGCTTGCAATCACCCTGCCGCAACCCGAGTCCTCGATCGCGTCAACCGTGCAGACCTCGTATGCGCCGCCCGAGCCTCCCGAGCCTCTTCTCAACATCGCGCTCGATTCGGATCCTTCCCCACCGACTTTCCATGCAAGTTTGAGGGCCTCCCTTGATCTCCACGACCCATCCTTGAACGAAGCAAGGCCCTCCTAGAAGACCTCGCGAGTGCCGAAAATATACGATTTGCCCCATCCCAGCCAGTCCAGAAGAGAAGATGGCTGCGGCGATAGATCTTATCGGCATATTGATGAGCCGTACTATGAATCCGATATCTTCATTTTCTAGATGGATGTGAAGGGGCTTGATGAGTGCTGAAACTACCAGTTCTCGGAGCTTCCGGGGTCGCTGATAGAGTTGAGTCTGCTTGGCCATGTTATGCGGTACGGCGAGACTAGTAAATTCTTCGCGGATACGTGGAACTATTATGCCTTGCTTTCTGAAGCTATAGTCTGGGTTTTCTGGCCACAATGCGGTCCGAATGTTGCGGGACTATTCGGACACTGGCATGAGACTATAGCCATCGCTGAACGGAACTATCCCCGCCGAGATCCGGAGCTCGTGCGGCAGAGCGAAGACCTCATTCGAGATTTCCCCCTGAGGACTCATGATTGGGTTGGAGGTGTGGCCATGCTGCAAAAGCCGGGTGAAACGATATGTGTTCCGCCGTTCTGCCCTACTATGCGGATACACACCCGGACAACGACGACGGTTTCGTACCAAATACGGACGTATGACAAGATCCTTGATCTGCTCTGTGGATTCGGGATATCGCTAGAGTTCCACAATCTTCTCAGCTGGTCCACTTTTGAACTCGCCGATAACGTCCATATTTGTCTGGCGGCCATTTTGAAGGGCTAGTGCGATGATGAGTATGCGGAATTGAAATACGCTACTGAACCGTACTGGATAGCAAGGAACCATATGATCGAGCAGGCCCCGATTCCTGCGGTTTGTGGGATGCCTTAAAGGAACTCGTCCGCGAGCTCTTAGCACTATATCCGGACGAGGAACAAGAGGTCTTAATATAGTAGAAAGTGTGTTTAGAGCGGTACGATACCTCGTGTTGTCTTATTTGCGGGTATGACGTTAGGGACAGCTTGTCCACTTATCAGTTCAATGACCATTTCGAGGAAGCACATTGGTTGACCGAAGAGGAGAAGATGCATTTACAGTTGGAATGCAGCGAAGAAGAGGAAGAAGAGGAAGAAGACGAGGAAGACGAAGAAGACGGAGAAGAGGAAGAAGACGAAGAAGAGGAAGAAGAAGACAGCGAACAGGAGGATGGTAGTGGAGAGGAAGGAGGGATTGATTAAAGAGCTGGCGATGAACGGGAGGAATAATATGCTTCCGATGCCAACTCCGCTCACAATTGCCCGCACATTCTCGGAAGGTGCGTCGGAGACGAACAAGGAACTAGTAGAGATAAATTCGACTAGCGCGCCTCCGGGGTTTCCACATTCCTGGAACCGCCTCTGCGAACCTATTGTAGAGCTAGACAGTGGTCAATGGCTATATTACATTCAATACCCAGATAGTCACAGATGGAATTCACTCGTGTCTTAGATTCTTGCGCACCTGGGCAGATTGCGATGGCCAGGTAGCAAGCGACGTGCCGATGTCTCTGATTTCAAAATGTCGGTTCTCCTCTTATTGGGTATGAGTACATATGTTACAACTAACCCAATGCCTTGCCCCATCATGAGCCAGTCTCCCACATTTACAACCTCGCATTGGTATTCCGTGTCGGGGGTTCTTCCATTGCACTCAAATCCAGGACCCGATCTTCTACCTTCGATCCTTCCACGTCTTCCCATTCATCGTCAAGCTCTTCCACTAGCGTTTCCGAGTAAAATTGCTCCTCACCATCTCCCTCCAGCTTTTGCTGTTCCCTCAACCTCGCCAGAAATTCCTTTTCCTGCGCTTTTAGCTTTGCAGCCCTCTCTTTGACTAGAGCCAGTCCTTCTGCCAATGTGTCAACTAAGCCGAGTCGTACATATAATCTCGCTCTGTTGTTGGAGTGCTTCTCCAACTCAGTATTCTGGGGCCGCAGGAGGCTCTTTTCACGCCTTCTTCGTGCTGCCAACACGTTCTTCGCCAAATTCCACGCATCGATATAAGTCTCCGCACGGAAAGTGTTCAAGAAATCTTTCGCCATAGTGTCGGTTTCAGCGAATTTGTGCCTCCTGCCTGCAAGCCCTAGTCCTTGTTTCATGGTCATCACTTCTGGGTGTTGGCCATCGAGAACCAGGTCCCGCGCTTCTACTTCAAGATCACGGTGCAGCTTTGCGTATTTCTTGAGGAGCTCGCCGCGCTGTTGAACTCTGCTTTCTTCGGCCTTCCATTCCATTTCGTCGAGCGACGGCCACCGCTTGTTGATTTCTTCCTCGGGCAGCCCCGCTGCTTTGGCTTCTTCTCGCATTTTCAGAACGACGGCTGGCGTCTGGAGTATCCGACATCGAAGCGCCCATCCCGTGGGGCCCAGATCCCTGATCCGACAGTCCGTGTCCTTGAGGAGATAGGCGTCTAAGCCGCCCTCGCGATCAATTGTCTTCAAGACCCTAGCTGTCACCCGCAATTTTATCTTCTTATCGAGGGCGACCGAGTATAGGGCTTTGTTGAGCACATTGGGTTTCCAGTGTCGCCGCGTCTTGGTCTCGGTTCTGGGGGAGACGTTGTTGCCAAATTGGATGATGGAGCTGCCATAGAGGCCCTTGTCTGACTGCTTGAAAAGCCGCGCGCTGCCGTGGGGATATTTTGGATAATGCAATGCCTTGCTGTCGGCTTGTAGAATGTGTTTGGGCAGGTGAGAGCCCGTGTCGGCCCCGCGTTTCCATATTCTGGCGCAGAGGGGGGAGGATGTGGTGAAGGTACGGCGGGCCGACGCGATGGTGCGAGGGGCATTGCGCGCTGCGATGACGCTCCGGCAGAGGAATTGCAGTTGCGGTGCCATGGCTGAGAGTCAATGGCCAGCGGGTGCTGAGACTGGCACCGATGCGGTCGTCGACGTTGTCCTAGAGCTCGCTGGCTGGGTGTCCGACGATTGAAGATTTCCGCTTCGGATATCCGCGCGCTTGACGCTGGGTCCGTGCAGGCGCGCTAGACAAGAAGTGAATTGTCCTTGTCCCACCGTGAACTCAGACACCCAGCAAGCCACCATCAACATGGGACGACCGCCTAAAAATATACCCTGAGCACCCTTCGCCGCTTCGAAGTCTTTCATCGCCAACGTCGCTCCGCTCGGGAATCGAGGCGTCCATAATACACTATGCAGGACCAACATCCCCCACCGACCACGGTGTCGATTGCGCTCGCATGCGCCCTGCTCGCCGGCGTAACGGGCTATTTCCTCGGCCAAGCCAAATCACTCGGTCTCTTTGGAGGCAGTCCGATTTCTACTCCGGGACCATCGAAGGAGAAACAAGGGCAGGACTCATCAGAAGACTACGAGGACTCTAGCGACGAGGATGAGACAGAACCATTGAGCGACTTCGCGGGGCACAATGAAGAATGCAAGCTGGTCCTGGTTGTTCGCACAGATCTAGGCATGACAAAGGGTATGCACATATGTTTTCCGCCCTTTTCGGAGCCTTCAAGTAACTCTTCACCCTAGGGAAAATCGGTGCACAATGTGGCCATGCGACGCTCGCGTGCTACAAGTCATTCCTTCGCAATTCGCCCAACTCTCCGATACTGAAGCGCTGGGAACGGTCTGGACAGATGAAGGTGGCTCTCCAGGTGAAGAGCGAGGAGGAGCTGGAGACGCTGCAGGCACAGGCATTGAGTCTAGGGCTATGCGCACACATAATTCACGATGCGGGACGAACGCAGATTGCGAGTGGGAGTGCAACGGTGCTGGGTATCGGGCCAGGGCCGAAAGGAATCATCGACCAGGTCACGGGGTCATTGAAGCTTCTGTAGAAGGAACGCGCGAAGCTGGGAGGGACTTTGCATTGAAGCTCAAGGCGATAGCGGGACTTGGCTTTCAAGTGCTCTGATAATGAAGCAATGAAATTGTCTAAATAAAGATATGTAGGCAGGAATGGGTCTTTCCCTAACTTCACAAGCCGACGGCCTCAGCGAAGGGATTAGGAATCAAACGCCCAGGAAACGCTCCTTCCACCAAGCTCAAACCCGGAGGTGAACTCAGGCTTCCAGAAACGTACCAACTTGGTCTCCAACCTGTTGTCCGGAAATTGACATCATGGGAATTTGATGGCTCCTTGGGTGGACAAACTGTCGCGCCGTCGCCAAACACACCCAGAGGTGGAAGGGACAGGCGGACACAGGTTGTGGTTGGAGGAAAGAGAGCTGCGCTGCGAGAAATTTATTCTGAAGCTGCCAGAAATCTTGGCGCGCTAATGCAAGCGCATCTTGGCATCAGGCCGTGATTGTTTCTCAACCTCCCACCTCCACAGTCGCCCCTTCTCAACTACCAACACCAAGACCCTCTCCGCGACCCCTTACGCGACCCGCCGTTGCAACTCCGACACCATGGCTGACGTTCTCGCGATAGAAGAGGCGAACAAGATTCGCAAGGCGATGGGCATGGCCCTGCTGCCTGTGCCTGGTCAAGCCGCGGGACCAACCTTCAAAGCTGCGAAGGAGGCCGCTGATCCCGACGAGGAGCCCGCGAGTACGCTTGAGACGCGTGAAGCCGCCGGCTGGGACAACTGGAAGAAGCTACAGGATGACAGGGATGCAAAAGGGAGGCGCGAAGCAAAAGCAGCAGCCATCAAAAAGGAGCGCGAAAAGGCCCAGCGCTACGCGAAGCTCGAGGGCAAAAGTCTTGCAGACGAGGCCGAGGATGTAGACGACTTGGCTTGGGTCAAGAAGTCCAAGAGAAGGCAGAAGGAGATCGCGAAAGCCGAGCAGGCCCAGCGGGAGTTCGAGGAGCAGGAGAAACAAGCTTTGCTCGCGCGCCAGTACAGTGAAGCCGATCTGGCCGGCGTCAAAGTTGGACACGAGCTGGATGCATTCGGCGACGGCGAAGACCAGATTCTCGTGCTCAAGGATACGGCTGTTGATGCGGATGAAGACGACGAGCTCGAGGCTGTTGCGCTCAAAGAGCAGGAGCGACTCCAGGAAAGGCTTGACTCCAAGAAGCGTAAACGCGTGTATGATCCCAACGAGGCGGACGAGGGTGGCCAGCATTCGATATTGGCGCAGTATGACGAAGAGATCGACGGCAAGAAGCGCAAGGCCTTTACGTTGGACGGACAGGGGACAACAGTCGAGAGCCTGAAGCTCGCAGCATCTGAGGGTGCATCAAAACCAAAGAAGGTCGCCATCAGCCTCGATATTCTCAAAGACGACGCGCCTGCCAATGACTCCATGGATATTTCCGAGGTGAAGGTGAAGAAGCCTAAGAAAAAGAAATCAAAGTCATCACGCAGGAAACATGTGGAGGATGAGGGAGATGCTTTCCAAACGCCCGCTGACGATCCCGCCGAAGAACAAATCCAGGACGAAGCTATGGACGTCGAAGACGACCAACCTGTAGTGAAGAAGGTCAAGAAGAATTTCTTCGACGAATCCTTCGTGGACGACGACGATTTACAAGCACAGCTAGCTGTGCAGCGTCGACAAGCTTTGAAGAAGCGGAAGAGGACACGCCCCGAGGATCTAGCCCGCCAGCTCCGCGAAGAAGCCTCTGCTACCCCCGAGGTAGTGATGGATACCACTGAAGCCACCCAAGATGATGACGGTCCCGGCCTTGTTATCGATGAAACGACTGTCTTCGTTCAAAATCTCCAACGATCCAAGACAGAAGAACAAGACGATCGTCGACCCCAAAGTCGCAAGTCACGCCAACCATCCCACGGTATGGGTTCGCCAGATCCCGATGGCGATGTTGACATGAACGAATCCTACGCCGAGGCTGCGGAAGCCGAGGATCATGCAGAATCTCGAGCTCGCGGTACCTCTGTAAACTTGAACACAACTGGCATCGATGACGAAGACCTCGTGGAGGGTGGCCTTGGTGCGACTATGAGGTTGCTTAAATCTCGCGGCCTTGTCGCAGACGCATCGAGCGGTGACCTGAACGCTATCTACCGCGAGCGACAGAAATTCCTTGCAGACAAGCAACGCGCAGAAGGCGCGGCAGAGCGTATCGCGAAGGAGCAGCGCGAACGAGAGCGCCAGTCCAGCAGATGGAACCAGATGAATACCAAAGAACGCGAGGATTGGTCCCGCAAGAAGAATTCCGAGCGGGATGCGATGGAGAGTCGGAAACTGGCTGAGATCTTCAACAAGGAGTATAAGCCGAACGTCCAGCTCAACTACGTCGATGAACATGGGCGCCAGATGAACCAAAAGGAGGCGTTTAAACACTTGAGCCATCAGTTCCACGGCAAGGGCAGCGGAAACAACAAAACTCAGAAATATCTGGAAAAGGTTGAAGCCGAGAAGAAGAAGATGTCCGAGAGTTCTTTGGAGGCTACCCTCAAGGGTGGCATGAGCAATGCTTTGGATCAGCAGTCGAGGAAGCGTGGACAGGCTGGTGTTCGCCTCCAGTAGATGTCCTGATGTGTTGGACTATGGATCACCTTCAGGTCAGTAGCATCACAGAATGCACCATAGAGGATCAGTTAATGAACAATTATCCTATAGAGCGTTTTCTAGGTCCATGACGGTGATGGTATGCGTCTCTGTTGGTCCCTGCTAACATGACAGATGTACCTTGCTACCTTGCTGACTCTCGTGCTATAAACTGATTCCAACACAGCCGGCTTAAAGGCCATGCTGCGGAAGTAGTATTCACCCCGCGATAAGTATTGCATTTCAGGTCACTCTCCTATCAAGTCTAGTCAAGTCGAGGTCGTGTATATCTCGCTCTCGTTTCCCGCAGTGCATTGCTTGGGGTTGATCTCCACCGTTCGATGGTCCAGTTGTGGTGGGACATCCGCGAGCAACCCGGTCCTGCTGGTGCACTCCGCATTTCTATTTTCAGGATTGCAGCGTCTTCACGTTTGCTTCGACGACTGCCATTCCCATGTGATTCAAGATTCGCGACTACTTAGACCTCGCCTCCGGGGTTCCATCGGAAGATCTCCCACAGGCTAAATCGGGTCGGACGAGCCTCCTTCTCAAGATACGCCCGGCACATAGGAATCGTGGGGTAACTTTCCTTGGCTATCTTGGCCCTACATTTACTAGACTATATAAATATATATATAGTGTTCGTTCGGTTGCCGCATGCCCACTTTATCCTCGTCCGCACTCTACATGTCTTCCATCAATCACCCCGGGTTAACACGCGGGTGGAGCAATCTACGCGGATTTTGTAGTTTAGCCTTCCAAAACTTACGGACAATAATGGCCCCACAATGGAATGGACGGCGGCGACTTCGCATATATACTCTTCTATAGACTCCTCTTGGGTTGAGTTTCCGGTTCCCAAGTCGTCCCGCGCAAAGTCTCACGATGTACCTCTCGCTTTCGCTCGCCGCGCTCGCGGCCACCACTCCCCTCGTCGCATGCACGTCCCTCGCCCCCCGTCAAGCACAAAAGGTCACCATCGACCTGTCTAAGAACTACCAAACCATCGACGGCTTCGGCATCAGCGCAGCCTTCCAACGCGCCAACCTCATCGTCAATCTCAAAGAGCCCAAACAGACCGAACTTCTGAACTTGCTCTGGAACACTACTACAGGTGCCGGCTTCTCCATCCTTAGAAATGGAATTGGAAGTACAACGGATAGCAATAGCGATCATATGAATACGATTTTACCAAAGTGTCCCAGTTCCCCGGATGGCACGCCGAACTATGTTTGGGACGGAAAGGATAGTGGTCAGCTTTGGTTGAGCCAGAAGGCGTGGGCTTATGGGGTCAGGACGTTTTATGCGAATGCTTGGAGTGCCCCGGGATGTATGAAGACGAACGGGAATGATGCTAATGGTGGCAGTCTCTGTGGAGTATGAACCCGACCTCTTCCAACTCTTGACGCAGGAAATATGGCTAATTTGTGGGGACATTTAGGTTTCAGGCGCAAAATGCAATAGTGGGGATTGGCGCCAGGCGTTTGCGAATTATCTCGTCAAGTACATCCAACTGTATGCGGATGCTGGGGTGAAGGTGACCCACGTCGGATTTTTGAATGAGCCGGATTTTACGTATGACATCCTTTTCTTTTCCTTGCAAAGCCCTAGGCAATTGGGATGCAATAGTATGTATCAGGGGACATCAATCGACTAACACTCTACAGCGCCTCCTACGCGGGCATGCTCTCCTCCGGTACGCAGGCGGCCGACTTCATCAAAGTACTTTACCCAACCCTCCAAAAGAACAACCTCTCCGACGTTGGCATCAACTGCTGCGACGGAACCGGCTGGTCTGTCTCCTCCCAACATGCATCCCAAATCGCCGCGGCCGGCGCCGAGAACATGGTCTACGCCATCACCTCCCACGAATACTCCTCCCGCATCAGCGGGGTCATGCGCACCACACGCCGCGTCTGGCAAACCGAGTACTCGGACCTGAACGGCGGATGGAGCACGGCCTGGTACAGCAACGGCGGCGCCGGCGACGGCTTCACTTGGGCAAACACGGTCTTCAACGGCATCGTGCAGAGCAATCTCACTGCGTATATTTTCTGGGAAGGCGTCCAGGATCGCGCGACCAATAACAATAATAATGAGAAATTGATCTTGGTGGATGGGCAGAGCTACACGGTCTCGAAACGGCTGTGGGCGTTTGCGCAGTGGAGGATTGTGAGGCCAGGTGCGGTCAGAGTGGGCGCGAGTGGAGGCAGTAATCTTAAGAGTGGCGCGTTCGTGAATAAGGATGGGAGTGTGGCGGTTGTCATTATTAACTCGGGGACTAGTGCTCAGACAGTCAGTGTCGCGGTTACGGGCGGGACGGTCGCTACGCCGTCGGTGAAGGCATGGGTTACGGATACGTCCAAGGATATGGTGGCTGTGGACGTTACGGTTGCGGCGGATGGGAGCGCTAGTGCGAGTGTGTCTGGAAGGGGTATGATCAGCTTTTTGATTACGCCTGGGGCTGCGTAGGAGGTGGTTGGATACGATGGCGCTTGGGTTGAGGTAGGAATTGGATGGAATACCTAGGTACATAGGTGAGGTTAAGTGTGAAGGTGAATGGGTTAGTAAGAGTGGTTAGAAATTATAAATGCTCTTTCTTATAGATATGTATCATTCTTGTAGCCTAATTTCGAGTTCTAAGAGTTAACAAAGCTGCTTATCTTTTCTTTGCTTTCAGGGGATAGAGGAAAGTAGGATTTGTGCCGTAGTGGTAGTCGCCAGAGGCTGGGCCACTATCTATGTCGGAGGATTAACCCGAATTGTGCGAACCCTAAGTTGTCGCACTCTCAACCTCCTCCTGCCGCCCTCACACATCTTTAACATCTGTTCCAAACCGTTCAACGTTAACCTCGCTTCTCACTATCGATTTCCAAAATCGTGTTCCATTCCATCAGACATGCGTCATGCTCGTGTCCGGTACCCAGTTTCTCCCGGAACCGCCTCGCTGTACGTGCAGCACAGCCCATAGCACGCACAAGCACACCGCCTATCTTCCATCGAACTAACCGGAGCCTGGTCTGAGCACTCAAACTGTATAGGGGCAACATACAATAACATCACGTATACTATCGATCCCCTCTACGCCACTATCAGCGATGCCCCAATCAAAGCTGACTCAAGCTCACGGCTAGGTGGCACAGCAGCTTGGCGGGGCGTGTACAACAATACTAAGCCGCAGATAATAGTAGCTCGTAGACCATATATCCCGCACTCATTACTGCAGTCTCGTGCACCGGCCACAAAGAGACCCATAATGACATCTCTTGCGTAGGAGCAGGGACACGCTGCTGAACCCAAACCCA
Organism: Clohesyomyces aquaticus; assembly: GCA_002105025.1. Classification (NCBI taxonomy): domain Eukaryota; kingdom Fungi; phylum Ascomycota; class Dothideomycetes; order Pleosporales; family Lindgomycetaceae; genus Clohesyomyces; species Clohesyomyces aquaticus. Next base: position 375,475 of record MCFA01000005.1, read on the forward strand.
AGGCTGGGAAAATGTCAACGTACGCTACCAAAAGACGCTGCAGAATGGCCTACACGGACTTCAAAGGCTTCTCAATACAGACGATCAAATGTAAGTATGACCCATCACTAAATTTAAGATGCTGTGCCACCGAAACTCCACTCCGTCCGCGTGTTCTTTCCCTACTTCTCGCGAGGAAAAAAAGGATCAATATCAAGACGGGCATCTCACTTCCAACAATCCCTGTTATACCATACCTTTGCCCCTCGTTCGAGCCTCCCGATATGCGATTCCTCTTTCTTCTCACTTCATACATCTCGCTCGTCGTAAGCTTGGCGCCTCGGGAGACTGGTAGCGTATCTTACGATGGATATCAGGTCTTCCGTGTCAATACTGGGAATCACCTATCCTCGGTCTTGGAAAAGCTTTCAAACTTGAAATTCGACAAGTGGGAAGAAACTCCGAAGAATATCGACATCGTTCTTCCCCCCGATCAGGTCGCCGCATTCGAGGCTCTAGGATTTGACGCGCAGGTCATGCACAAGAATCTGGGAGATGCCATCGCTGTGGAGGCTCCTTCCGGTTCTGCCAAAAAGCGTTCCGTTAATGACCCATCATGGTTCAACAACTATCAAACATACGACAATCACGTCCGGTACTTCATGGATTTGCAGGCAGCTTTTCCCAAAAACTCCAAGCTCATTAGTGCTGGGAAGTCTTATGAGGGAAGGGAGATCTATGGTCTCCACCTGTGGGGGAAAGATGGGCCCGGGAAACCGGCTGTGATATATCACGGCACTGTTCATGCCCGGGAATGGATTGCAACCCCGGTACGAAAGTCCAAGCCAGTCCACTGTCCATACACTGACAGTACTTCAGGTCGTCGAGTACATAACTCTACAAGTCCTGAATGAGTACAGGAACAGCAATGGCAACACTCCCTACCCTTCACTCGGATCTTACGACTTCTATATCTTCCCAATCGTGAACCCTGATGGTAAGTCATCTTCAATGTAGTATGCCGGTGTCTTTGCAGTTCCCTAACTTGAATTAGGATTCCTCTACAGCCAGAAAACAGACCGCCTGTGGCGCAAGAACCGCCAACCGGGGCCCAACAACTCACCATGCTACGGTAGAGATATCAATCGAAACTGGGAGTATTCCTGGCACGCGCATGACCGCGGTTCATCTCCGAATCCCTGTGAGGATACATACAGAGGCGAAGCCCCCCTCGACGCTCCAGAGACGAAAGCCTTGGATACGTACATGCGAAAGATACGAGACAGGCAAGGCATCAAACTTTTCATCGACTGGCACTCCTACGCCCAGTCACTTCTGTGTCCCTTCGGCTCCAACGAAACTTTGTACGCCCCCAGTCTCGGTCAATGGCTGACGGGGCTATCCTGGACCAGTGATGCTATCTACTACAATGGCGCGTATAATACGACTTTCGTCTATGGCCCTAGTGGTGCGACCTTGTATTCAACCACCGGCTCGTCTTTGGATCATATGTATGTGGTTGGACGCGCTGAGTGGTCGTACACGTTCGAGCTGAGGGATAAGAGTGGGGGATTCGTGTTGTCTCCAGACCAGATCAGGCCGAGTGCTATAGAGCAGTGGGAGGGGCAGAAGCAGCTGTGGGCGTTGCTGGATCAGGTCTTCTTCGACGGGATCGGGGACGTTTAGTTGCTAAGCAGTGACTTGAGCAGGGGGCTTAACGTCTTTTGAGAGATGCATTTAATGGCGCTGGATGTAGATGAGTGACCGCATTTAGCTTCTCGAAACCGAAGATTTCCTTACTCACTGGCATTCGTTTAATTATACAACAATATTCGACCGTGCTACAGGAGTCTGTTCTGCAGGACTCAAGGTGTATCGTTCATATCTTCTTACAGAGATTCCCAACTAAACCTGTTTGATGGCCCGCGATCTCCTGGCCTTTCATCTAGTCCACCATACCATTGTCAGTGGTGGTGAAACGTACAGCGGTTGGTTTAGCGCTCCGATACGGTTCGCGAGGGTCAATCGTGGGGATCAAGTTACACTCAGCCATCGCCGTTAGTAACATCATTGCTCTAAGCATCATCCTCCGCTTCGGCGTCTTTGTGGCCCAGCTCACCGTCTTCGCGGTCAGAGTTATCGCCGCTCCACTCATCTTCCAAAACCTTTGGAACATGCCGGTGCTTCTTATCGAAATGATCGTCAAAATCTCTGGATAAATTGGCGTAATCTGCACGATCTCCGACATCAAGTGGTCCTTGATCGGATACTTCAAAGGCTTGAACTTTCGCCAATATATACCCGGGAAGACATTCAGGATATATTCAACGTAGTCCTGCATACGACTCCAGAGCTGTAAACGTTCGTCCCAGGTTTCTTCCTCGCTACGACGGTTCTTGTGCAGAGCCCAGACGAGCGGAGTATGTTTAAGGCGTTGCGGGACTCCGAAGCGGGTTTGATACCTCCGCTTTGCGAGTACGGAATGCTCAATCGCTATCGCGACGTGCGGAGAAAGGGCGGGAGTATCAAAGTCTGGCCTGACGATTGAACGCACAGCATACCGCCTTCCAAACGTCCGATCGCGGACTCGAGCGTGTATGCTAAGAGTCGGCATTTCTCATATTCGTGTCCGAAGGGGGATACAAATCCTTCGTACTGCTAGATCTCTGTCAGGCATTTCATGTTGTGGTCATTCGGCGGCTAAAAGATCCCTATGAGACTCCTGGCCATCAACGTTGACTTGATGATCGAGTCTTCGTCCCAGAAGAGCCGTTCGTAGCCGGCGGGGAGGATGTCGAATTCGATGTGTGTTTGGCGAAGAACTCCCTCGGGGGCGTCTTTGTACTGCCAGCCGAAGGGTCGGATGGCAGTGAGCATGGGACTTGGGAGTCGTTCCAAGGCATAGTGTGCATTGATACTGGGGGAGGTTTTCTCGGATATGAGATTCTCTGCGACGGCTATTTCTTCCTCCAGGGAATCTACGCGTAGACTAATCTGGAATCTTTACATCATGTTGATGTCTGAATACAACATTGTATGAATCTGGTCATGGTCGGGGAGGTAGGTGAAGGGATGCTCTTTCGAACATGAGGGGAAGGTTTCAGGGACGTCGTGAAGTGGCATGACGGATTCGGAACCAAGATATAAGTTCCGGTATTTTGATATGTTCCCGGGGGTCAGCGGCTTAATGCACTTGGTCTGCCTGAAGCTGACGAAACGCGAGGATACGTTCTCGAGCTCATATCGAGCTCAGTCGAGGTTCGATGGCGTCTCATTAGAAAGGGGGGTTTGAATACAGAGTCGTCGTCGTTATTGGACGACTGCTTGCCATTGCCACAATCAGCGCTCCCAACAGTCAGTACTACGGTACGTAGCTGCGGTATAGGATTTGCCTAGTACGGTCCGTATACTGTCAGGATTTTGTATAGGTTTTAGTAGGTAGTTTGGACCTAGTATGGACCTCGGCAGGCCTGTGCTTGGCAGAGGCCTGCCCTGTAGATCACGTGATCTAGAAAGGGGGAGGCCCATGAGAGGATGTTGGCCCGTGAAATGAGCCTCCTACTCCCCCTCCCTCCCCCTCCCCAGCCAATCACGGCACGCCAAGGCTAATACGAGCAGTTACGTCGTAACTTTTGGCGAATCGTCCGTCAGTAGCAAGCTCCTTCCCTAATACAGTAGGGAACTGTTAGCAAGCTGAGAAGTTAGGGCTAGATTTGGACGAGCCGTACCGTATTACGGGCTGTTGGGAGCACTGGGCACAATCTCTTTCTTCCGAAGAAGAGACGCCAAACTTAGAGCTCTCCCCAGAAAAAGGAAAACAGAAATTTGAATCTTCATAACAAGAAGAGGTACAGACCCCAGAGCGAAGATCTTTGAACGATTCCGAGGTAGGCGGACGTGGGGTTGTGTTGTCGGAGATAAACAGTATTGGTGTCGGTTGGCTCACTCCTCTAGATGGCTACGCATCTGGTAGTGGGTCCCTTCTCTGCGTGGCTACGCACGCGGTAGGTGGTGGGCAGCCGTACGCTAAGCGTACGGCCCGCAATGGGGGTGAGCAGGTAAAGATCTTCTTGTGGTTAACTACTGCACTCTCTCTTCGTACAAAGAAAGTGGGTTGTTAAGTACATGTGGCCCCTAACGCACAGGCCAGATAGCTAACTGTTTCAGGCAACCTAATCCAGCCGTATCCATGTACGGACAATTGGGGAGTTTATGGACACTGGAATATCTCTCTATGAACTTGCTGATCATTCTAGCTCGAGCGTTCGTGAATGCGAGACCCATCCATTCGCTGAGCTTTTAGACACATTCCCCTCACACCGCGGTTTGATTCCCACTCAATGAGTGGAAAACCTACTCATTGAGTGGGTGTTTACGTGCCAAAAACCCACTCCTTAAGTGGAAATCGCGCCGCAGTGCACTGACCTGACTGAGAAGAATCTGCTACCCTTTACACGGTCGGGATTCACTACCGATTCCTTCGGCGTTGGTGTTTTACAGTGCTTAAAGGTATCCACATTTGTGGACAAGAGCATGCATTGTAAGAACACGACAGTCAAAGTAGCTTGGAAGCCCCGAGGGATGTGGCAGAAGTGTCCAGAGAAGGATGTCTTCACCACGGATTCCCCGTCGGTATAGTGACATGTGTTCACAAGATACAATGATTATATCGGCGTTTTGACTTGCCAAAAATATTGGATTAACTCACTGCTCCAGCCCTCCTCGGCCCACAAGCAGTATGTCCAAATGAGCCCTCCCAGATACTGTCAGTGATGGTAAATGAAGCCACTCGCAGATGGAGAGGCATATATTATCTCAGATAGCGGTGAAGCAACATGTCAACAAATTCTCTGTGTCCTATAAGATCTAGTTGTACTGCTATAATTCAACTGCGATCAATGACGGTTGGTTGCTGGCGGCTTGATTGTTTAAATGATTTGGGTGGAAGCAACCAACAGCATGCGTATTACGTCTTTCGGCAGTAGGACCTCGCCGCTGATTCGACATCGGATACAAGTCCGAAGGCCGTTCAGTCCTGCCGCTGCCTTCTTTCACCGTCTTTTACAAATCCGGGAGGGAGGGAGGCAGTGTCGCGAATCAAATCAGGGCACAACTGAAGCCTAGTAGCGACAATAGGCGGCCCCATTGATTGAAATTTATTGTCTTCCAGTTGGAAGTGAGTGCGAAAGAAGAATACATCTCTTCCTTCACCTTACACTCGACCGAGACATCCTGAGACTTCCGAGCTATTTAATCAGAGATACCAGCCCTTGAACACTTGACATCCACGACTGGCCGCCTCTGCAGATTCTTCAAATCTCTACGTTCATACGAACAAGTGGTGCGCCACATGCGACCTCGCCATGTCTGACGCCGACCCAAGTACGCACTTCTTCTCCGTCCATCTATACGACTATAGCGATACCATAGGAGAGACCATCTACCGCAAATACAGGCGCAGCAAGGTAAACACAATGCTTGTTCTGCCGCGCGAGATCCGCGACATGATCTACGATCTCGTACTGTATACCGACAGCCCCACGATCTTCCGCTTTGCCCACAACAAGCCACAGACGAAGCCACCGCCATTGATGCGAGCATGCAAACAGTTCTATTGCGAGGCCAAGGCGTTCTACATCAAGAGTCTCAAAGTCGTGGTCGACACCGGCGAGAGACTCCGGCAGATCTCTGAGTGGCTTGACGGCAGGCACGGATGTGATGGATTCCACTGTCTCCGAGACGTTGTCTTCACCCGAATCGAGCTCTTCTGCACCACATCACGACCAAACTCGGCAAAATGGTGGAAGGAGGCCAAGCAAGACCCGAACGGAGTTTCCAAGATTCGAGAAGTGGACCCCCGGTGGCGACAATATTTCTCTGATCCGGAGGGCGTCCAGGTCCCACTTGGCGTGCAGTTTCTGCGACACTGCGCAAACGTCAAGAACTTGGAGATAGGCATACATCTACACCGCTTCATCCTTCCCCATCACCACTTCCACGAATTCGGCTGTCTACTTCCCGCAATCATCCAGCTCTACGATCTTCAAGTTATCGGTTCAATGAAGGCGCTCGAAAATCTGACCTTGCATTTGAGGGCCGCGAATCCAGTGCCTGCCACCAAGAATTTCTTCTGTAAGCGTTTCGTCAAGGGTCTCATCAAATATATTGAGGCTCATATTGACGATACAGACCCGACCTGGTACGAGTACCGAGATGTATGGGGGCTGAAGAGTTGGTTGACCGGGGAATTCGAAAAGGCGGAAAAGAAGGTCAAGGTCGACACCAACTATTCCGAACAGAGCCTCTACCGAGTGTAGTCAGGCAGTGAAGTGGCTTTGAAAGCCTCAGACTGGCTGGATACAGCTGAAGACCGGTTTTCGAGAGGGAGTGTATATGGAATATTCTTGGGGTATCATCAAGATGCTTGGAACAGTGGGAAAAGGGGCGTTAGACGACAGGGAGAAGTGGGGTCAGCTTTACCTGGGAAAATGTACATCTGCATTTGCTACTAACAATAGGATCTTTGGGACGCTGGCTGCTTCCTTTCGAGACCCTATCACATGCCCAACAGATTGGCTCTCCCATAGATTGGCTTTATTCTGGATCTTCTCAATTCCCGCTACATAGATCGGAGTTAGCAATAGTCACTTTACTTGTCAATCAATGCTCTCTCACCTCTACATTTTCCGGACCTAAATCCACTAGCGTGATTTCAGTAGTGTATATATGAACAATCTTCTCGACTCCCCACCTTTCATCCGCCCTTCTCCCTACTATCTTCCTGTGCTGCGCTCCTTGTTCTGCTCCAACGTTTTCTCGACACGGAGATACTTACGCATCCGATTCAAATCTCAAGGCTTGGCAACAACAAACTCAACGCAAACATGTACGACGCCGCAGAACTTCAGCTCCTGAACGAAATGGGGTATCCGAGAGGCGTTCCCGGTTTCACAAGCCCTCCAGCTTCAGCGGGTCACAAGTCGCTCAAGTTCAAGCCTATCATCTCATATCTAGGCGCTCTACGTCGTGGAAACGTCTTCCTCTACCTTCCTCGCCACCTTCGCGATCGTATCTATGTCCTCATTCTATCAGAGCCGGAGCTCGAAGTTGTCGAAATGCCGGACGTCCGCACCATTACGAACCCGGCTATTTGCGAAGTCAGCGACTTCTTCTACGACGAAGCAATGCCGGTGCTGGTTCGGAATACAACCTTCTCCATCACCTCGGACTGCGCCGTCTATAGCCTCATGGTTCTTCTCAGCGAGTTTCCGAAAACCCAAGGTTTTGAACGAGTCGCGAGTCTGGAGTTGACGACTCTTGATCTGTTTGAGCGGGGAGAGTTTCCTTCGAACGCTACTGCGTTGCTACGTCGTTGCCCGAGTGTCAAGAGGGTCACTCTCATCATCCATCTAGATGAATTGGTGTTCACGTATGTACGCGGTTGTCGGGAGGTCGACATGGACGTCATGGCTCGGAAGTTCGATCTCAAGACTCTGGCTACCTTGGAGAATCTGGAGGTCTTGATATTGAGTCTGAAGTCTTTCATGGCATTGCAGAAGAGGATCGCATCTATGGAGCATGACAGGGTTCTCGACGAGCAGATGACAGGCACAACTTATGGAGTGGAGTCCTTCTGGGGTTTGAAGGAGTGGATTGAGATGCAATTCTTGGATCACATGAGGCTTGTGGACGTGCATTGCCCTAAGCTTCATGAGTTGTTTCCATACGGACTCCCTGCGGATACTACGGAGAAGGATGATGAACCTATAGCTGAGGTTGAAGATGAGGATTGAGGTCCGGATTCCGCGGATCTAGCGGCTCGTGTTCGTGCCTGTTTGAACTCGCGACTCTCCTGCGCCATGGAGTTTGGCTCTGACATCTCATCGAGCTCGTGAGTTTTTTGCGTTAAAGTCGGGAGTCAGACAGTACTTCAGTCGCGAATTGGCTGGGAGTGAAGGCACGATCTCCTGGACAATTCTGATAGCATCTAGATACTGTCAGCTGCGACCGACATCAATTCATCTACATATTTTCTCGATATTTTGCGTGTAACTCCCCGGATGCCGGGTAATCGAAGCCTTTCGTGGGAATTCGAGGCTGTGCCTTTCCCTTTTGAATTTGGAAGGTTCGACATATTCCGGAGAAAAGCTTGAGGCTAACGTGCGTAATGGCTGTCCACTATTTTTCTGTGTGATAAAAACTGAAATACCTCTATTTAGTCTCGAGGTTGTGTGCGCTGGTCTTGATTACATGCTAACGAGGGTAGACGAATCGGGAAGAACCCGTTCAGTCAGGCCCTATTTTCGACTCTGACCTTTCCATGGTTCTTCTCCATGGAAAGCTCGAGCCCACACCAATTGAAAATAAATCCCAGGGACTCAGTATCCAAGACAAATTACTAAGAGAAGTTCTCCTCACTCAGTCTCACAACTGCACCGTTCTTACCTAATCTCGACACTGCCGCTCGCACATCATCCGCCATACCAGGCGGTCCACAGACAAACTACCGTCGTATCACCAACCACAGTTTTGACCTCTGCCTCTAACACCTGCCATATATTAAATCGCTCGCCAATGGAGACGGCCACGTTGACTCTGTCCCAACTTGACTTCCCGGAAGCACCAGAATTACGATGACCAATCAATATTTGAACTGAATGGACAAGTGGCTCTGTCCGTCCGCCCCAGAATAATTTGAACGTCCCCACCTGTGCGAATATAGTGTTGCCGCTATCAACCAAAGGCAGCACAGCCGTAATGCTGACGCCACCAGCAATTAAGATTATGTCTGGGTACGCGAGTGACGGCTTCGCAACGGGAGAAGGTATCAAGGACATTTGTTCTGGTTCGGAAGAGGATTCCATGAGGACCATGATTCCATCTCCTTTCACTGAATTTGCAGCCAGCTGCTTCGTTAGACCACCTCTTCGCCGGAGGAAGAAAGTGATACCCGAGGTCACTGACACAGTCATATGATCAACTCTTGCGCCTTCTTTCGGGCCGAAATTGGATGGTGTGCTAACTTCGTTGGCTGACTCGGAACAATGGAAGACACCTACATCCAGAGATTCTCTTCCACACCCGGAGGCAACAGAGAAGGGATGGCTATCCCAAATTCGCCATGTAAGAGTAGGGAAGTAGAGGTATACCTGACCTGATGCCTCGACGCCGGGAATATAAACTTTCAAGTAGTAGTTATCAATGGCAGTGACGTATGCCCTCTTGAAACCATTGCGAGCAATCCTCAAAGGGCGTGCGAGGCCGCGGCCAAACCCCCAAATAGCGAATGCGATGTAAATCCATGTTTGATATCCCCATTGCGAGGTGAATCGGTAATAAATATATAAGAGACACCCGATCATCGAGAGCATGGCGAGAACAACATGTGTCGCTATAAATATCTCGTACATCCGTCGACGAATAGAGAGAATGAGAAGGATATCATGATGGACAAAGCCATCGTCGCAACAATACCCCAAATCCAGTACTCCAGCTTCATCTGGCCTTCGTATTCCTCCTTGCCTTCAGCCAACCAGATTTGCAGCCATATTGCTGAATGTAAACACGCCTTAGGGTGCAGATGAATGCGATCCATCTGCGAATGAGGAGGAACGTCGAATGCGACCAGTTAGTTAGGTAAAGCAGAATGTTGTTTCGGCTAGAATAGAGTATGGCCAAACACAAGTTGGCGAAGCTCAACACACTAGCACGGTTACCAACCCACGAGACGATTCCCTTTTCCTTGAGTACCACGAATTAGGCCAAACAAAATCGAAACCCACAGATGACAGGACTATGTTCAACAACTAGCTATAGATAATGAACAAGGTCTGTCCGCAGGTGGGAACGATGGTGAGTCTGAGGACTGGTACAGCTTGTTTGTTGCCAAACAGGGCTGGGTTAATCAGGTAGGCGTAGAACTTGCTCACAAGAGATTGCGGCAGGGGTAGGAATCTAAAGAAGGAGAACCCGATGGGCACGACAGTGCAGGCTAGTAGTAGGAACAGACTGGAAATGGATTAGGGTGCTGTCATGGATTAAATGGAGGCTTGGAAGTGAGCGAAAGAACTGACCCGTATCTTGACGATTTTGTCTCAGTCACATCGGAGAAGTAGTCTCCATTGAAATTGGGGATATATGAATCTTCATCAATGAGCGATGTGGTGTTAGGAATCTCTTCCTTGTCGATCACAGCCGTCGGAGGGGCCTCAATTTCGGCCAATGCTGTCTAATACGACATTTTGGGAGACGGTTGAACACCGTTGCGACCGACGGCATACGACTCCCATAATTTTTCGAGCTTCGAAATGGCCTCGCCTTCACAGTGCGCGGAAATGCACCATGCCAGGGTATGCGGAAATGGGTCGTTTGTCGCATAAAGGAGAGGAGAGTGTGTTGCCATAGCCATGTCGGCATGGTGCGAGTTCCCCACCGGTACCCGCATCACCACAGTCCAGCATCCAGTTACCGTATCACGGCATGCATAGGCACATGTCGGGTCAAACGTGGCGATCCATATCCGATCAGACCATTGCGTGTTCTTCCAGAGGAGACGTGGGCAGTGGCAGCGCCCGGTGCCGCGATAGGAGATGCCTGCGAAATTCAGACAGAAGTTGAGAACGGTTCTTTAAGGTTCTCCTGAGCTGAATATCTGATGCTGGAACATCCACAGACAACGCCCACGCATGATGAGATGAAACTAATTCTGGAAAGGTACAGGCGAGTAGATTGCTGAGAATTTAGCGCGTAACGTATCCGCGCTCCGTGGGTCGGCTGTCAAATTTTACGCGAGCGCCAGTAGAGTGGTGAATGCTAAGGGTCGCCAAACAGCCAAACAGCTCACGAGATCTGTAAGTGCACGGCCGATATGGGGGTACAGCCACAATAGAAAATTAGTGCGCAGAAGGTGGAAGTCTTCGTGGGCATCGGCAAATACCAATTAGCCATTGAGAAATAGCTCAATTCATCGCATCACGCACTTTTGCCGGCTTCTTAGACTTAGCCGTGAGGATCTTCATAGTGGCCTTTGGCCAAGATCTACACCGTAACCCTTTCTGTTCTAGTTTTGCTAACCCCAGTGGGGAATGACAATCCCATGCTCCTTCGCAAAATTCGCCGCTGCCTTCGATTATCCTCGTCCTTCAACCATTCCTCCCCCTTTTCTTTATCATGCTGAAGCGCAGGATCATTCACCTCAATACTGCATCCATTGCCCCCTTGTGGCGGTGCTGGCTTGTCAGGTTGCACAACCAGCGGTCTGTAATTCACGCCACCCTTGTCAAAACTGTGCTTCAACTGCTCTTGATACTACTCTCTTTGTCTCTGCGCTTTCCATTCCGATTTCACGAGCGCTTCCATCTCGGCTTTCGACATGTCACGATTATTGTCGTGAGCACGCATGATGTTGGTTTGTGCCATATTGTCTTACTTGCTGTACCTTGGGCCTGTTTGAGTTGTCGAGTGATGAACTGGACTCTCACCAAGCAATTTGAACATCGCCTCCCCACTTTGAGCGTACCCTTGGTACATAAGTACTCCATTTTCGCCTTCGCTTAGACCGTGAAGGATCAGCTCGTCGGCTTCCGTCGTGGTCATTTCGAGATCCAGGGACTCGAGCAGCATGCGGCCGAGTACGGCGCCAAAAGTCTCTTCGGCCTCGGCGCCAGCGACGAAGGCCATGGTAGAAGAGAAAATTTAGCGAAAGGATTTGACCTGCTAGGAAGAGTTGCCGGCTAGGTCGTTGTCTGATGCACACGGCAAAGTAGACAGATAACGTCCTTTGGATTTTATCGTCTTATAGCCCTGAGGTTCCATTCTCTTCCTGACACAGCTTTTGGCCAGCTTATGTGAATTAAGTATAGCCCTAGCCAGCATTATTGTGGGGTAGCTGAGACGCTCTTTGTGGGCGTCAAGAAGGCAGACTAGGGCGCTCTAGAACCCGGAGGCCAGACGACAATTGGTTGTTTTGCGACGACTCAAACTACCAGCCGCATTGCTGAAAAGTCCGGAGCTAAAGAATCTCCTGCCTTGAATCCTTAATCTCAGCCTCGGCCTGTCCGTCATTGTCTAAGCTGAGGATATCTTATAAACTTTACACGCACTACGTACTTCACATTCTCATGAAACTGACTGCGCACACATGATTCTAAATCACCCTAAAGTATTACATTATGTTCTGTTTGTAACCCAAACCATTACACCCGTAACCTTCCCACAAGATGAGCCCGTAAAATTTACTCAACGCTTCTTCTTCCCTGGTTGATTTCGAGCTTGTTAAAATGGGAGAGCGAGTAGGCAAGCTCATCCACCACCTCCTCAACATAGTCCTATTCCTCCTCAACATAGTCCTATTCCTCCTCAACATAGTCCTATTCCTCCTCATCAGTAATGTTATTTAGGACCACTTCCTCAACCCACTGTGCTGTATTCCATGGTAGATTGCTCAGCACCACAACGTTTGCGCGATTCCCCTGGCGTTCAATCTGATGTACGAACGAAGCGCGGACGTCGTCATACTCCTCCACACCAGGAATAATCCAACCACTAGGAAACGGCTTGAAACCCAGCATCAATCTCTTGAGCGTGGTCGACTTGAAGATCGGTCCCAGATGATAGATCTTCAATATCTTCTCCGTGTCCCACTTGGCCCTCCGAACCAAATTCTTCCCTACGATTTCCGAACCATCAAACACCAATACTAACGTCCTCAGTTTAGAGCATCGCATCAAAAGTTTCGTGTCCAGAACCGATAGATCTTGCAATACCAAAGACCGGATGTTGTGGAACGCTAGGTCATGCGGGTACGAATGGAGAAACTCCGCCCAAGGTCTAATGAATCGAGTATGCGGGAGGAGCCAAACCATATGTTGGAAGTAAAGTGTAATAGTCTCAGAACGAATTTGACGATTTGTGCCGCAGATACCTGGTACCTTCCCGGAATTGGTTTCCCATGAAATGACGCTGATTCTGCCTAGAAAGATGTGGCGGTAGATCTTGTTTCGGAGCTCTCCTGGGAGGAGTAGGAACGTCTTCTCGGGCTTCCTGGGACCATGACGAGGAAACGGGGTTACATGAGACATGATGGGTTGGCGTTATAGCATCTACCCAAGTTGTATGCCCCGCCGGTGCGCAGGGTGTCGGTGTCGATGCTGCGTTTGTTCTCAGCTCTAGGCAACCCAGGAAGAGACAAGCCAATCAGCTGCGAGTATTTTGGATGCTGTATGCACACTGCAAAACCGTGGTATATGTTCTGGAACGGAACTCGATTCTACACTTCATTGACCATACGATTGTATTGCTATTGACATGAGTGGCACCAAAGGAAGCGAATGGGACGATGCTGAGTCATTTGTATCACGTGACCCCGATCGAGATCCGTTGGGCAAGGATCCAACTCCACCTCTCTTGCTTTCTCCCAATTCCAAAACACAAAGTTGCTTCCAACCCAGCACGTCAACGTTCCTCAATCGTACAGTCACAATGCCTCCGGACCGCCTCCGATTCCTGGACCTCTCTCGAGATCAGAAACAACATCTACAGGCTGTTGCTTTGTTCCTCCAACCCCGCGCCATCGCCAAGCGCGTCCGACGGAATTAAGCTGGTGGAAAACGTTGATCATATCGAACACGCAATCGAGACCGCGACCCTTCGAACATGCACACGAATTCACCGAGAAGCATACGATATCATGTTTAAAACCAATAAGTTCGTATTCGTCGTGTCTAAGGGGATCCCCATTCGGCATCTGCTCAACGGTTCGAGGATCTTGGTCCTTTCCGAAGACGACGAAGCAATGCATTACAGGGGCTACTCCGTTGCCTTACATTCAGGAAAGCGGATCACTCGGTGAATCCCGAAGAAATAGGAGAAAGGGCTGGCAGCAGTCAATTCATGCTGTTGGACGGGATCTCGAGAAGCTTTGTCAGTGTCTGAATGATGGAGAGTTAACCATGCTAGGTTTCACCACTAGCCTGACCGTGAATATCACTATTGGCTTTATGCTTTTGCGCCGGGATTGGCCACGATTGGCACAATACAAGATGCGTCCCACCGAGTATTTTACGAACGAGAAAACGCAATGGATCTTTCTACTCCCATTTCAGAAGCATATGCACGGTTTCAAGAAAGTATCCATCGAAGGTAGGTCATGGACCCCATGATCGCGAGGACTGTAGTCGAGGCTATAGGTCGGGATGAATAGAGCGACCCACAAGCAGTTCTGGACGAGTTGAAAGCCGCCAAAGAGCAAGGAAGCCAGGATTTCTTCGGGATCTCAACATTGTAGAAGCTGCTAATAAAATCGAGAAACTCCACGGTGGAAGCTCATGGAAGGCGCTAGTGAAAAGGGTGGTCAGCCTTTCGTCAGGCAAGTGGCAGAGATATATTTTACTACCATACTCAACATCGCTCATTGCTTCCTGGAAGGGTTTGAGGAGGAACACTGCATCCGAATGGCTGACTTTGCGTTGGGGAACGCGTTGTAGACGATACATGAGGATTTTTGGATGCCAGGATTCACGTGGACTCGTACTGACGCGCAGATGGCCAAGTTCTTTACAGGTGGGCCTATCAAATAAGGCTTGAAGACAATCTAGACTGCATCGGAATGGCTGACAGTTCCATTAATCAAGCGTCGGCGAAGGCTCCTAGCGACGCCAATGATTGTGAATTAGGGCCAGGAGATTTTGGCGTGAAAGAGGAGGTACGAATAATTAGCGTATGATTTGGTGCGTGTATTCTTTAGAGATCCAAATTATGAGTGGATACACATTGGGCCGAGTGTGCGCCACTTTCACGAAATAACAGCTACCGAGGCACCCGCGAATCAATATATTTCCGGATAGTAGACGCCGGGATGGCACGCATGTCCGACCATTCAAGCTCTCTTGGCCCAGAAATTCGTACCAATCTCAGGACGTTGCTATAGCATGCACAGATAGACACATTTTGAAGCATGCAGTCAATGATCGTTTTTGTAGACACTCGAAAGAGCTACAAAGCAGTATATACACTGAAGTGTTCGATGAATAGATACATGGTAGAAGACAATATTGTTTCACTTCATCCTTGTCAAAGCATCCGCTTAAGCAGTGACTAGGCTCTTGATGAAGGACATGGCCTGAGAGCCATAGATGCTGACGTACTGCTGGTGGTGGTTGGCGTCGTTGCCGTTGCAGCAGTACGGGTCCTGAGAGTCGCAGTACGATTTCACGATGCTAGCGTTCGGGCAAGTGAACCCTGCCGGTCTGGCATCAAACTGTTTCACAGATTAGTGACGTGAGCTGCATGATGTAATGAGAAGACTTACGCCTTGAGCCTTGCAGGTACCGACGTTGTATGGGAGCCCGTTTCGGTTGTGTGGGTCGCCCATGAAAATGCCGACCTTGACGGCCTTGAGAGCATCACCAGAGAGCATGGCACCTGAGCCGCCGCAAAGGGCATTGTCCATGATTTCACCGCCCTAGATTGTGTTAGTGTTTGATTCTCCAACACAATCATCACCTGGGAATATCTACCTGGGAGTAGCCGATGAGGACGAGCTGAGTGGACGGGCACTTCTTGTTGAAGGCGGTCACAGCGTTGACGACAGCGGTGGTACCCTGCTGAGCAGAGCTTGCGTAGCTTGCACCGCCGCATGATGACTGTCCACCACAGGCAGGGTAGTTGATGGCCTCGGCAGTGGCTCCAGAATACGCTGAGAGAACTTGGTTGACGAGACCGCCAGCAGTACCGTACCCAGCTGGGGCTGTCGTCTCACGTGCACCGAAGACGTGAACCTTGGGGCATGACTGCCTCTCGGTAAGCTCGACTGGGCTGGCGGCGACGAGCCCAACAAGAGAAATGGCGGCTGCGGCTGTGACCTTCATTGTGATAATCTCGGGGTGCTTGGGGTTGGAGGTTGGAACTGGTTTGCTTGGAGAATGCTAGCTTGAAGTCTTTTCCTGGACAGCCGTTGGAGTTGAATATAAAGAATCTCAATAGTCCAGACGGCCCACTTGTCTTTAGGCAGAATTAAGAATGCCCACACATCCCCAATATTCATTTTGAAAGTTCTGTAGAGCCCATTCGCCCCTCTCAATGCTCTTGGCCCTTTCATCCGTCGCGTTCAATCTAAGCATGGCCCTGTGATGTAAAACAAGCAGGGTTTGCTTCCGCGATCCCTGTCCAAGTCAGGCGTGGCGTTCTGGGGTACATATATTCTGAACCGGGAAATAAACTCGAAACGAAGCGAGCAAATCACAAAGCCACGTCGATAAAACATCGGCATTTGTTTTGTGGAGTAGATGACATCCCCTCTCAACGCCCCCTCGTTACCAAATCGAAGGGAATAGAGAAAAGCCTAAAGCAAGCCAAAAGAAGGCTTGGTCCCGGATTGAGAATGATTTTGACAAGGCCGCGTCCTGGTCTGGAAGGCTGTAAAGAGCCTCAGCTTTCCGAATCCGAGGGACTATATGTTGCTGCAATAACCATGCCAGCGTGTTTCAGAGGGTCGAACATCCTCGTCGCACTGCGGATTAGGGCCGGTGTGGCATTGAGGACTAGAAAACGTGAGAACCGAAAAGTGGGACAGAGAAACAGACAAGGGAAATAGGATGCTCTTAATCTCGAAACATGGTACTAAGGTAACGTGGTGGTGAGCTCAGGTCATTTGACCAAAACTGCATAAATGTTATGCGTTTCAAAACTAGGTGGTGGGTCTCGTCGAAGGGACGACATCCCGTTCCACGATCGTCTTAATTATTCGATAGAGAGTCCAACTTTAGAGTATAGCGTTACAGCGCGTGTAGAATGCCGAGTTTGGATGCCTTGAGGGGTTGACCTGGGTTGCAATGAGTGCCCAGGTGTGCCTTCCCTGCCACCGACTTCGACATTGGTGTTGTAGCCAATCGCGGCCATCGCGCGAACCTCAACCCGCACTCCTCAACTTCGGTCTATGTCAAAATCCTATCCTCTTCCCCTCGCTGAGTTCTGCACGTTTCTCTCTGCACGACTTGCAGCGCCGCCCCCCACAACCCCAATGCGAACCTTGCTGGAAGTGCGGGGATGTGACGGCTCCCATATTGCTTTGGCATCTCGTTGCCGCATCGGACGCACCCGACTTTGATTGTCACCGAAGAAAGAGAAGCCGTGGGCCAATTTGTGCGCGTCGTCGTAGTCGTCCATGTTTCCGTTAACCGGTGGCTACATCAGAGCGGCCCTCGATGGGTACTCGAGCGGCAAGCATGCCGGCAAAGTCACATGACAGCGGCGGTGCTCGCAAGCCTGTTGACTTGGTCTTGAGGACAGATATGAAGAATAATATGTGTGGATGACGGAAAGGAGAGAAAGAGATTGGCAGGAAAGGGGTATTTGTTGGGGCGCGACACACGGAAAGCCAGCGCCGCGTCATCGGCCCTTTTGAAGATTTGCACTCCCGAGTTCGCAACGATAACGGATGCGAACGCACATTCTGGCGTCCAGCCACGCGGAGGACACCTATCCACTCCTATTATTCGAATCCGCTGTGAACTCGACTTTCGATGGAAATCTCAACGAAAAGAACCATGGGATTACGCCTCGTTAGCGCCAGGTGGGACAGCAACCCAGACAGACCGCCATTTAAGCGATCCGCCACTGGCCAAGAAATTCGCCCCAAGTCCCAACCTCCTCAAAAAATGTGAAATATCCTGCATTTATGAGCCACCTCGCTGCGTAGTGCCTAATATCGTCACAAATATCCATTTCAGAATGCCTAGTGCTCCCCTCGACCTGGAATATGATGATGATGATGTTGTGTCGCCTCTGGATTGGGAATGGGCGGTTGATGGGAACGGCAACATTGAGCTGCATTTCCACCAAGGTTCTCCACAGAAGAGGCTAGTACCCGGTACTTATCGGTCTTCATATAGACCTACCGCAAAAAATCCGCAAGCCTATATTCGCCCTCCAGTTTTCCGGCACAGTACCCTACAGACCGCGTACAACGCATACCCACCTTCTCCACCCAAGACACCACCCAAGTCACCACCAAAGACACCGAAAAACCGCGTGCAGCCACTGTCGCGCCGCAACACCGCACCTGTCAGGAGGTCCCGGGTCTTACATTTATCCCACCATAGACCAGAACCCAAGGCCATCGAAATCGGAGACCCCAGTACAGTTTTGTCCAGCAGGAACGTTATCAAAAGCTGGCTTCACGAATGCGACGAGAATCACGACTGCAATGAGCATGGGCTTAAAAGAGCAACCAGCCACGGACCGCTATGGCTCGTCGATGTGGACGACGACTGTATCGTCTCTGGAAGCAAATCCGCCGGCCGATACGTAACTCTGAGCTATGTCTGTGGCAAAGTTCGATCTCTGCAGTTGATGAGCCATAATCTCAGAATACTTCAAAGGCCAGGCGTACTGCGAGAACAGAATTCTGTCTTTGTAATACCTCGAACGCTGCGCCAAGCCATGAACTTCACGAAATCGATAGGAGAGCGCTACTTGTGGGTCGATGAGCTCTGCATCCTCCAGGATGACGAAAAGGTTTCAAAACAAGCCCAGATCAGTAACATGGCCAGTATATTCGCCAGTTCTGTTGTTACGTTTGCAGCCGCGGGAGGCAACTCTGCGGAATGGGGGTTGCATGAAACCGGAGACATTACTTCTCGGGCTGATCGACGATCCCGTTTGCCTCGGCACGACACCGACCATCGTGTCCAGGACATACATTACGATTTGCTGAGACGATCAGAGTGGATCAAGCGAGGATGGACATTCCAGGAACTTGTTTTCTCCAAACGTGTGGTCTTCTTCTTCAACGACAGAATCACGTGGGAATGTTCTCACGCAGTATCGGACGATACTTGTCCGGCACAGAGCATCATCCGCCACCCTTATCAAGAAAGCTTCTTTCCCAAGACCCAAGGATTCAATGACTTCCCCTGGCCAGATTTAGAAGAGTACCATCGCCTTGTTGCTGGGTACAACGAAAGAAAACTCACACACGCTTCCGACGCTGTTCCTGCCTTCACTGGCATCACTTCCGCCCTTTCAACATCTTTCACAGGTGGCTTTCTGTTTGGGATTCCGGCCCAGTTCCTCGATGTCGCTCTTCTTTGGCAACCGCTTTCGATCCTCAAGAGACGGAAAATGCACTCGACCTGCAAAAAGCAAGCCGCGCTCCCCAGCTGGTCTTGGCTGGGATGGCAAGGAGAGCTTGACCTCAATCTATGGGCAAGTGGGTACGATTACATGCATAAGAAGGCGGCATCTACTCGAGGAAATGGCCCGCTGCGAAAGACATCTATTCAAATCAAATCCATCGTACAGTGGTATTTACTTGATGGCCAAAGTAAAACCACGCGGATTTTCAACAGTGCCCACCGGTATCGCTACTTGAAGAACGATCAGAACGCCGACCTACCCGACGAGTGGCGACGAAATAAGGAATCACTGTCGACCGACGAGAATTACCGGTGCACATACTCTCACCCCTCTTATCCAAACGCAACCTTCAATTATCCCATTCCGACTACCACCACTCCACTCGAAGATGTTTCTACCATACAGACATCACTACTCACTTGTCGGGCCACTCGAGCATTTTTCCGAATTGGTGAGCGATGCTGGGCTCCCCACAAGTGTCTATCCGTCGATATTATAGACAAGCATGGCGCGTGGGCAGGTTCTCTTCGACTCAATCATCGGCGATTTGACATCGTGCCCGAACTCAGATCCAACGCCCGATGGGAGCTGATCGCGATCTCCGAAGGTGTCGCAGAGAATGCGAGAAGCGAAGCTGCTCTACTCGAGGAATGGAACCACCCCAAAAGACCACGAGATGGACGACTTTACGAGTTCTATAATGTAATGTGGATTGAATGGAAAGGTAAAATCGCATACCGAAAGGCCCTCGGACGCGTCCTCAAGAGCGCATGGAACACGGCTGCGAAAGAGCGCATTGATGTTATTTTGGGTTAGATTCTCTTAGGGCGTCTGCATCTCTCTGTGACTGCACCGCACCGCACCGCACCGCACCGCATCGCATCGCATGGTTTCGCATGGTTATTGCTATTTTGGGTTGCATTACGGCTGGGCTTCATGGAACTCAGGGCTCAATATGCATTCAACGGCGTACGGTATATCCGCTTGTTTCTCTACTCTTCTCCCAACTCCTCTCCCCTCACTGGAACTCCAATTGCATAATGCTAATTTCGAGGTACCGATGATTATTCAATTGGTTTCCTCGGTTGCCTCACTCCATGGCATTCGTAAACTATTCTTACTCATATATCTTTGAACAAATGCCCATTATATTTCATTGAATACCGATGGTCATGTACAGCGTGTGCCTCTTACATCATGGAGATTAATCATCCCTTCCATCACTATGTCCTACAGTCTCTTCGTGATGACTCGTCATCATTCACCTTCACCGTTTGTCTTCACCGCCAACGGTCTCTCGGCTCGCACGTGATATGTGGGACACGAAAATGATTGTTACATCCGCAAGCTTCTCACTCTAGACCAGCCGGCGCACCTTGTCGACCTTACATTTCACGTCTGGCAGTCTAATAGGCCAAGAGATCAAGGTGATTAACAAACCAACCCAGTGTCTTACTTCTGCAGCACAATCTTCAATCGCCAGCCACCACGACTAACGTACCAAACGCACCGCGGCGGGTAGGTAGACCCACCCAGTCGCAATTCCGCGCTCACCGTTGGCACCATGCAACACATCGCTAACCTCCTAGAGAATCTAGAATCTAACGAACCTACGATTACCTCCAATTCGTCGTCAACAAGACCGATTAGCGAAATGCCATACCTTCTCCAAGTGCCGAACGCAAAGTCCTCCCGGCATCCCTACGTCCTTGACGACCACGACGCTGAGAAGTACTCAAAGTACTTTCTAGCTTGGGGTTGGCCGCTTACGAGCCGCCTCGACGATAGTACGGAAGCAGTCCCGGATGCGGGAATGAAAGAGAAAGGAGTCAAGAAGGAGACTTGCAGGTGGATGTGGAAGGAGGAGGCAATTAGGAGACTGAATGAGGCGCAAAAGGAGATTAAGAAGGCGAAGAAGAGCGAAGAGGAGCGCGGGAATGGGGGTTGTAAGAGCTTGGAGGAGATACAGAAGAAGTGCACAGAGGAGTAATAGGATTGATGAGCATGAGCGAAGGCGTGGTTAGAGGAGAATTAGGATTGATGAGCATGAACGAAAATGAATGAAGGGATGATGGCCGAAGTTTCAGGAGGGGCATTAGGTGGAATTAAGGAGCTGCAACGATACCCTCGAGCATTCGAGAGTCGGAAGGAGCGTTGGCAGAGTCGACCATCGCACTGGGATATTGAGTGCCTTCCTCCTCCGAAGGATGTGTCATGTGTTCTTTCCTCTCTAGTATATATATAAGCCTTCCATGCTTTCCCGCGAATAATACACTGGGACTGCGGAGGGCCTGTGGCCTGCAGTCTTCACGCTTGTCAATTGTGTAGAAAGCGGGTCGAAATCCGTAAGCCGAGTCCTCAAAATCTATTGGGCGCCATATCCTCGTCCCCTTTCCAGGCGCGTTATACTCCCTCTACACTCTTTACTCTTCCCACTACTCCCTGGCCCGGATAATGCCGAGCCGGTCGCACCTTCTCCTCTCCGTCGACAATAACTTATACCCCTTCTAATCCGAGTATCCCGGTCCTGGGTCCGAGGAGCTCCCGCCAGTGATTCTCGCATAGAGAGCTTTCAAGCTCGGCAGTTGACGGCGACGACCGCGAACTGGATTTCGATCACCGCGACTATGACCGTTTTTCCAAACACGTAGGATATGTCTGGTGAGCTGTTGAGTTCGAAGAGAGGAATGAGTCGGAAGCATGCGATTATAACCGCGCAAGCGCCGAAGCTGATGACGGACAGAACGGGGATTTTGCGACGAAGTGACATTTGGAGGTTCCAGACCGTGGAGATGGAGAGGATGAAGATATAGAGGCCTTCGAATATGTTCTGGAGTTTGGCTTAAATTGCGGATGACATGGAGAGTAGTCGTCTGAAAGTGGGGAATCTTACCAGGATTGAGGGAACGATGAGAAGAATGAGCTTGTTGAAGCATACAGCATCTGGATGGGTTCCAGAATGCAGAATCTCGTCCAAGGGAGTGCATTCCAAGCATGCCAATAGGCTGTAGGCGTCAGTCAGATCTGCACAACAACCCTTTCGCGGCTACGGAACTTACACGTTGACGATCCAAATGCTTACATTGAGGACCATGTCGCATTATACCAACTTTTGAAATATTTTATCTAGCGAAAGTCGCAGGTAGAAGAACAGAAAGGCGGATTTTATCGCCCAGTGCACGGTGTAGTAGATGATTTCTTCGATAAACCACCACGGGAACGGTTAGATTACGCATCAAGAGAAGTCTTTCGGTCGCTTACTTTGACAATTTCGAGCTGCTGGAAGGGTTGCAGAGTTGAGAAGTGACTTCGTAATTGGTAAGTGAACGCCACGAGAATCGGTAATGGTGGCTTATAGTCCACCTCCCTCTTATAGGAACATATGCAGCACAACTTGTTGTACAATGTTAAAAATCTCTATCTCAAGAATTAGTCGAACAAAATGGGTCAGTGGAAGATGGGGCCTTGGACATTCCGGTACAGCAATTGCTATCCAGTCATCGGTACCCCATGTTCTCAAAATAAAGACTCGGCAGTACAATTTTTAGAAAGACTGAAGCGGTGCCAAAGAAAAACGTAATATAAGCCACTGCATAAGCTATTGGCTGAAGAGTCGTCAAGCCCATGGCGGAGAACAGCAAAGACAGGTTTCTCCAGGAGACTCGAAATCACAATGAGCAGAAACAGGACAGGAGCATTCGTGTAGTGGAGGAAGATATCGTATTTATTTCAGCAGCCTCATACCAGCTCCGTGTCGCCTCAATCCAGCTCAAGGCAAGGTCTAAGCTTGCTGGAGTATTTAGCATAGCCCCACTCCCGTTAAAATTGTCGTCATTGGGTAAGATGAATGCAGCAGTTGACGCATTCGGACATTTCTCTTGCCTATGTTTCGGTGCGGGAAGGACCCCAATGCGACAAGACAGCGTTCCGCTCTAGGATCTCCTTCAAACCCATGATTAGCTTGGAATGTTAGTTTCTTTTGAGATCTTCGCATAAAAATGAAAGGGTTCCAGTACGGATCTGGCTTGGGGCTGCAAGGGAACAGAGCTTGAAGAGATCGTCAGGACTCAGAACCGTTTCCTATCAGCAAAGAGCCTCTACGAGATCCTTGATGTTCAGGAGGTCGTAGGCAACGGTTGCGTGGGAGTAGCATCGGTAGTGCGTTTTCGGCTTATATGAGAGGTAGTTATTAACCTTCCGACCCACGGCAAGCGCAGAGGAATCCAGGAGAATAGTCATGGTGTGGCCATGGACGGCACGATGGCCCCCATTGAGAACCTGGTAGGCAACGGGTGGCAGGTTTCCGGACCCTGGTTCGACTCGGAAAAGTAAGTTCACAGAGGTTGGAGAAATGCCGATTATCTCTTCTTTGGGCGGTTTTCGCTCATAAAACCGCCAAAATCCTAATGGCATGGGCCGCTACGGCGGTCAAGTCCCGCTGGGCGTCCTGCCCACAAGCGGCAGAACCATATTGCAGGAACCTTGACACAAACTGGCGTTAAACTGGGCACGACTACTGGACTTGGTATCCGCAAGAGTTTCTGGTGCTGTGACACCGAAGAGCCTAATACAGGCTCACACATATTCTCCAATACCAGGAGCAAAAGGAAGAAAGACGAATCAGCAGGTGTTAGTTGGCACTCCTTCGTGTGTTGCTTATGCAGGCCCCCCGGTGCAATTAACATGCCGCAGATGTTTGAACAGAGACGAACAGATACAGCAAAAGATCGCCCACGACAGTCGGGTGTTACGAAGACTTCCCTAGGGGTGGGTAGGGGAAGCCAACGGTGTGGTCTGTGTGGCAGTTGAGAAATGGGGCTCTGAAGCGATCAATGATGTTGGTATTTGATCGCTGGACAAACCTACTCGAAAAAAGCGGCTGTCAAATTGAGAATAGCAAGGTGCCTGTCTCGCATGTTTGCAGAGGTCTCGATTGGAGGGTGGGTAAGATTAATCAGGTTGATAATCGTATTACAGTGCGGGCTTCCTTCCTGCGACCCCGGACCTCAGAGCCCCGTACCATCTCTCTTCTCTTCTCTTCTATCTCTTTTCTCCAGATCGTCCCAGTGTTTCGGGTGTCATCAACCCTAGTCATGGACACCTTGAAGGAGATGGTGCAGACTGATGCCACCCACACAATCGGCGCAGCGGCACTGCTTGGAATTCTTTTTCACCTATCAATCCGCCCGATTGAGTTTGAATTCGTCATGTTCCATTTCATGGCGGGCTCCCTTTTGTCCTTCGGTGGCTTGATCTTCGCTTTTGTTAGACTGAGCGAATATGGTGTGCTTGGAGGATTTATGAAAGCATCGCTTTTTGCGGGCGGATTCAACGCAGGCCTGCTCTCTAGCATTGCCATCTATCGTCTTTTCTTCCACCGCTGCCGAAGTTTTCCTGGGCCCTTTCGCGCTAAACTCACTCGATTCTACGCTGCCAATCTGTCAGCGGAGAATGTGCAGTATTACAAGGAGCTAGCCAAGATGCACGACAAGTATGGTGACTTTGTTCGCACCGGCGAGTACTACCTTCGAAACAGACAAAAATTTAGAACTTATCATGAAAGCAGGTCAACGAGAGATTAGCATCCTTCGCAAATCGGCTGTTCCCCTGATTTACGGGCCAAATTCGGAATGTCTGAGGTCGACGTGGTATGGTCAGACCGGTAATGACCCAAAGAAGTGTTCAATACACATGACGCGAGACTTCAATGACCATCGTATGCGACGGCGAGCATGGGACAGAGGCTTCTCTATCAAAGGTATGCTCACATATATTAGTATCTCGGCCAATGCTTACAGAGGTCAGCGCTGGCGACACACGAGCCGAGAATCAAAGCGAAAGCAGACTTTTTCATGAGCCAATTAGCAAAGAGCTCTGGAAAACCTATGGATATGTCAGCGTGGGCAATGTACTTTTTCATTTGATGTTATGGGAGAAGTGGGCTTTGGCAAAGACTTTAACAACTTAGCCAGCGGTGTGGAACACCCTGCTATCAAAGGCGTTCACTCACATATGGCCATGCTTGGTATAATGAGCACCGTTCCATGGCTACTCAATGTTCTCGGCTCAATCCCTGGTGCAGCAGCTGGTTATTCCGAATTCTTCTCTTTCTGCGCGGAACAGATCAGAGAAAAACACAAGGTCAGGGTTTCATCAACAGTGAAACCGACCGACTGATCAGACTCACCCGATTTAGACCTAGGATGGCGAGAAAATTCCGCAGGACATTGTATCGTGGTTGCTTAAGGCAGTGAAGGACAAAGAAGCATCGGCATCGCCCAGCCCGGCAGCCTTAGAGGATGATTCCCGAGTCGTGATTATCGCTGGAAGGTAAGCGTTCGTCGTCAGACATACTCCCCGAGTGCGTACTTACGGTTGACAGTGAGACTACTGCGACTACTCTGGCGGGCGGTGCCTATTACCTCGCTAAGTGCCCCGAGAAACAGAAGAAGCTTCAAAAGCTTTTAGACCAAGCCATGCCAGGTGGATACGGGCAGTGGAGCTGCGACGCCGTAAAGTCTGTCTCTTACCTTGATGACTTTATCAACGAGACTCTGCGATTGAAACCAGCGCTACTCACGGGTGGACCACGAGAGACACCGGCGAAAGGCATGCATGTCGACGAAGTATTCATACCTGGCAACACGAATGTGCTAATCTCCACGCATCTCATTCAAAGGGATCCTCGATGGTGGCAAGAACCCGAAGAATTTATTCCGGAACGCTTTGGTGAGAAGCGAACGGAGATGGGAACAGACAAGGCGCCATACTTGCCTTTCTCACTGGGTATGTTACCCATTTCAACATTTGCCCGACCGCTTGACTATTCACTGACTCTCAATAGGTGCCTACGGTTGCCCGGCAAGAATGTCGCCCAAATGAGCCAGCGCACCTCTCTTTCGGCGATTGCACAAAATTTTGATGTTTCATTTGCTCCGGGAGAGATGGGCGAAGAATTCGATAAGGAGGTGTTGGACGCATTTACAGTGACGCTTCCTCCTATTCAACTACAATTCACTCCAAGAAAGAGGCAGTAGGCGGTTGGGCATATCCTATTGTGAGCTGGCAATTTTGAGCATTGATGATGGGCTATGAGCTACGGCTCTGCTTGGCATGCTTCCGGTAGATCCAGATAGTTCAGTCATGGATAGCTCGTTCCTGGTTCACGCTGCGTGTTGCATGTTAGGTACCGTTCGATTGTGCGCTTCAGGTTAGCAGGGTTGCCGTCGCTGTCGATTATGTTCCCAACAAACATAGACAAATCCAAGATCATGCCTTGCTTTACAATGCAATAGAAAATACTTAGCTGTTTTAATGGCAAGTGCCTTTGAAGCTTCGGTTCGTGTTCTGTCCGGTGACTGGGCGTTTATCTATCGCAAACACGGTTCGGTCACACAGATCCACCCTTCGTTGACTCCAATTCGCGATGAATTTCGCTTTCGGATCCGTTTCGTGCTCTAGTAGATGGAAGCTAGACAGAGATCAACGATTGAATTCTAGAAAAAGATATCTGGCTAGAATCTACCTTTGATGCATGTGTTGTCTCGACTTGTTCTCAGATTGTTCTTCACTCTCCATAGATCGTCCTTGGGTGCTGCGTTTCTCCACAACGCCACCACACGAAACAGTCCGTGCGCCGGCAACCTATTCCCCGATAGACAGCAGCCAGCGAGGCGTTCTCAAAGCTTGTCTTGACAGCCGCTTCACGTACAAGGTAACAGCGGTATTCCATCTTGAACCCAAGACCATGTTGTTGTGTTGAGACAACCGAGTGGATGCAACCGGCAATGCCTCCCTTGACATATCATGCCATTCATTGCAATATTGGACACGCCGGTGAAGAACATGATCCTTTACGAATTGCGCCTATTTTTACCTCGACCCAGCGCTAAGTCTCTCTCAGAAAAGGATAACTACAGTTTTTCGACTTGTATTGTCTTTGGATTAATTACCTTTGTCCCTAATCGATAACAGCGGCAAGTGCACGTCGCTTTCGCACTTCAACTCCACGCCTCTAGTCTGGACGCGCTGTGAAACTTTACCGCCTTCCTATCCTCGGCTTCCTTCAGCTCCTAGCTCCTAATCCCAGCGACCTGCATGCTTCCTCGGGGCCTGACCTGGGCTTGCAACCCTCGTGCGGGGGACAGCAGGTCGCACTTTATTTGCACTGCTACGATTGGCTCCCGCTCAAGAACCCCACTCCCCATTCTGTGGAAGCTGCCAGCTATCGTCCTGTCGTTATCGTTTTCAGATCTCCCTGTTCGAAACAAGTTCTGATTTCTCCCCCTTTGAGCAATCAAGGATGAGGGCGTAAGTTATTAAAAGATACAATCATTTCAGGCCCTTCTTTGGGACTCGACCGTCAGCAGAGTATATAACAGGCTGGGGAGGATGCTCTCCTCTCACATCAAAATTTATCCCGCATTCAATTCCAATTCCCCTTTCTATCTTCAAGATCCAAGTTCTACTGTGTAGAAAAGCTCTTTGAAAGCTCTTCTTTTTCAACATGAGTTTCCTCAACAAGATCCGGTCCGGTATCAGGTCTGACCATACGCTCCATCGCGTAAACTTGGAGTGCTCGAAAGCAGCCAGGGCTCTGCCATCCTCCTCATTCGAATACGTCCTCGAGAAAGTGCCTATCGTTCAATGGCTTCCCAAATACAATCCACGCTGGGTTCTCAACGACATCCTCGCCGGGATTACAGTCGGCGTGCTCCTTATTCCCCAAGCATTAGCTTATGCGAAAATTGCTACAATCCCGGGGGAGTTTGGCCTCATGTCAAGCTGGCTACCCAACTTCCTGTACTTCATCATGGGGACATCGAAGGGTAAGCTCTCGCCATTCCAATAGCAACGAATCTGACTGATAGTCCAGACATGTCTACCGGCCCTACGTCCCTGATGGGTCTCTTGACGGCGGAAATCATCCGGGATGTCGCATCTGATGGGGCATCTCCGCAAGCCATCGCTTCCGCTGTGGCGATGTCTGTTGGGATCTACTCTCTGGTAGTTGGACTTTTCAAGCTTGGCTTTCTCCTCGAATTCGTATCCATCCCAGTGCTCAACGGATTTGTATCGGCAGCGGGAATTGTTATCATGCTCGGACAGATCCCTTCCCTCTTTGGTGTAACTGCCCGGAGCGGGACAGCAAACATTATACATGACCTAGTTGTCAAAGTCCCGAAGTATAAGGTCCCAACGACGGCGATTGGATTATCTGGGATATTGCTCCTTGTGCTGTTGCAGAAAATAGGACAACGCTGGGGCAAACAGAGCAAGGTAATATGGCTCCTTTCTCTCGCCCGAAGCGCTATTGTCCTTGTCATCTTCACCGGAATTAGCTTTGGCGTCAACCACCGCTTCGTTCTCAAGAAGGAAGACCCAATCTTCGAAATTAGCAAGGTCAAATCGACACACATACCGACGCCTCGTATGCCGTCCACAGCGCTTGTCCAGACAGTGTTCAGCCGCGCTATAGCTCCATTCCTCGCAGCCTCCATCGAACATCTCGCCATCGCGAAAGGATTTGGACGCAAGAACAATTACACAATTGATCAATCCCAAGAGCTTGTCTACCTAGGCGTTACAAACTTCTTCAATAGCTTCTTCTCTTCCATGGCAGTCGGGGGCGCCATGTCCCGTACCGCGGTCAACTCAGATACCGGCGTCAAGTCGCCCGCGTACGGCCTTGTTGCCGGTAGCTTTGTCATCCTGGCCATCTACCAGCTTTCCGGCGCGCTTTTCTGGATCCCTAAAGCGACCCTGGCAGCCATCATTGTTACTGCTGTGTGGCACATCATCTCCCCACCTTCGGTCTTTTACCAGTACTGGAACACGTCTTTGATCGACTTTACAGCAAGCATGCTATCTTTCTGGGTCACTTTATTTGTCAGCACAGAAATCGGTATCGGGTCTGCTGTCGGCTTCAATATTGCCTACCATATACTTTCAAATGCCTTCTCTCACGTACGGCGGGTTCAAGATGTCACTGATCTAACCCAATCTTCTGCTACACGCCAAGTCCCATTTAGTGGAATTCCCGACGATACTCAAGTCTTCCGCTTTACGTCCCCGGTTATCTTCGCAAACGCCTTCCGTCTGAAATCCCAATGTCTCGACTCCGTTCAAACCTGCAACTCGGGTTCCATACTTGCCCTCAAAATCCAACAAGCGGAACGGAACTGGAGCGTATCTGGAGCGCGTCGTCTTAAAAGTTTCCGCCAGAAGGCTGGGATCATCAATGAACCGACGGGGATTAAAGCTGTGGTCCTCGACATGAGTATGGTTACTTGTATCGATACGACGGGATTGGTAGCCTTGAGCGACTTCAAAGAGGATCTGAAGAAATTTGGTGGGGAGGAGGTGGAGCTCAGGTTTGTAGGAGTGAGAGAGGAGGTGAGGTGCGTATTTGATAGGTTTGGGTGGGGCATGCATGATGCAGATAGCGATTTCCATGCTCCGGAGGGTACATTGGAGAGGATGAATGAGTATAGCAAAGGCTGGAGCAAAGTGTATACCTGTGTTGCGGATGCTGTCAGTGATAGGTGTGGGAGAGATGCGGGTGGGGTCGTGATTGAGGATATTTGTATTGTGGGGAGTGAGAAGGTTTGAGCCGCTCTATTGCTTAGTTTAAATTGATATATTGTCTATTCGCCTTTCGGTTTGCGGTGTTGCGAGACGATGGGCGTCAGGCATGGATAAGAACGTATCATGCTTCCGCCCTCAGAATGGGCAGAGGTAGATAGATATAGATGCACCTTCTCTCTGCTCATGGGTATGCAGTGAGATCAAACCAGGAGGGTTGTTGCGCGCACACTTATGTTTGCTTTATGCACACTCTTGGCACATTACTTGCTCCACACACACTGTAAGGTTCTGCCAGCGCAGCTCTACTGATCTAGCAAACCGTGTATGTACTCAAATTTGAAGATTACTCCATGCGATGTTTTTCTGATGCCCC
This sequence comes from Clohesyomyces aquaticus, assembly GCA_002105025.1. Taxonomy (NCBI): domain Eukaryota; kingdom Fungi; phylum Ascomycota; class Dothideomycetes; order Pleosporales; family Lindgomycetaceae; genus Clohesyomyces; species Clohesyomyces aquaticus. Next base: position 405,548 of record MCFA01000005.1, read on the forward strand.
TAAAAAATATCGTTCTTCAAGTCGCAATACTCACCGATGGATAGAGGGCCACAGCGGTTATGATGTCGTTGCTTCATGTTCTACAATGCTCAAACACTATACTAGCCTTGATTTGGTTTTTGTCCAGCTTCACTGTGGCATTTCACGAAGCTGGAATGATGTGGTAACACCAATGACTGCGGTATTGTCCAGCCTCACTGCGGCTAATTCATCAGTCAATATGCACCCCTATATAAGCTTCTTGCGGCCGCAAGAAGAGTTTATTCCTAGTTCCCAAACCCCCAAAACAGAACTCGAAAAGGGACTTCTATTTACTGTTAAGCGGAGGTCTTCTTGAATGTCAAGACGTCGAAGCCCAGTCATACTTCAGTGACTCATCATTGTGCTCGGAGAGAGCCTTACCGCGGCCTTATCAACACTCTGAACCCAACACTGTCCTTGCTCGACGTGAATTTCCTATAGCACATTGTTATTCCACGACCCCCCAAGTCTCGACGGCTCTTTGCCAACACCTCACTCAGCGTTTCAGGACCACTGCCCCTGCTCGACGTTTTCACAGACCACATTGTTTCTTCCTATCCCGCAAGTCTGGGACATTACCGTCACTGGGCAATCTCTCGGACCGCTATAGCACATTGTCAAGGTTTCATCTTCATGCACTGCCCGTACGGGGTATACAGCCACAAATCCAACAGTCGTACAAAATCACTATCAGTGAAAATGTCTGTGGCTCCTAGGGACAAGGATATAAAATATTTCCCATATCGGGCCCTGATTCTCCTCATACAACTCATAACCTCATCTAAGCACTACATTTTAAAAGCAAAAAGCAAAAACCCCGAGATAAACGACACCACCGATCCCACACTCCAGCCGTGGTGGATCTCCACCACTACCTCCAAGCTTTCCTCTTTGTCTTCCTCTTTCTCTTCCTCTTTCTATTCCTCTTTCTCTTCCTCTTTCTCTTCCTCTTTCTCTTCCTCTTCCTCTTCCGCTACACACGCGGCATTGTCAAAACCATCGCCTACGCCCTCCAACGGCGCATCCCCATCCCACCAGACCCGTCTTTCCACCCGATATACATCACTGTCTTCCTCCCCACCATCAACCTCCCCATACCGGAACTGTACGAATGCCTGACGTCAATGCTCTCGCCCTCCATCAGCTCTCTAATAATCAGCACAGAGGACACCATCGCCCCGTCCCAGGAAGCCGCCTTCCGAGCGCAATTCCCCGACCCATACATCGCATTGATTCATCGCGAGCATCCGTCCCGCCGCTAGTAAACTGCTCACGCCATGAAGTATGTCAAGACACCTCTCCTAATCCTCTGCAACGACCACACCTTCTAGCCCTCCCGCTCCACTTTCCTCCTATCCCTCCTCGCGCCCTTCACCGCCTCCCCCAACACCGCGGTCGCCGCACCCGTAATCCGCGTCCGGCGCAACCCCCACGCCCTCTACTCCACTGCATGCCTGTGGAACTTCCTAGGAATAACCTACCTAATGCGCCGCGCGTTCGAGTTCGTCGCGACCAACACCCTCGACGGCGGACTCTCCTACATCGCCGGCCGCTTCAGCGTCTGGCGCTCCTCAATCTATACCTCCGAACCCTTCCTATCCGCCTACCTCTCCGAGCACATTTTCTGGGGCCGTGTCGGCCCCTTGGGTTGTGACGACGACAAGTTCCATACCCGCTGGGTCTCGAATTATGGATGAGATATCCAGATCCAGGGCGGTGTTGAAATAGTCGTTGAAACGGAGTTGGGCGTCTGGCCGAAGTTTATCGAGCAGTGTGTAAGGTGGAATAGGACTACATTTGGGAGTAATCCGACGCATCTTACGGAGGGGACCACGTGGTGGAAGCATCCGTGGACGACGTATTCGCAAGTCCTGCATACTCCGATTCGGTTTTCGCTGTTCTGGGAGGCTGGTATGGCGTGGTTGTTGTGGGCCGGAATGCAGGATTTGGGGCATACGGAGAAGGATAGGGGGATTGCGGTGGCTGGCCTGGTGGCGTGGACGTGAAGCATGAAGGCGGTATCCGAAGGATGTGGTGTACTTTCCAGTGTACCTCGTTTTCGCAGATTTCATGTCGTTTTTGAAGCTGTATGCGATAGTTACGTGTTGGAATGTGTACTGGGGAACCTCAGATAAGGCGAAAGAGAAAGAGCCTGACGTTGACGCCGAGAAGGCTCCTCTGCTTGGGGAATATAAAAAGGTGTAGATTGTGGACTGTAGAGGAGCACAACCAGCCAGGCTTGTCCTGAAAACTCCAAAGGTAGAACGACGAATGCGGGAAAGGACTCAGGGGTGACTCGACGCATCACTGAGTCAGTTGCATCTCCCAAATCGCGTCAGCGAAACCCAATCCCAAGTGTACTGGGAACCTTTTCCTCGGTCTCGCCCAGGTGGTAAGCTCATCCAACTCATTCATTTTCCATATTTCTTTCCATCCCACCCAGGCGGCAAGCAGAGCGAACTACGCCGCCTCATTCGTCAAATTATTTCCTTTCAATCTTGTGTTATTATCCATAGAATTATACCCTTTCAATATCAGTATTATCATCAATAGAAGCACCCCCACATCAGTCTCCCACATGTACCTTACACTGGCTATAACCATGTATGCACTTGTTGCCAAAACTAAAAACGCAGCGGGTAAAAAGGGAAACCAGATTCGACCAGCAGTCAGCTGCCTCGATGGACTTCAGAGTCTGCGTAGCAAAGTGGGCGAGGAGACCGCTCCAAAATCTGCCGTCGAGTATCCGGAAACCATTGTGGAGAGGACATCGGTATCGACCGAGATATCTACAGCAGGAGTCGCCCCGGCCATATTTTATTCCTTCTCATACTAAAACTACAAAGGTACATTCGCAAAGTCGAGCGCTCCTCTCGCTCGCTGCGTGACCCTTTCCCGCCCAACCTATATCATACAATGCTTTCCCTGTCATATTCTCTTCCTTTCGTCCTCATTGTACATTCCTCCCAAGTCTCATCTACGCCGCATCCGCCGTAATCTCACCCCTCGCCAACCTCAACAACTCCTCTTCCCTCCTCCCCGCCACAAACTTCTCCCGCACCAGCTGTCTATCCGCCTCGCTCCTCTCCTTAAACTCTTCAATCTCCCGCACCTCCTCTTTCTCCTGTTCTGTCGCCTCAATAACCTCAGCTTTCGTGACACGGATCAGTTCCGCGAGGATCTGGGACTCAGCGATCATGCGGATGTCGATGTCGTGGGTGGGTTTTGCGGTAGCTGTGGTCGATGATGATGGTGTTGGTGAGGATGGTGCGGAGGTAGTCGTCGCTTGTGCGGGCTCGGTGTAAATGTACAGTTTGCAGGGTCCAGCTGGATCTGTGTGGCGCGAGACCTCGATGGGGACTATGGGGTTGCGGTATTTTATCCGGGGGAGCATTTCGCGCCAGAATTTCCTGATGCTCCAATATTAGCCTGGGTTCTTTCTTGTGTGGCCGCTGGGGCGTAGAATGCGCACTGCGGGTAGTATTCTTTCGAGCGAATCCGCGGTCAACTACTACATTTTTCTTCTCTACGAGAAGCTATGCCGACGATGAAAATTATGGGAAGGGCGAAGACATACCTAGCACCCCGATGTCCACCGTCAATCTTATTATTGAACTCCATACTGATCTTGGTGACTTCTTTTGGTAATTTGAGGGCGCCGGGCCCGACCCGTATCCATAACAGCTAGAATGTATACGTCAACACCATCCCCATGAATAACTCCAGCACATAATCCCCGGCCCTCAATCGGTCTTAGTGGTATCGAATCAGGGCCGTAGGGTGGAGGTGATAGGCGGGGTGGGGGAGGAGACGGTGTACCTTCTGCACGCATAATTAGCAGGACGAATGAATGTGAGTCGCATGGTATGGAACGCTTACTTCGCGCAAAACGCGCATCCGCTTCACTATGTTCACCATTTTGTATATGGGATGTAATTATCGCTCTCCAAAACGCGAATGCGGAGGTATCGCGAGATTTTGAGATGGACGGCTGATCTTCGGACAAGGCTCGCCCCCGATTGGCCAATGCAACTTCGGCCTTGAAGCTCAGGCTCCTAGTCTCGGAGGCAAAAACATTGTGGCACAATTCAAAACAGCAGTCTGCAATGTCTCATGAAATTGGGAAGTGTGAGAGACATGTTCAGTTGAATAGTAGATGACTGCCTAGATATAATCCCCCCAAAGCCAGCCGATTTTCCTCACCCACACCCAAAGCAGCCTAGTCGTTCTAACCTGCCCCATACCAACACCCATACCGTAACCGTAAACAATCCGTTGCGGATTCCGTCACATTAAAAAGTAAATAAATCCTCCGAGACGCGAGTCCTGGCTAAAATGAATCTGCATGCATGAGAAAGTCGATATGTGCTTGGCGTGGTCGACATCTAAAATCGGTGCAAGGCGTAGGGTCTTGACACGCGCCTTCCAATAAATAAGGGGTCAACTGTTTACGACGCTGGCGCCGGTGCGCCGCCAGCTGCCGGTGGCCCACCTTGCGGCATACGTTTGCTCCTGTGGGTTATTAGTGTGTGTACTCGGATAGACCTCTGGGGGAGTTTACATGAATGACCTGCTCAGCATCGAAATGACAATCATGGGTAACCAAGACGGCATCTTTGCGAAACCCCACAGAATATATCCGATCGGGATGGCCACGCCGTACTGTTGGAGCGGGCCGGTGAACGGGTGCCATAAGCCCTCATACGGTGCGGTGTTCTCATACTCCTTGCTGGCAACGATCTTGACCATCTGGGCGGCGACCGAAGAGGCCTCCATGGTACGGTTCAGAGGGATGTAGCGGACGGTGGGCGCGGGCGCAGACTGGTCGGCCAACGGCTTGGGAATCTGCATGTAGTAGATTGAGGGCGGGCCGACGGACCACGAGTTGCAGAGGATGGGCTGCGCTTCGCAGTCGAGGATGGCGAAGTTGGGGGCATTGGGCGCGGCGGAGAGAAGGGCGACCGAGTCCTGTTCTGTAATCAGTACTTTCATATTTCTTCGTGTCCCAAAACGTGGGGTAATGGGATGGAGGTGGTTGGACGTACATTCCATGCCTTGGTCGCATTCCCACAGAAGCCGTAGCACGTCGAGTTTCCACCGGTGATAAAGACCATCCAGTCTGCCGTCGTCGGGGCGCTGGCCGTGGGGTCGGTGGTCAGCACCTGCTTCCAGTTCTCCTGGTTCAGCTCGTGCTGGACCTTGGAGGCGACCTTTGCTGCTCCAGCGTCGAGCGGCGTGGGTGCGGCGGGAACAGCTGATGAGATAGCATCCTTGGCCTTGTTCAGATATCCCTTCACCTTGTCCAGAATCGGAACCTGGTCCTGGGCGAGGCCGAGCGCTGGGAGCGCAAGAACAACGGCTGATGAGAAGCGCATGGTGGCGGCGATGTGCGGTGAGAGACGGTGGAGAGAGGAGGGCAAGGTTGGTTGGCCTCAACGGTGCTGGTGTTCACGCAGGGTCCCAGAAGGCGGTCGCGCACAAATTGTGGGGACCAGTGGGGTATGGGCGGGCGTCGGAAGATAAAATGGCCGGAGCACGTCTTCAGCAGTCAAGTGAAGTCGCAAAAGCAGGAAGAACGGAGATGAGATGGGTGGATGGGTGGATGGATAGATGGATGGATGGATGGATGGATGGATAGTGCAGGACAGGATGGATGAAGAGAAGAGTGATGATGGTTGACAACACCGCGAAGGCAACCACCGTCGCGGGCGAGTAACTCTGTCTGGAGCCCTGTCACTCTTGGCATGGATCTTGTTTACACGCGAGATTGAACTGGGAGCTCGGGCCCGCTGCCGAGGGCTGCTTCGACCGCGGGAGCTCTGTTCACCCCCAACCCCCTGACTCCCTCATTGGGCCGACCGTCGACATGCTTGAAACTGCGGCATTTCACGCCGAGGTGATTTTGTTTTCGCTGCCTTTTCCTCCCTCTTGACACTTTCTCCTCCCTCTACTGTGTATCCTCCTTTGCTCCATTGACAGACAGGGTCAATTGCACCTTGAGACCGTACAACGGGCCCCTGCTTTTTTTCACATCCTCATAGACCTTACGCACAATGCGGTTCGACAGCCTCACCGCGCTCGTGGCGGCTTCAAGTGCTCTGCTTGGCGTGTCTGCCGGCCCATTGGCAGCCAAGAGACAAGGTGAGCTTGAGCTGCAGCTCCAAACAAGGTCAGATGCTAAGCCAAACACTTCAGATACGACATCTGCGAGTTCCAGTGCTCCCACAGCCGGCCTGGTTGTGGGTACCATGAGCGATGGCAAACCGACCACCTTCGAAGTCATCGCGCCCCAGCCGACCAAGGCATCCTCGGCAGGGTCCAGCGCAGGAGCCTCCGCCACAGCCAGTACCACAAGCACCGAGGAGTCCGCTGTGAGCAGTGCGACATTTTCCAGGACTGGACAGCCCATTCCCGCGAGCACAGAATTCCCCCAATGCCACTCTACCGACGCAAAGCCCTTTTGTCTCCCCAACAACGAGTCGACGCTGTACGTGGACAAGACGTACTACGCGACCTGGAACCCGGATATGCTGCCCATCAACTCGACCGTGACGGTCAAGATCCAGTTCCTGAACGACTCGCTGCAAGAAGTGTGGTCGTCGCCCGAGACAGACAATTCCTGGGGTTTCGTATCAGTAACAATGAAAAAGGAATGGATGCAAGGTACGTCGACCACCCAGCTGCCACCTCCATTTCAGTTCGATTGAAAAACTCACTAACATCTCACTCCCTATCCAGGCTACTCCGCCTACAACCTGACCTTCTACGCCCTGAACTTCGAAGCCAACGACGTGACCAAGAAAGCCATTCCCTACAAAGGCCCAACTGTCCTCCTCACCAACGCCCCAAGCTACCACTACTCGCCTCCTCCGCCCACCAAAGCCCCCGACCGACTCGGGCTCATGATTGGGCTCCCCGTCTCCCTCGGCTTCGTCATCGTCGTCGTCATCGGGCTGTGGGTCGGCATGAGAAAGCATCGCACGATTGGCCTCGGGAACATCATGGGCAAGCGCAACAAAGGCTACGGTGTAGGGAAGAGCCGTCGACAGCGGTTGGGGTTGAAGAAGGGCGCGATTCGGCTCGAGACGAGGTACGAGGCACCCAGGGCCCAGTACCAGGATCCTCCGCGTATGCAGACCCGTCCCCGCGGTGATAGCTTGGGGAGTTTGGTCAGCGAGGACGAGATCCGGCCGGCGCCGCGAGGAGGCAATCAGTTTAGGGATGAGGTGCAGAGACAGAAGACAGGAAGGTGAAAGAATGTACGCAGCGAAGATTTTTAGGTGGGGTGTAGGAGATGCATGTCAATTATTGCTAGGAAAGCATGAGCGCGATGTGTGAGATGATTGGTATAGATTGAGAACTGAAGGGACGGGGTCAGTGTATATATGCACGAGAAGACCAGGTTTATATGATCATGAATGAGAAGGAAAGGTCGTGTTTGGTCCTGCGTTGGACATGTCTAGCGGGATCTGGACAATGGATTGGGCTGGGTCGGGTTTGAGCTGGTTATATACCTCCGTAGAGACCCTGATAGGCTAATTAGATGACCATACTAAGCGTATGCACTCCCGTAAATAATGGTCTCCATTGGAGAGCTTGACACAAGATGTAATATCTCCGTGTACGGTAAGTATGGGCTCTGTGGCCGGAGAGTACTGCTCGGTGTACATCGATGCATTGTGGCCATGGGTCCCTCCAGTTGAATGTGCTCGCCTGACGGAAGCGAGATTGAACATGCTGCTTTTATATGTACCTGGGAAGACGGCACCATTCGTCGAAATGGGTGGTGGGCACTTTTCTTTGACTAGGTGTGGGTGGGAATTGAAGCCGATGGTCCTGCTTGACAGGAGGCACCAAGAAGAGGAGCTCGGCTGGTACAAGGCGTCGTAGACACGTGTTCATGGTTCTGGATAGGCGGGGTATTGAAGTTGGTGTTGCATTGTTAGATCGACCGGAGCATGAAGCCTTGCCTCAGGAGATGATACCGCCCCTCCACCAACTCGCCGCTCCGAGCACAAACACCACTACCATAGCATCGTTCACCACGGTCCGGTAGATGACGCTGTACCTCCCAATCACCCGTACATAACCGCCATACGGCTCCGGCAACATCGCACCGATGCTGCTCAGAATCCCGCCACCCTGTAGCTGGCCCCGTTCTATGAAATACCTCGACGATTGTAGCACGACCTCGAACGTGGCGAACATGTAAAAGAAGTGCTTGAAAGCCTCAGCCGTGGAGGAGGAGTCGATCGTCCAGTCCTCTGATGGGGAGGCATTGGTCCGGGAGAGCTTCGACCCGTCAAAGGGGGTTTTGAAGACAATGTAGACGGCGAGGAATAAGGAGAATACAGAGTGAACGAGCCGCCATATCCAGGCGGAGGACTGTGTCGGTGACGGCTGCGGGGAGGAGCCACTCCCGCTCATGGCTTGGAACATATTCGCCAGACCTGGGGGAAAGTCTCCTAGGGGCCCCGACTGTCCTGGCCCTCCAGGCATGCCGGGCATGCCTCCTGCCCCTCCACCCAGCATTTGCTGCATCATGGCAATCATCGGGTCCGGTTGCCCATCGGTGCCAGGACCTCCTGGTGGGGGAAAGCCAAATGGCGGAGTCTCGGTTCCATTGAAAGCGAACGGCGAGGGCAGGCGGGGCTGAGTGGTAGGAGCGTAGTGATGCTCCGAGATGTCGATTTCGTCGGGGTCTGGAGTTGAGGTCCCGCCCGCAGTGGACGTGTAGCTGGGCCGGGGCGACGCTCCCGGCGAGGGTCGCACTGCACGAGCTGTCAGCATCAAGCAAGTTTTGGTCGTGATAGAGGCCGCAGCCTACCTGGCACATCCTTCTCCACATCACGATGCGTGCCGCCCTGCAGCTGGGAAATGGCCTGCAGCCGAGAGGCCCCTCCGGCCTGAATTTTGGCAGCGCGGCGCTCGCGGCGCAAACGTGCCTGTTTCTGAGCAGGAGACTCTCCGGCGGGGCCCGCCGAGGGGGAGCTTTCGGCGTCGGCCATGGGTGAGTCGGATTGTGGGGAGCGGGCGCCAGAGATAAAATTGTGGTGTTTTGAGGTGCTCCTGCTCTGTCTGATATCAGGCGGGGTCTTGGCGGGAATGTCAATGGGCCCACTTTCCGCGTGACCTGGGGCCACTAGTAGGGGAGCAGGTGAACGTCCTGTCAACCTCATTCGCAGCTCCATCACGATCACCTCGCATTCTCTCGTGCCATCACTCATCCATCCTTCCGTCTCGTCGTCTGCCATGTCGGACTCTTTTTCTTCCCGTTTCGGTTGCACGAAAGCTCCTCGGAAATATTCCCCCGTTGCACATGGCTCGTTCTCTGCAGCATTTACGTCACACTCGACGTTATCAGATTGCTCTCAACGCCTCTGTCCACCGTGGGCCTCTCAAAGACTTAGTTTTACGCCTTCTGGAGAGACTCATGAAATGTCCGCATCCGCATGCCTGGCAAGACCGTGGTCACGCGCTGATCAGTGTCCGCCATATGCAGTGTGCATGCAAGACTTCGACACTTGCATATGCCCTCATTGCATCTGCACCGCGGAAGCTGCAGCTCAAGACCCTGGGCGGACATACCATCTGCATTTCTCAGTCTCTTCTGGGCCGGTCGCTTTCGGGTCCACCATGGAGCAACTCATGACCTGCAGAATGCTTACGGTCCGCTCACCGGGGGGTATGCATGGTACAGGACAGCCAGCCTCCACCACCACAGACAGTTTCTGGCATGTTCTTTTGAATTAGATCATAACCGTGAGTATCATCGTTACCGCGCTCAACAGTTCTGTGTCAAGTGGGAGAGTAAAAACCAAGAATTCGTGTTCGATTGGGTCGGCTTGAAGTTACGACGTCCTGTGTTTCCGCGGCACCTTGAGAGATCGGGGCATTGGGGATGCATCGGTGTGCACCGGCGAGCACGCAGACCTTCCCGGCACGGCTTATCTGCCCCAGCCGAGAACCGGTCTCTGCCATCACCTCAGCCGCCGCAGATTCGTTGACATTGCTCGCCTGCTTGACAGTCAGCCCCTAGAACAACCAACACCATCGCGATATTTACCGCGTATGGCAATATAACAACCCGATTGCTTCCTCCAAGATTAGACTGTCTTCAGATTCGCTGGTCTTCTTGAGTTCATATGATGTCGGCAAAGAACGCCATGGTTAGGTGCCGTGACGAATTTTCTATCAACACTTCGACCGGAGGTCTTTGAGTTGTTAGTAACACTCACGTGCGGCTAACGCGGCCAAGTCATCTCTTCGTAGCATGGGATGGAGGCGCATGTGGTGCGTCCGTTGTCGATATTGGTGAAGCGGTGATAAATTGGTCATGGTGTGGCGCTGCATGCTGATCCAAATGCGAATCAGAGAGACATGATTGTGACCGTACCAGCGCTGTCAACTGAGAGAGCACTGTCCTGCACACCGGGAGAAGCACTAGGAAGACCCTTACTTCCACCTAGACCTTCAAATTCGTCAGTCCATCACGCTTCTTCTCCTCAAGCCGAAGGCCTTCCAGTTTCAGAACAAGTCAGTTCAGCCTTCAAGATGAGGAGATTCGCCAGGCTCCAGAGACTCGGGACCCGAAATTCGGCCCTTCTGCCCGTTCCATCTTTCGGGAACCAGTTTCGGGGTCACGCCGCCCACGCAGGTCTTCCAAACAAGGATTCGTATTGGCGTCGGGTTCCCCAATGGGAAGGGGTTCTTCCTGAAGATTTCCTGAGCTATCGGTGGCAAGTAAGTCTTGTTTCCATCCCTGTGGCTCTGCCTGTCGCTGGGTATCACTGACCGCCCAGGTTGCCAACACGGTAAGCAGTGGCGTGAAGCTCGTAAAGTTCTTGTCTGTCGCCCTGCCCAGTACTCTTGCGACTTCCACCAATCCGCGGTTAAAACACATTGAAACGAGGGATGCCTTTATTGAGGATGCTGCGAAGGGGCTCTTGGCAGCTCCCATGGCGATTCGACTGACCCCTCATATTCTGAGCGTGATTGACTGGAGTGCCCCTCTGGACGACCCGATCAGGCGGCAATTTCTCCCACTGAAATCGGCTATGGTTCCCGACCATCCAGAGTTGACTTTAGATTCTCTGCATGAGGAGGCGGACTCACGTAAGTGCTGATCATCTCCCCAAGCCCCCGAAACCTGATCGTAGTAGCTGCTCCCGGGCTCGTGCATCGATACCCAGACAAAGCCCTGTTCCTCGGTAAGATCCCCAACTCTTTTCTTTAAGCGCAGGACTCTTTATCTGTCCTTGTGTTGTTAACGAGAATATCCAGCAACTTCGATATGCCCTGTATATTGTCGGTTTTGCACGCGTTCATATGCGATTGGGGCCAGTACCGATACAATAGTCAAGTCCCCACAGAAGCCTTCTCGTAAGCGGTGGGAGGTAGTCTACCAGCATATCGAACGGACTCCAGCACTCCAAGACATTGTAGTCTCCGGCGGCGATGCATACTATCTTCAGCCAGAGGACGTCAAAGAAATAGGCGAACGGTATGCTTGTTTCACACGGTGGAGAATCCCGCTGATCCAAGCTCTTTTAGACTTTTGACGATTCCCCACATCCAGCGGATTCGGTTCGCGTCGAAAGGGTTGGCCGTCGCCCCTTCTCGTACCAATGACCCAAAAGACACGTGGACACGCTCCTTCATCGATCTGACAAACTTGGGACGTGAACTCGGAAAGCAGGTCTGCCTGCATACTCACTTCAATCATCCGAACGAGATTACGTGGGTTACAAGGGAGGCGGCCAGATATCTGTTCAAGGAGGGTGTGATTGTCAGGAATCAGTCAGTGTTGCTGAAAGGTGTCAACGACGATGTGGAGACTCTGGGAAAACTTATCAGGGACCTTGCAGATATGAACATTCAGCCAGTACGTCATAAAAACCTGATTCGCGCCATGGCCACACAAGAACCATGGCTAGATCAAGGCCTTGGTTCAAGCTGTGCATTCCGATCCGAATTCGAATCGCCAAACATGCATCAGCATCTTAGCTTCCTATCCAATAACTCCAGCTAACGCCCGCGTAGTACTACGTATACCAATGCGACCTCGTCCACGGCATAGAAGACCTACGCACCCCTCTAAGCACGATTCTTGAACTCGAACATCGGCTGCGTGGGACAATTGCCGGCTTCATGATGCCATCTTTCGTTGTCGATCTGCCAGGTGGCGGTGGTAAGCGACTTGCATCGACCTACGAAACCTACGACCGGAGCAGCGGGATATCGACATTCAGGGCACCAGGCCTGTCTGGGGAGAAAGGATCCCGCGTCTATCGATACTTCGACCCGGCCCAAGATATGGATACGGCGGAGAGGACCCCGTGTCCGATTCATTAAGTGGGGAGTTTACCACAAAAGGAAAGAATGCGCTCCATCAATATTCCTCGACGCGTGCTCAGTTTTTCGACTAGAGGAGAAAGCCGGGTGTTCATGCAACGCGAAGGGTGGCATGAGAGCAACACCCCCTCACTATGATCAAGCGTCCCATGTAGACGACATTCCATTGCCTCATTTGGATATCGAACTTGGCTAGGATCCTTCTCTCATCAACCTTTCCAAAATTCTTTTAAATATTCCTGTACTCGGTTAAACAAAATACGTATTTTATCCTATTGTCGCTTTTCGTTAACTTCTGCCTCCAGGTGATGGCTGCAACACGCCTAACCACACTGGCAAACCTTTCACTCTCCGTTTGATTCCGGCAATATTGGGCGGGCTGATTCCCATGCACATCTTTGGGGCTCATCTCGCAGCATATTTCTGACACCAGCATCAATTTGATCGCCCGAAAAGTGCAGAGGACTCTATCTATATCCAGCAATCTCACCGACACCACTTTTCAGCTCCACGCACTCATCTTCCAACTTATCGCCCACACTAGCCAACTATTTGCACTCACGACACACACCGTACAATCTAGACCATGAGGCTGATGATCGGATTCGGATGGACAAAGTTAATCTGCGAATACTCACGCACTTCGCAACATATGTCCTACATCGAATACCAACCGCTACATAGCTGTCGGTGGTTTACGCTACGGAGTCCACGTTACCAAGCAGCCTGTACCCAAAGCCTCATTGCCATCCTCTTGGCTTCACTCACCCCACCAACTCGACTCAACTCCGTATCTGCGCAAGACGCGTGCTGCACCTCGCAGCATATACATATATCTGACCTAAGGCATCGTCCGTTCCGATAAATCGCAACCTACGCTGCTACATGGTCCACGCTACTATGCGGCATGGACCTCTCCTCTCAAGCCTCGCTAATATTTACCTATCCGCGACAGCTGCTCGATACACCTCAACTTCGAATGCTAACAAGACGAGAGCCGTACCTCGGGACATGCATCCCATACCGGTATAGTCTCCATTCACGTACCACATCGCGGAGTAAAATTCAATCGCCAGCCCACGGCATCTACCGTCGCCGCCCCATGAATTTCCAGTCAAGTCAAAGCACTTCCAATCCGAAGCAGTCTGTTCTCCTAGTACCGCAAAACGCAATACACCGTCCGACCGCCTCTACGCCCCTCTTCCTGTATCTATAAATCGCCATCGCAGTGCTGACGAGCCAAGGGCCTCGTCTAATAGTTAGCCATGCGAGCCACTAACCCTTTTGAGAATCGAGAAATGGGTGGATCTCACTTTCTCGCAACACAACTCCTAATCAGGCAATTCTGCTTGATCGCGGTGCAGAAATTTATTTAGGGCTGCATACGGATAGCGAAGGGAGCTGAGGGGCTGGTTGGTTGGAACTTGACGCTTGCGGTGTGGATTGATTAGTACTACGGTACTACGAGTTGGCGGCTTGAGCGGATGGCGGGAGAGGAGGATGCTGGGTGAGCTGAGGTGGTGGGCTGTGTGGATGAAGGGCTAGGGCAAAGTATAAAGGTGGGCTTGGAATGGTACTCCGGATTTTTGCTGAAACACGGATTGAATATTCGGATCCTTTTGTCTAGGATTAAGAAAGAGAGGGAACCAGTAGACAGAGGACGTTCTCTACGACTGACAGACACTACGTTGGGTGTACGTATATTTCTTCCTGCTCTCGCTTTCCTCTTTCCTTCCTTCCTTCCCTGCTTCTCATTTGTTCCTTCCTCCCTCTCTCCGACTTAGGGTTAGGGTTAGGGTTGAGTTCATAGGCGAGTCGAGTCTCACTCAGCCGCCGCGGCCTGGCTAGACTGGTCAAACTTCTTGTGCGTGTTTTGGAACCGCATTGTCTCCATTCTCTACCTAAACATCACGTCCTGTACAAAACATGATCCCGAATATATCTACCCTCTTTCCTTGTTAAGCCTCTGAACCACATCCCCACAGATCCCATGCACTTTCCTACGCCCTTCCACAAATTTCTTACCCCATTATTACTCCCACTCCCCTTCCACTCCCCTTCCACTCCCCTTCCACTCCCCATGTCTTATTTGCCGACTACAGACGATGGAGATGATTCTCAATGATGCTATTATTCGCCGTGCCGTCTCTCTTTTGACCCTGTCGACTACCTCCATTCCATCCAATCCTCTCTCATTCCTCAACACACTTCCCCCATACCCCTCCCAGTCTCTCCTATCCACTCCCCCACTCACATTACTCACTCTCATTCATTCACAGTCCTTTCCCTCTCCCCACAACCAACCAACCAACCAAAATCTGAACTCGACGTATGCACCACATCGACCATACCTACAAACCCAAATACGATCTACACATCCTATCATGTCGGACCCCAACATCACTGCACTATCCAGCGCTGTCGTTATCATCAATATTCCTACGGGGTCGTAGACAAGAACGAGAAGCAGCCTCAGGAGGAGGAGGAGGAGGAGGAGGAGAAGAAGAAAGGGACCGTCGGTAGATGGAGCGAGGGATATGAAGCATGGGATGGGATGGGATGGGATGGGATGGATGTTGGACTCCCAGCCATTTCAGGAGGAATAGGCTCGTTATCATTGGTTTCGTTGTGAACATACGTCCGGGTAGATGGTGTTCGGTGGTTTGAATCCGGGAAGCAAGAAAGCATATTCGTTGAATCGGGTTAGTAGACTGTCCGTCTCCAAGCTGGTCCGTGAGTAGCGGCGAAGCAATATGGACACCCGTACCCAGAAATTTTGTTCTTCTCTTCGATTGCGTTTGCTTGAATGACAGATGCAATGCGCTCATGTTCAGTTCAGTTCAGTGTTAGCCTTTGCTTTGTTTGGCGGACGTGGACGCTGGTGCGTGCGAGGAATGTGTCTATCCCCTTTTGTTCTGCCTTATTGAATCGTTATGCTATGGGTAGTGTTAACATGTATGAAGTTCCTGACGTCTCTTCGGCAATTTGCTGCCAAGGTTGCCAAAATGATATCATATTTGCCCGCATGACAACATGTTGAAGAATGCCATGTTCCTGTGTGAGCTAGCCATCTCTCATTTAGCGGGTATCATATCTCCATCAACGCCAAGACTTCCCATCCCGACTGCCATCAAATCCAACATTGATCATCCAGGTCACCTTTCACGAACCAGCCCAACCCAACCCAACCAAGTCCATCAGACACACCTTTACCCGCCCCGCGTTTCGTCCCCCCACTTACAAATCCTTCCTCTCCCTCGCAGTCCCCTCCAACTTCCACAACTTGAAATTCCATCTGAAATACCACTCAAACAGCACTCTGGGCATACAAAACCACCCCAGCCACACAATCCAGCTCATCTTCCCATCCCAAATCCACCTCGTCTTCGTCAACCATCCATCCCCCGCCAGCACCTGCCGAACCACACTCCGCGCATACTGCTCCGTATCCATGCCCAACTGCTGACTATGCGTCAGCCTGCGCTCGTATTCCTCGGCCAGCGGGGTATAGTATGAATTTAGCGGGAGGTCGCGGTGCGTGCGCGCGATATTGCTTTTCACACCGCCGGTCACGACCGTTATGACGCGCACGCCCAGCGGCTCGAGTTCGAGGCGCAGGGTATCTGAGTAGGCGTGCAGCGCGGCTTTGCTGGCGTTGTAGGCGGAGCCGAAGACGTACGGCATTATCCCCGCGAGGCTGCCGGTTTGCACGATGGTGCCTTTTGCGGCGATGAGGAGGGGGGCGAAGAGCTGGCACAGACGGATTACGGAGAAGAGGTTTGCGGAGAAGGTCGCTTGGAGCTCGGCGGCGGAGATGTCGAGTGCGGGGACGGTGTAGTTGCGGCCGGCGTTGTTGTAGAGGATGTGGAGTTTGGAGTTGGTGAGGGCGGAGACGGTGGTGAGGAGCGTGGTCATGCTTTCATCGGAGGAGAGCTCGAGGGGGAGGTAGGTCATCGAGGGGTGGGGCGGGGTGTATTTGCTGGGGTCGCGGACGGTGGATAGCACGGTGAAGCCTGGGGAGGGGCCACGTTAGCAGTCTGTCGGTGTGGGTTCGCGGGGCTGGAAATGCGGTGGCAGCTCATGCACACACCTTGTTTGGCAAATTCGAGGGACAGGAAATGCCCAATGCCCCCGGGCGTACATCTTGCTCCCGTCAGCCCATCCGTCTCACGAGCCCGCCCTCATTCTCGGTCTCGTTCATCCTCATCGGAGGTTGCATCTTGGGGAAGGCAGAGCCGAGTTCCAGGCAGCAATTGAGATTGTATGACTCACCCCGTAATCAGCGCGAATTTCCTCTGCGGGTCCGTCATGTCTGGTTCCTAATTGGGCAGTCGGCGATTGCGTGTGGTGTTGCAGTCGTGGTCGCCGACGCCTCGCTTTTCGGGCAGAAGCTCGAGCTCGGACCCCTGCTTCGGACCCCTGCCTCGGCTCCGTAGCTTCTCTCCTGCCCCGCGCCTGAGACAACAACGGACGGACGCGTTGAGTAATGCTATCAGCTTGTCCATGGCTAGCCGCAAGAGGAAACAGTTTTATATAAAATGGCCGTCTTACTGCTCCACCCCTCTCTTCTTCGGATTCGGTTCTTCTTCTTTCCTTCATCTCCCCCCCACCCAGACCTGGCCTGAGAGACACCACTTGATCAATTTAACAGAAGTCCAATCGAATTTAATATTGGAATACCAGAACTCATACCCATCATGCCGTGGGTAGACTACGTCCCGACGGTCCTGCGTCCAGGAATTCTCCTCACCAAGGCCATATACCGTCCGTCTCCCCTCCCCTCCTCCAATTCAACCCAACATCACGCAAAGAAAAATATCTAACAGGCCCAAGACTTTACCATGGCAATCTTCGAAACCATCTTCACCGAACGCTCCCCAAGCTCTCTCTTCAACCTCACTCTCCTCCGCCACAAATCCTTCGCCCGCCTCTGGATCGCCAACGGTAACTCCATCCCCTTTGCCACCCCCCTCCCACCCCCACCCGATCCTCCCCTAACACTCCGCAGGCGAAGCCATGACCATTCAAATGCCCGGCCCCCTCGACGCCCTCCTCTCCACCAGCCGCGGCGTCATCCTCGACATCGGCCCCGGCTCCGGAGAAATCCTGCCCCGCTTCAACAGCGCCCAGATTTCCGCCATGTACGGCGCCGAGCCGGCCATCGACCTTCACCCCGGGCTCCTCCGCAACGCGGAGAAGAACGGACTGGGGGGAAAGTACCACGCGCTCGTGTGCGGCGGCGAGCCGGAGAGCTTGATTCCTGCGCTGCATAAGAGCGGGATACTCTCCTCTGGTTCTGGGGGCGGGGAGGGTGTGTTTGATGAAATTTGCTGCATCCGCGTGCTCTGCGGGGTCCCCCGGCCAAGGGAGACGATTCGCGGGTTGTATGGTTTGTTGAAGCCGGGCGGGCGGATGGTCGTGTGCGAGCATGTTGTAAATCCGTGGCGGACGCCTGAGGGAAGTGTCGTGGGGAGGTTGGCGCAGGTCGTCTATACGTTGCTCGGATGGCCGTTCTTTATGGGCGGGTGCGAGTTGCAGAGACATACGCCTGAGTTCTTGACCGAGGCGGCGGGGAAGGACGGTTGGGCGAGTGAGAGCTTTGAGTATGTGGAACCGACGAATGCGTTTCCTTTTTACGTGGGTGAGCTGAGGAAGAGGGGGTAGGTAGGTTGAGAGACTAAAGGGAGGGGTAATAGAGGGGAGTAGTTAGATTGCAAGGCATCCGCCGAACAAGGTGGTAAGTATTAATGAAAGCAATAACATGGGAGTGGGGTGGAAAATGTCATTTCCATAACTACAGGAACTGTATTACCAAACTCGCAGCGCACAATTGCAATGTAATCCTCTCCTGCAACTCTGATCCAATGGCAAGTAGCCAAATAGTCCAAAACCGTGATACATGAGCCAGCGGAACACATATAGCTCTCACTGGGAGCGAAACTGGATATCAGACTGATCCAAAACTATGATCCGCCAGCGGCCATTTCTCCAAACGCCCCAGCACATCCAGTTTTTTCGAACATGTAGCTGATATACAACACATTCCCAGCCCCGAACGCCCGGACCAATACCTTTCCTCCGTTCGTTATCTCATCATTAGTAGTAGCATTACCAGACTATTGAGAACGTCCATGCGTTTTACCTCACTTCGTCCTCGGCGGACTCATATGTCCCGCATCATCCCCCCTACCCCAACTATCCCTGGGACTCTGCGCATCCGCATACACAGGCTGCGCTGGCCTTTCGATATAGCTCGGCCGCCGCTGGTTCTCCAACTTTGAGGCCTCCATCCCGCGATGCCACATATCCACTTGTTCAACGTTCTGTGCGTAGCCCTCGGGCGGTGTGAAGGGCATGCTGAGTTGGCTGTGTGGGGAATACGCAGTCGTGCTGCCGAGCTCGCTCGGATCGCGGTTAAGGTATTGTGAATCGAGTTCGACGGGTGGGGCTGGTTGGTATGGCGGCTGATATGTCATTTGCGGGGTTTTGTTCTGGGCGTCTGTGCCGCTGAGCTCCTGGGGGACGGTGGGTGGGGGTGCGTTTTTGGCTCTGCGGTTTTTGAAGAAACAGCAGTATGCGAGGATGGCGGCGCAGACGACGACTGCGATACCGCCACCAACCGCGATGCCGATTATAGCGCCGGTGGAGAGCGTAGACGAGCTGCCTCCTCCACCGGCGTTCGGTGTCTTGCTTGAGGTTGCGGTGGGATGGGATGTCTGGGATGGAGTGGTGATGTCGGTTGCATAGAAGGTTGCGTCGGAGATTTTGGTCTCAGTGCAGCCGAACCATCGGAGCGTGGGAGAGTTGGAGGGCCGGTCAATCCAGGTCTCCCAGTGGCAATATGGTGTCGCGACCTCGCTATGGATTTGTTTAGTTTACATCCATTACTGAGCATGGGTGAAGCTGTTTACCAAGTGTAGCATCGATCGGTTGGGTTGCAGGTCGATGTGGCCGCATGGTCGAGACAGGACTGAGTGGTTCCTGAGGGGTTATCGGGGTCGTAGCAGTCTACAATTCCAGTTGTGCCGCGAACACTCGTGATACACGCGCCCTGTTTGTTCATCAACACAATGATCTCACTGAAGGTCGAGAGAACAGACATTATCGCACACCCCTGACAAGATATTAGCATGAAACCTCACAAACGGCACAGGGTTAGAACACACAGTATGGTGATGTCGCGAATGTGCCTGCAGGTCCACAACAAAACGCCCCCTGAACCAGACATTCGCTCCCACACTGCCCGTATGGACAACTCAGTTGACGTCTCAGCACGTTTGGCGACGGACAGTGAGTCGGTCTAGCAGGGGCAGGAGTGATCAAGAGCGCATCCTGGAGGTTTGGAGCAGACGCAACGAGAACTAAATGCGAGAGAAAAAGCGCATATGTGAAGATCCCCATGGCGAAAGTTTGGAGCTGATATGTGACGCAGGGGAAAGTATGGTAGGAGATTTTAACAGAAGGTTGGCGGGCGCCTAAGATGCATGGCTTGTGGAAGAGCAACGCATGTTGAGAAGCGAGAAAGCTTGACTTGGGTGAGGCTGAGGAACAGAACGCATCGAATCTCAGCTTGGTGAGCTTTCAGCAGAAGCAGACTGGTGGCAACCTGGCTTGCGGGGGTCTTTCATGGGTGTCAGGTCGTGGTGTGAGGACACCCGGTTCGCAACTGCGGAGCGAAGAGGAAGCTCTGAAAGCAGCGTCCTTGAGAATTGATTGGACAAGTCCTGCAGGCATTTAATTGCCAAGATCTCGATCCTACGATTGGGTCTTTTTTGCCTCGCACGGTACTTCTTCATATGGCGATGCTGCGTGCTTTTTTTGGACAGACTTCTTGCTGCAGAGCCATAGGCATTGAATGTTGCCGATCTTCTCCATATTCAGAACTGTAGCGACACTGGCCGAAGTCCGCAAGAACATTTTTGATTTTGTCATGGGAAAATAGATGTCCATGGGTAAGGCTGGGGGTGGGGTCTAAAGTCTTTCCACTCCTCAGCTCCTGTACGACACTCACGAATGGGCATGTGACGCTCGTTCGGCATGTTCCATGTTGGCCGGCGAGTCTCAAGCTTGGCAGACCCGGACCTCGGCAGCGATTGAAACGGTCTAGTTACCCAAAATTCGCGGAGAAAATCGACCTGGGCGATATACACATTGGCGTGAAGAGTGAAGTCTACGAGATGAGGTTGTGACGAACTGTGGGTCGATGTCAGAGATCGACCGCTAAGCAACCTTTGGAAAGCTTGGCTCATCCCAAACACGTGATTGTCAGAGTGGTCACTTTTATCGCCGGGGTTCTCCTGCCCTATGATTAATTGTCTGCCCGCACTATTCATAATCTCAGAACAATGGCGCCCATCATGGCAATACTTATTTCAAGCTCGCCCTCCCAGTTCGTCGGATTGAGATCACAGCGTTCATTATGTCTTACAAACGTGTCGGAGTTGTTACTGGCGCGAACAAGGTACGCTATTCTACGTCCAGCCGGCCCACGTCGCGGAACTGACGTATACTATTTAGGGAATTGGGCTTGCCATAGGTAATCCTACACTCCTCCATGCGGTGATCATCAGCAATCTAATACGATCCAGTCCGGCAACTCGCTCTCCAATACCCCAAATCACCTCTCAACAACGGCCCGCTCCTCATATACCTGACCGCGCGAGACAAGGGACGGGGAGAAGCTGCGCTCAAGGACCTGTACGAAGACCCACGATTGAAGAAGGCGAAAGCGCTCTCTTCCGATGGAGGTCTCTCGGAGATCCGATACCATGCTCTAGACATCGGAGACAGCCAAAGCATATCGACGTTTGCGGACTACTTGAAGAAGACGCATGGGGACGGTGTTGATTTCGTCATCAACAATGCAGGGATCGCGATGCAAGGGTTCGGTCAGTGAACTCGCCTGTCTATAATCGGAAGGATGTTGACCTGGTTAGATACCAATGTAGTCAAAGGCACGCTCGCAATAAACTACTATGGAACCCTGGAAGCATGCCACGCCTCCATTCCCCTCCTCAAACCGAACGGTCGTATCGCAAACGTAGCCAGCATGGCCGGCCATCTTAGCAGATACTCCGATGAGGTCCGAAAGCAGTTTCTAGCCTCGAAGACCGAGGACGATGTCACGAAGATCATGAAGAAGTTCGCGTCTGCGGTCGAAGAGGGGAAGGAAAAGGAAGCCGGCTTTCCCAGTGCAGCGTACGCTGTTTCCCAGGCTGGACTGATCGGCGCGACAAGGGCCTTGGCGCTCGCGGAGAAGGAGAAGGGAGGCTCTGTCTTGATCAACTCTTGCTGTCCGGGGTGGGTGGTGACGGATATGACCAAGGGGAAAGGCCACAAGACTCCCGACCAGGGAGCACAGACGCCAGTGCTTCTTGCAATCGGCGACATAAAGGACAAATCAGGTACCTTCTGGCAAGATGAGAAGGAAGTGGAGTGGTAGCCATATACAGAGTCATAATGCCAAGATCGATCCCGACATTTTGATACCTAAAGTGTTGTGTTTGATGTATCGTGCTCCTTCACATCTATTTCAAAAAGTGATAGTCGTCCCCGAAACCCCATATTCTGTCACATCCCTTTTCCAATTTCTCTCAGATTCGCTCATTAATTAAGAGCGGGGTCAGGGCCGATGTCACGTTTACGGCACGTGGACGAACCGGAGAAGAGATACATGCACATAGGGCGCGCACCGAAGTCATGTTGATAATAGTGGTAGACATGAATTTTATATCTAATGTCTTCTCATCTTCTGAGATCTTTGGGAGGGCCTTTTGCACTTCTCCTATTGCCGATTCGGCCTTCACATATTCTAATACACCTATCTCCCGTATCGAACAAATATACAAAGAAATAGTAGAAAATGACGTCGGGGCTACAGTCGTAACCTTATCCGCATTATTACAAGGAGAGAAAGAATATGAAAACAGTCAAGAAGGAAAAAAGAGCTTCCTGACAGAGGGGGTATAAACAGTCCGAAAAAGATTCAATCCGACCACGCTATGCACAAGTCCGTTCGTTCGTCCATCCACTGGCGGAACAGGAACAGACAAAAGGTAACAATAAGAAAAATAAAAAGTGTCGAGAGAGGTGTCTCGAGTATCGCGTCGTCAATCATAGCGCGTAATTCTCCGCATGCAAGAAAATCTCGTCTCTAGAGCTGTTGTTCCAGATACTGCGCTGGAGCTCTGCAACCGTGTTGGAGACATCGATTCGCATGCCAGGCGGTCCACACACGAACACGCAAGTGCGTTTTCCGAAGCCCTTGCTCAGCTGTCGGAGCGTGTATGGTATATCCGGACGACCGTATTCGGTAGACCAGCCATCTCGCTTCTTCACCGCTGCGGGCAGGAACGCGAAACGCATCAGATTCTTTTGGAAGTCAGTTGGTGTGGATGGGAAGCCGAAGTCGAAGGATTGCATGCCCTCGCCGGAACTGGAGAGGATCTCCGGATTGATGGCTCCGCTGCCGGATTCGGCGGCCGTGGAGATGTCGAGGGAGAGGTTGCGGTCTTGACGACGTGCGGCAATGGTGCGCGGTACCGGTGCGATGACATCGGGATTCGAGGCTGCGCCTGGAGGAGCGAGACGTCCACGGTTCATGGGAATGATGTGTGCTTGTGGGAGGGCAGTGATGGAGTCTTCGTTTTCACGTCGAAGCTCCCTCTCCTTTTCGGCGTCGCCCTGCGCTTCGTCACGGATAAGGGCTGAGTGCCGTTTTGAGGAGATGCCGGACACGCGGTGGTCGGCAATGTTCTGGAATGCGTCGTTGACTTTGTCGTGGAAGAACATGGATACGGGGCGAGTGGGGGTTTTTGCGCTCACGACTTGGCCGGTTGCCATGCGCTTTGCGGTTGTGATGTAGAATTGGCAGGTAACAGAGTCGGGAGGCGCATACTCGCGGCAGATTCGCAGCTCTTCTTTGAACCACTCCATGGTCTCAGGGCGCTTGAGTGCCCAAATGACGTGCACGTTCTTTGTGACTGCCTTTCCGTCTCTCATCTTCTTGATGAGAGAAAGTAGCTGGCTGACAATAGCTGTGATGCCGCTACCACCAGCGATCAACACGACGTCGTCGAAAGCTTCAATACGTCGCTGCATACCGCCGTATGGACCATCGATGAAGGCCCGGTAGGTGTGCCAGGGGCCGTGCTCGAGCGCACTCCTGAGCACCTTATTTGTGAAGCCTCCAAAAGGACGGAATACGAGGACCATGTCTCTGTACCCCTCACCATACTCGGATGGGAAGTCATCACTGCACAGGGAAGCGATGGTAAAAGGATGGTTCTCGAAGACAGAGATACCAGGCATCCGGAGATAGACGTATTGGCCGGGTCTCCACTTCGTCTGGGTGGGAATGGTGATTTTGATGGCTCTTTCGGGCATGATGGTCACCGCGGCTTCATCGCCAATCAGCCACGACATTCGGAAGGGGTTCGTCCAGTTGAGGTAGAAGAGGCGCATCAAGTACGAGGACAGCCAGATGCCAAGAGTCGCAAAGAGATAGTTCCACGAGGTCAGGTAGTTGTGGCAGTGCCAGAACATCATTCCAAGGAAGACAATCGCAACAGGAACATGAAGTGTCACGAACAGTTCGTACATCCAGTGTCGGAGGAAGGAGACCGAGTGGACGCAGAGGAATAGGAGTGGGACAAGGGCAGCAACGCCTGAAAATGATTAGAAACATCCTTCCAAATCCTCTCAAGAGAACCTACCAGTGCCATATGCGTAGAACCCCTCGTGGGCAAAGAGACTCAAGAACACCGCTCGACCTCCTTTGTCCCACACCGGGGTGACGTAGAACGGAATAGTATGGACCAAGCTAAGGAACATACACAGGTATGCGGCGTAACGATGCAGAACATTCAACCGCTCGTGGCCAATGCCGGTGATCAGAGTGATGAGGTTCGCTTTCATACTCAACCCAACAATCCATGGTAGCAGAGCTACAGCCATCATTCCGGAGCGGACTGCAAGAGGTGGAGATCCGAAGGCGATACTTTGCCAATACAACGGCTGGGGAACGAACGAGTACAGAATTCCCAGGATGAATGCCAATGATACGATAATGGTAACGCTCAAGGAAGGGAAAACGAGTGGCCTCCATCCCTTTTTGATTTGAAATTGTCGTGTTGGCCGGTAGAACACGAATCTGAAGAAGGCGATGCAAATATTGAGTGGTCTAATTGACGAAACCGATGATTGCGTTTTGGGTTGGCCAGGTAAAGGGCCTTCACGCGGAAAGAACTTGTTCGTGGACTTGTCAGTATACATGACCGACAACTCGTAATCTGTGTCTGGAGAGGACGTTGCCGAGGATTTTAATACCTCTTCTTGGTGGAGCACAGTCCGAATCTTGTCGGTAAAGAGGTGGTAGTAACTCAGGAGACCCGCGATGACCAGGAGAGGCAAGCAGAACCAGACATATGCCAATGCATATTTGCCGCTCTTGTTCCATGGGTCCCGAGTGTTTGCTTCGATCAGACCGGGCGGACTTGTGCTGTTGACCGGAATGTGCAAACGTCGAACGAGTCCGGAGACGACATCCACCACCTCGCGCTCGGCATGCGACACCACAGATTCGAAGTGCTCCAAAGCCACACCGGCCCGCTGCACCAACGCTTCGGGAACTGCTGGCATTTTCGATTGAAGATGTTGGAATCCTAGGATCCGGATTTGGCGACGCACGGGGATTGGACCTTTTAAAACTTCTGCCAGCAGAAGTTCGATCGAACGATCGTACTGGCCAAAGCCGGGAAATGTTTCGATGGGAGAAACTGAACGAACAGGGCCGCCGGAAAAGACTTCTACATGGGATTCGATGATCTTAAAAGTCGTATGCGTGATTATGCGGTGCGCAAATGCGTGCAAATGCAGCCCCGAACTCTATGCGTTTAATCGGTAACCGCAAGATGCCGTATGGGACTGTGGATTGGCGTTCGTTCGGCGAGGGCCAGCTCTCGTTCGTGGCTGTCGATAATAATGTTGTTAAACGAATGCGCAGGACGAAGAGGCACAAGACAGATAGAGATAAAAGGCCAGCTGGATGGTGACCTCTGTGCTCAAGTTCGACGATTACCATCGGAAAGTGGTGCCGTTGACTACCTTATGTTCCTTGCGGGAGGTGGAGAAGGGTACAAGCAGGGTCCAGGGCCTTTCGTATTGCACAACCAACGGCAACTCACATTCAACCGCTCACGCAGCACACCATCCCGCGCTATTGGGCCAAGGATGTGATGAACATCACTGCGGGCGGGGGCTACGAATTGGGATTGACGAAAGACGAGGCCCGCGCTCCCGTCAACATCCCCTGTCGCTTGATAACCACGACCCCGAATGTCAGTCTGCTCTTGTCGACGAGCAGGACCTGGACTGAGAGTGGCGGGCATGCACGCTGCCAATGAGAACGGCGCGGACGCCGAGAGCACAATGCGCCTGACCATGGTCAAGCGCAAGCGGGAGGCGTCGTCGATTGCAGCGGATGTGCGAATTGAAGGATTCAACCTCCCGCTTCCCGAGGCCGTTTCTCACGCACCTCCTCTATCAATCTGGAGCCTCTCGAGCCTCGACAAAGTCGCACAACATGCGGAAATCATAGTGCTCGTCAGGGTAATCTCTCTGCGCTGGCCATGCCTGAGGTCAGCGCAAGCAACATCTTTCTCCCATTATCGAACTTTTCGGACGGGCCTTGCTTCGCTGCAAGGGCGGTGGACGGCTGAGCGACACTGGAGTGTTTATCAGCCACCTCGTGGAGATTCGGTCGAATCAGAGTTGCGGTGGGCAGGAAATTCCACCAGTCCGCTCGCCGAGGGTGGAGCTCTGGACTTCCGCGGCTTGCCTGGTTCGCAGGAGGGGCATTTTCCCGACGAATCGAGACAGGAATTCGGGTCGCACAAGCTGACGGAACGTGCAGAAAATGCATGGGCAGCGAAGAAGCAGACGTGGTGTTGAGGAAATCTGACTGGATGTCGTTCACTGCTCTAAGCGCTGGCCATCCCAATCGAGAATGGAGTTGAGACAAGCTTCGCTAGTGCCACTTGGAGCCGTGGATCGCAGCCGAAGCCGCCGTCACAGACTGCAAAGCATCATGGATGTCGAGCGGCGAGGCAAAAGAAACCATGAGAGCAACCCAGCAGAGAAACAACCAAGATGCGCATGAATTCACATTGCGCACATCGGCGAGGGAGAAGCAGACTGGCCAACTGCGCTTCTCAGCGACAGCTCCTTCGTGACCTGTTTCGCGGCCCTGCTGCCACTATCGGCGCCCGCATCCAAACCCCCAATCATTGAATCTGCTTCTCTCCAAGTAGCATTCGTCACACAGCAGAAGGTGCATCTTCCAGCCTTCGGTGGTCTCTCAAACGGCCATACATGGTTCCGACCGCATCCGCTCGGTTCGCGCAATACCTACGCGCCGAGTGGCAAATCCAAAAGCCTGCACGACCTAGTCCCCGACCATCTTGCCGCCAGCCCTACAGACTCACAGCACAGCTCCACGTTGCTGCATGCGGAAACCCCCAGCTTTTGTCTTCAGGAACAGAGTATTACGCGCTCAATCTTTCTGCTTCCGTCCGGCACTGTGTTGGTGGCTAACTCTAATCGAACCTGCAAAACCCCTCGCCGCCGAGCCTGGGCGCTTACCCTCTGCAATAATTCCCCAAGGGGTCGGCGAGGCGGCCGCTTGATGGATCTGATACCGATGAACGCGGGTTCCTGCACGGTGGGCGTAACGAGGATCAACCCTCATCATGATTCATCCACGCGCTCAATACACAGTTGATAGACGCCGACAGCCCCAATTCAGACCTCGAATACTAAATGGAAAGGGGGAGCGAACTCCTGGACTGCATCGCGCATGTCATGTTCGATTTTAGCAACTCTGCGTGCGCATCACCATCATCCTCCATCATGGATACTCGACTCCTCACTAGGTACTCTATAATACATAGTACATAGTACATAGTACCTAGCTCTTACCGATAACGTATTTCCTGTATGTACATCCCGGGATCGGGCATGAAACGCATATCCGTTTCGAAACATCCGCCCAATGAAATCTTCCTTCACCAGAATAGCAGCTGTAGTGTTCCCGTCGCGTATGCAAAGCAATATATCCAGCTCCGAGGTGCGAATGAGACCCGCGAGACGGTCAGCAGAGTAGGATTTCGCACTTCCAGATTCCATATTATTGCAGAGCCCTACGGGGGCTCCCGCACCCTGCCAGCTGCCCAAAGTGGAGTGCGTGTGTGCGTGCGGGCTTGGGTTGTCCCCAGTTCGGCAGTTTTGAGAGTGAGCCTTGTGCGACTTGGGCAAGAGAGCCAAGACCTCGTGGTCGATTTGGACACGCGGAGATCTTGGATGCGGGATTATTTTTAGAGGCACGGTAGGGCTAGTTCATATATACCGGAAGCGAGGGACGTCATTCTTTCTATTGCGAGATGGGTTCGACGACTCAGCTCTTGGAGAAAAGGAAGAAGGGAGAATAAATCAATGTGGGACTGTGGGACCGACCTCCCACGGGGGATAAGCGAAAGCTGGGCGGCAGGGATGAACGATGGAGAGAGGATAGGGATGGAAGATTCTTTGAGGGTTCAAAATACTTTTCTTGGGTAGGTATACGACCACGGAAGATGAAGGATATGTGCCGGTCTTTTTTTTGATGTGACATGGAGAAGTCGAGTGGAGCTTTCTCCTGTAATGCAATTGCTATTCGTGTCGAAGGAGGAAGGCATCCTTGATGGCATCGTTGTCTCGTCACAGTGGATGCTGTCTTTAATTATTTGCATTTGGTAATTGAGAGTGTCTACGCTTGCTAACTTACAGTGACTTTCTTCCAAGAAAATATATCCAAGGTAAAACTTATTGCTCTGAGACCTGCGGGAAGATGTGATTTCCGTCCGTCTATGCCTTCAGGACAATCGAGGATACCAGAGCCACCGATAAACAAAACGCCAAATTCAATTCCCAATGCAAGCGCAATCTCCCCTACCTCCTATCGAGTACCCTGTTCTGTTCTCAAACCTTCTTCCCCGGTCGTCCCTCTCGAAAGGCACCAGGATCCTTCTTCAAAAGATCGAAGACATCGCCTAAAGATGCTCCCCTCTTCTGATTCAAACAACACCGTAGGGCTCGAATAATCGTCGCTGGCCATTCAACATACTTGGCCCACTCTCCATCTGGATCATCATCTAGTACAACCGCATCGATAATCTTCTCACTACATTCTACCATAGCTTTGACAGGGATCTTCATTGCTGCTTCGGGAATACACAGTGTTGCGACAATGGTACGTATTGCACCGAAATGTGCCATGATGACCATGCCTATCCTGTTGCTAGGCGAGAGGAGGCGAAGGACATCTTCCTGAGGCCAGGTGGTGAGTATGTGGAGTGCTTCCATGAGCGCGCTGATGGATCGAATGGTATCTGGATATTGAGTCGTAGGGGAAGTACGAATTTCAAATAGAATTCCGCTCGGAAGGATTGACTCCCAGAAAGTGCTCTCCGGGGACATACTTGGTACAAGCGAGGCTGTTGATTGCATAACAGGTTCGCCCATCTCAAGGGAATGCTGCAATGCGTTTGGTGTTCCTTCTGGGCTGGGCTGTGAATGAAGAACCCGGAGAGGCTGAATCGTTTCGACGAGCGTTGCGAAGAAGGCCTTTTCGATACGCGAGACGTTGGATGCGTCTAGAAGATGCACGATGCCCGAAAGTGAGAGAAGGGCATCTCCTACCAACGACTGGTCCAAAGACGAGCGATCTATACTCGTCATGGAGAACCAGACCCTAGGAAGATCTGGCTCCACGGAGAAGGTTCCTTCGAGACCATTTGCAACAATCAGCTGTGAGAGGAAAGCGCACCCTCGTAAGGACAAAATGTAATCAACTATGCCATCTGGCATGTATCCCGCTTGGTGGGCGAGTAGGAATGATGTGGCGAGCATCACATGTGCCTCCTCGGCCTTGGGGGGCCATCTGGTAAATGCTTCCTCTAGACCTTTGATGGCGTTTTGGCGATGATAGAGGCCTGCACTGTCTGTCACGTCGTCGACGAATATAGAGAGGTGAGATCCGGACAGTGCAAGCATTGCCTCCATGAGATAGTTGTACTAAAACCAGTCAGTCGTGCATCCTGTAAAGAAACAACACTGCCGCACCTTGTGACTATAGGTTGGTATATCTCGAACCCAAATCGGGACTTGGCTGTAGGGTATACAAGGGTGAGCAGCGACAAGGAAGTGATGGAAGAGCCGCATATCAAGGGCACTGAACGTGGTCGTCGTTTCGGAGAGCTTGACGAATGGGCGTGGAGTATTGAGGGCAACTTCGGAAACGATCCGATCGTGCTGCGTATGCTTGAACACTGTCGGATACCGACAAGAGCCTACTGTAATTTGAGCCTCAATTTCATGGACCAAAGAGTCCAAACCCACATCCTCGCTTCACGCAATTGGCACATGAGGGCCATGTTTCCTGGCACTGAATTGATCTTAGCGAACCATTGTTCTCGAGGAGAGATTGAAAGCTTACTTTGATTTTCCGCTTTTTACATTGGACACATCCTAGTCTAGATTTGGTGTGGCCGCGTCTTTTGCGTCCAGCGGGGTCATCCACATGGCCATCTTTGTGTCCGTGGGAGGATCTTTTTAAAGTGTTAACATCATCCCAACGAACTGCAGCCCAGGGGGCGTTCGCATAGATCGTACTCTTCCGCGGCCGGAGTGGGCCTCACCGAGGCGTTTCGAGCGCTCTGCAAATTTGGAGATGTTGCGGTCGGGGACTGTTCGAAGGAGTCGTCCGAACCGTTGAGCAAACCCTCCATCGAGGGCATCGACAACCAGCCTTCGAAGATGTTCTCCCCAAACATTCTGCCTGCTTAATCGGAGGTGAGATGGACCTCTGTCTCACGGAACTCGATTCCTACTTGCTGTGCCGCATATATGGTGAATATCAGGAAATTTCTGCTGAGTCACTTTCGAGGGCGCTGTTCAAGGGCGCTGTTTCAAGAGCTTCGGGTGGACTCAGCCGCATGCACGGACTTGTGATCGGCACCAGTGCCCAAAAGTCGGCGAACCGGCGCCGTGGAGGAATCCGGTCAGTACGAATACGAGACGCTCTTGGCGACTCTCGATGTTCGAAGAGATAAAACGATGAAGTACCCAGGCCGTTGCATGCTTCCTGACAACTACTTTCTTCCGGAGTAGAGACCTCGAAGAAAAGGCGATTTTTTTAGCAAACCGGAGGGGACCGAAAACATCACTACGTCTCGAACGATGCGGTCAATTGTATGAAGCGCGATCCATCGAAGGAAACATGGAAAGGGCTGACTTGGAAGGAAGGCAGCAATGGCCCAGAGTTTGAGCATAAGTGGGAGAGCGGAGCGGGACTCTGTAAGCAATGGCTGCGTCCCACCTGAGGCCAGCTCTTGCGGGGAAGATGCAGGATATCCACGGATGGCAGGCTGGGCTGCCCGCTTGGATACCAAACCTCCGCGGGAAGTTTCATTTTCAAAGCAATTTCTCACCTTGCACCAAGTGCTGCCTCGGTGACACTTTCCTGATTCCGCCGCTCGGGCTTTGGGCTGGCAGGCGCAGTGTTGCACAGCGTTGTCTTCGTGAAGCTTCACTGCAACCTCTGCGATGTTACAGTCGCCCTCGGCCAGGCAACCATCCTCCAGGCCCCTCAATGCGAACCCCATTTTGTTCTCAATATGAGTCATGGTGACAATTATTGTGTCGCTGGGTATGAAGCGGACCGCGTTCTTGAGAGATCTTGGGGTGGCCAATGAGGATCATCTCGGAGGGAAAAGTGGCTGGTTGGCGGCTGGGCCTGCCTTTCGGGGAACATGCTGAGAGAGATGTCGGAAAGGCAAACGGATTGTTGAGTATGCGTGCAAAATCCGACAATATAATTAGAGGCGATGGTGTTGTGTGGATGTTGGGATGGGCAAGACGTTTTGATAGTGAAAGTCTTGGCGACGCAAAAGACGCTAGTTCCCGGGTCCGCCTGGTCGGGAACAGCGTGCCCGAGCCGCAGCACCGCCTTCACGAACGACGTTGGCCTGCATTCACCAATTCACCGCCCGGCTGCTATTCTTCTGCAGGTCCACGTCGGCTACGGCACAGAGCCGACTGCTTCCCCGTTTTGTTATCCATTCTGTCTCGTGTGCCCCCGTGACTGATTGCGTCGCCTTCATGTGCTGCCTGGTCAAGAACAACCACCTCCGCACACCCCGCTGAGCTGTTCCTCAAAGCCGTCCCCCGACCACCCACACCGACCTCGTCGCCACGTCACGATGCCCTCGATTCTCTCTGACGAGGACAAGCAGACGGTCAAACGTACTGTGCCTAAGGCCTCGAACAAGATCCATGCCGTCGCCGTAGCCAAGCTGTACATTGCCTATCCCGACAGGCACCGATGGACCTACACAGGCCTGCAGGGCGCTGCCGTGTTGGCCAACGACCTTGTAGGAAACACTTTCTGGATAAAGCTCGTGGATGTCTCGGTAAGTGCTGCGGGAGCGCCCTGGCTTGGGAGAGAGGGAGACTGACGTGCGACAGCCCGCCAACCGAGGTGTGATCTGGGACCAGGAAATATACGACACCTTTTCCTACAACCAAGATCGAGTCTTTTTCCACACATTCGAGCTCGAGGATTGCCTGGCTGGTTTGTCGTTTAGCGATGAGAAAGAGGCCAAGACGTTCAAGAAGAAGATGGACGATCGCGAGAAGAATGCCCACAAGAACACCAGAAACAAGCCCTTTGGCGCCTCCATGGGCGGCCCCGTCGGCGCGAACGGCAAGAGCCACGGCCATCACGGAATTCTCGGCGGTCTGTTTGGGCATAGACACTCGTCGGCGTCTGAGAAGCCCCAGTCCATCATTCCCCCGAGTGTGACATCACCCGTGCACCCTCCCATTCAACACAGCCATTCGAACGCATCCAGCCAACGAAGCTCGGCAATCGACACCACGGACCCCTCCTGGCAGCCCTTGTTGAAGGAGCTGCTTGCCATGGGCATCACAGAGGACCAGATCGAGGAGAATGCCGACTTTATCAAGCTGTATATTGAGCAACGAAAGATCGAGGAGAAGATCGCGGACGAGCGCAAAGCCAAAGCTCCTCCGCCGCCACCTCCCGTTGCTCCACCAGCTGCAAAGACAAGCTCGATTAGCCCTCAACATACTGGGAGTACCACTGGTTCCAGAAGAGGACCCCCTCCTGCACCCCCGCCAGCTCGAAGAACGCGCACAGATGCGACCGTATCTGGCATCAATCGTGCGTCGTCCTCAAGTCCCGTGCCATCTCCGCCCAGACAAGCTTCACCACCCCCTGGACCCCCCGCCCCGCGCTTTCGCGCTCCTCCCCCTATTGCAGAAGCTGGGAAGTTCGCGAACGAGCCTCCAGCGCCACCCGCAAGAGCAGGAGCTGCGTCGAATAGTCTTGCAAATCCTGGCCCTCCGCCACCACCACGACCGCCGAAGACGCCTGTTGAAGAAGATGCAAAGGAACCGCTAGCGAGATTTGGCGTCCCTCCTCCGTTTGCTGGAAACCGCGTGCCATCTGGTCCACCTCCTCCCCCAAGTCGGGGACCTGTGCCTCCACCTCCGCCAGCCCGAGAAACTCCAGCCATTCATATTGCACCTCCTCCGCTACCACCCAAGAATGCGGCAGCCCCTGTTCCTCCTCCATTGCCGCCATCAAACAATGCTCCGCCAGCGCCGCCCCCATTGCCTCCTTCCACCTCGCGTCCCGTACCTCCTCCGATGGGTGCAGCACCCGTACCTCCTCCACTTCCACCAACAAGCGCCCCTCCCTTGCCAACTTCTCATGCGCCACCTCCCCCACCCTTGCCAACGAGCAATGCTCCACCTCCACCTCCGCCAATGCCAAATAGCGCG
Organism: Clohesyomyces aquaticus; assembly: GCA_002105025.1. Classification (NCBI taxonomy): domain Eukaryota; kingdom Fungi; phylum Ascomycota; class Dothideomycetes; order Pleosporales; family Lindgomycetaceae; genus Clohesyomyces; species Clohesyomyces aquaticus. The sequence continues at coordinate 438,824 of MCFA01000005.1, forward strand.
ATTCCTCCCCCGCCCCCAATGCTTTCGAAGGCAGTCCCGCCGCCGCCTCCTATGCCAAACAGCGCGGTTCCGCCGCCGCCTCCTATGCCAAACAGCGCGGTTCCGCCGCCGCCCCCTATGCCAAACAGCGCGGTTCCCCCGCCTCCCCCGATGCCCCCGGGCTCGGTTCCTCCTCCGCCGCCACGAGCGGCTGGCAGCGTGCCACCACCACCTCCCATGCCCCCAGGGGGTGGTCCACCGCCCCCGCCTCCCATGCCCGGTGCGGGCCTGCCCAAGGCAGCTGCGGTCGGACGGGACGGTCTGCTCTCAGATATTCGCAGCGGTGCCAAATTGCGGAAAGTCAGTGACCAGGAGAAAAGAGACAGAAGTGCAGCAGCGGTGCCAGGAGCAGAGCCAGCTGCAGGTTCATCCGGAGCAGGTGCTGCTGCTGCCCCTGTGGCAGAAGCTGGTTTGGCTGGGGCATTGGCTAGCGCCCTTGCTGCAAGAAAGAGCAAAGTTAGCCACAGTGGTGAGTTCGACCTCTTATGGATACATGTTGACGTTGTGCTAACCCTGCTGCAGATGATGAAGATGACAATGACGATTGGTGAACTAGGCTCAGATCATGAGTAGCATGTGTATGTTCAGATTGTGAAATAGGAGGTCTTCTCCACGGGCTGATCAGTCCAAGGATCTCCAAACGGGTCGAATGAGCCCAGACGACTTGAGGCCATCGTAAGAGAGCATGGAGAGGAAAGCATATTCTCCTCGGGACTAAATGCGGGTCATCCGGGTAGGGCGGCGGAGGGTTGAAGTGGAGATGAAGTGGTGATCCTAGTCGCAATAAATATTGAAAATGCCATAGAGGACCAGTATAATTCTCTCGTGCTTGAGCGATGCGGTATTCATGGAGGATTGGAGGGGGAGCCCCGGCTTCCCAACTCGGTCAGCCCAACAACCGCTGCCCACCGCTGACTGGCTTCCATCTTCCAAGGTTGATTCCATTGACGGTGGTAAGACTCGTTCCCGCTCGGCAACATGGTTCCATGATTCACGCTGTCTGACTAATCTCCATGCAAATTGCGAATTGTGGCTGGCCTTGTCTGACCGTTACGGCCGATGCTTGCGAATCCTGCAGGCTCCGCCCCAACCATGCGCACACTCTGATTGGATTGTTCGCACAGTTCCGCACAATCATCCCAGGCAGACACCAAGGCTGCGCTGGGGAAATGCCGCGAGTCGCTCGAAACATTCTCGAGTTTTCCAGGCATGCGTCATCTCAGGGTTTCGTCTGGTGTTGTGATCGCAAGGTGGACGTTGATGGGTCGGTTTCCTCGGCGGGTGCGCACAAGGAGCATCACAGCTGCACTCCGATCTGCATTGTCTGGGGCCAGGGCTGAGAGAAGCTTGAGGAAACTGCGGCTTGTAGCACTTGGAATCGAGCGCTATTCGCCGAACCCTATACGCGAATACTGGACGAACCTTGAAGGAGCCATATCCCTGCACATCCCACCACCAGATGCGATACACATATGTAAGCATAGCCTGGGTATCAAGGCTTCCTTCCTCACCCTCCAAACTCACTCTATGCTGTAAAGTTATTCTAGAATGACTTCCTCCATGTTGACCGAACCGGTTGTTGCCCGCTCAGGCTCCTCGGTCCACTCGCGGGAAGAAGACGAATTCAACGATGTGAATGAAGAGAACCCCCTGGAAATCAGGTCGAACTCTTCAGCACAAGCTACGCCTAGCTACGTGGTAGGAGACCACCCCGTGGAATTCATTGGCTCGCACAATGACCATCACGACCTTGATGATGAGCCACCGCCACCTTACGAAGAGCGAATATACCAAGAGCCTGTCCAAGATGGACCTCAAACTATGCCAGTCGAGTTGAGCCACGAAAACGGACCCCAATTGCATATTGCGCCAGTATCGGAATTCCCTGAGGTTGTCAGGCCGCATTCTTCCAATTCAAGAAGTATGAGCGACGGCACCTTATATCCTAGCCCACTTCAGCTAAGACCGAGCTCTTCGTTTGAGGGCGAGTCACCGAGAGAGCAATTCGCACGCAGAACGAGAACATATTCTTCTGCGAAAGCTCGCGAGGCTGGTTTCGAAATCCCGCGCAAACCCGTCTCACCGAGGAGCAACTCGACGAGCAGTATTCCGAGCATAACAGTACTGTCTCCTACCGAGCCTTTACAGCATCTACGAGAACCGGGAAAGCTGATTGCATACCTGATTCCATTTCCAAAGCCGCGACTAGAAGGAGTCAAATTGGAAGACATTCCAGATCGCTTTCTAGTGTATACTCCAACTCCACCGCCGCTATCGAAACCTGCTCTCGGAGAAAAAGAGACTCAGTGGCACAAGAATCGGAGACAATGGCAGGAAGATATTCGCAAGGTGATGATGAGTAATGCAGTGAAGGGGCCATTCAAAGGGTTGAAGGCGAAAACAACAATCCTGATTGGCAAAGGTGTGGATGCAACAAAGTCCACGCAGCTCGAATTCCTGGATAGGGCGATTGAAGAGGCTGAGGAGCCGGCGACGGACGCACCCACAAGCCCATCCACAGCACAATCGCCATCAGAACTAGCTGGCGTCCAACCAGAACCCCCTCAGTCACCACAACGAACAGAATCAACCACCTCACTAGAGAAACCAAAGAAGCCGAAGAATGTAGAAGAACTGACTCTCGTCTATCCTCCCACATTCCCCCTCGCGCCTGAACAAATCCGGACCGAGTTTGTGGACTTACTCAATCGCACACGAGAGAAATCACGCCGGGATGCCATTATTTCTTCGTCGCTCTTCCCGGTCGCCGCAGCACTCGACGCATCCCTACTCTTCACCTTTGGGGGTCTGACGGAAGTTTCGGGTGTGTGGGCTTACACGTCGATACGGGGCACAATGGCCAGCAAAAAGATGGTCAAAGATCTCAACCGGGGCGAGATTCAGACGGACGACAAAGCCGACGAGGAACCACATATCGAAGGATGTATGTGTGGTCTTCACGAAGACACGTTCGGCTCCCAACGCGAAGCGCCTGTGAAAAACAAAGGCAAATCCAAAGCCAAGAAAACCGGGATCAATCTCCGCATGCAGCAATCCCCGAACATCGAGATTCTACGCCGCTACCTCGAACTTGCTTGTCTCAAGAAAGACTTCAACATGTTTCCACAACTTAATCAGATGGCGGGAGATGTGAATGAAGCGGCGGTGTTGGATGCTATTGGGTGGCGACCTACGAGGAGAAGTGGGAGGGACCTTGTAATGGAGCTTGGAGACAAGAAATTCGAAACATTGACACCGGAGCAGGATGAGCAGTGGCAGACGATGGCAGAGCGGGAAGATGTGAAGAGATTCATGAAGAAGGGCGCCAAGGAATGGTTTGAATTCTGCAAGGCATTCCAGAAGGAACAGCTTTCGGCTTGTAACAAGAAGTAGGGCACTATATTTTTAATATCTGGGTCTTTTCCGTTGTCATGCAACTTGGATTCACAATGTGGGTACCTACTACCCAGGAACTGTCCGGTGTAATTGGAGATATCTGTTCTATGTAATCCAAATGCCGAGTTTAGATATACTCTCACTGACTAACTAGCACTCCATCTCCTTACCAAGACTTTAGCGCATCTAGTCTGGTTGCAAATGTGCAAGAGTCATTCCTAAAGTAGCTAAGAGCAGATTGCGGGCTGAGATATCTCAAGCTTTCAAAGGCGGCTGATGTCAGCATCTCCTACTAACTAGCTTGCCCAAGGACCTTGCCGCTTGGCAACCGAGAAGGAAATCAGCAAATGTTGGCACGGATGTACTTAAAGATGAGGCTGCGGAGCTTCTTCGTTGTCGTTGTCGTTGTCTGAGGTGAGATTGGTAGAGCGATTCTCACAAGTTCATTCATTCACCCCAAGATATTCTACCCTTCCAATACCCACAGCGACAGAATAAAGACTGTAATTATCATATCCTCACTTTAAGTTTTCCGGGCATCTGCGTTGTTTTGCACTACTTGCCTGCACAACATGGCGAAGATCGAAGTCAACGTCAAGGAACTGGAGGTCGCGAAGGTCGTCTCGGGGCCATTCGATCTCTTTTCCGACTCCTTTAGAATCGAGTTTTTGGAACCTCCAACTTCGCTGAATGCCACGTACGTAACAAACTCTCATACTCGCCTTTCCATTCTCTATTGCCCTTACCCTCTTATTTCCAAGCTCCTTCCCATTTCAATATCACAATACCACCTCCTGTCCCATTCCCTCCTGATCCATTACCATTGCCCACCCCATCCATAGCCGCTTTCCAAGAACCCCTCATATCTCTAACCCCCAATTCAGCGTCCTAATGCGCGCCACCTACTTCTCCTCCTCCCCCTTAATCCAGCAGGGGAAATCACACCCGCAATCCCCACCCTTACATCTGCACTTCGACCAATCTGAGACCTTCCTCGTTGTCTCTGGTAGCGTCGGTACGACCGAGACTTGGGCTGCCAAGGACGAAGTCTGGACAGCGGAGAATACGCCGCATGAGATTAAGCCTTGGGTTCCGTGAGTTGATTGATTTCCTTTTGCGGGGGCTTCTAGGAGAGGGGAGAGATGAGGAGAGGAGATGATTTTTGCGGTTGATTTGTCGGATTCAGGCAGGGTGTTCAACAGTCCGTAATACGTTACGGCTCGTTAAATTGAGGCACGTAACTTCTCACTTTGTTAGTACGTACATATGGTATTAAGAAAGGAGCTTGCTACTTACGTACGTTTTACGAAAAGTTACGACGTAACTTCTTATAATTTCCTAATATAGTTGCTAAGAGACGTTAACTTAGAGTAAATTACATGCTTTTAGAGCTAGTTTTTTTATAATTAAAGCGCTTTAATTATTTCTCTAGTAAGGTAATTTCTATAAATAGTAACAGTTTGTTTGCCTTTACTAAAAGCCCTTTTATAGTTATAGGATATATAGGGTACACTAAGGAAATTAAGGGCGATTTAGAAGAGCGTAGGGTAGGTATAACGACTGTTAGTAAGCTACTAAGCTAGCGGGTTATGGTATATAGGGTTACCCTCCTTAGCTATAGCAATGTCTTCTTAGTAGCTGTTAAAATACTGTTATAACTCTGTTGTTCTCTGCTATTTTTTATATAACTTTACGCTAGTAAGAAGGCTAAGGTTAACAGAGAGTATTTGCTCGTAATTGTTGTTATAGTATTAGGCGCTAGGAAGCTTTCTCTAAGTTAGTTATATAAGCTTATCTAGCTCCTTGTTGTCCTCTCTATTATTAACGTATTATTAAAAAACTTCTCTAATTAAGTCTTTAACCTTTCTATACTACTTATAGTATTTACGCTAGTAGTCTATAAACACGTAAATTAGAGCCTAGGTTAAGTATAGTAGCAACAGCGTAATAGGAAATTAGTAATCTATAACTATTTTCTCCTAGTAAGTAAGAAGCTTCTTAAGGCATATAAGACGCCTAATCTAAGGTAGCAATTGTTACCTTTACTTTAAAGCTCTACCTTTAACTTTAAGAGCGCGTTATAAAGGTATTATAGGTTAGGATAGTTATCTAAAGGGAGCTATATTTGCTGTTGCCCTTAAGGCGTTTAGTTATCTTATAGAACCTCTTAAGAAAGCTACAAAGGCGCTTAGCGTTATGCTAATCGTTAGCTATAATTAATTTATAGAGGGCAGCGTTGCTAGGGTTTTGTTGTTAATAGAGGCGTGATTATGTTAGATAAACTTCTTAATTAGCTCCTTAAGCTTAAGGCAGCGTAATAGCATAAGGTAGGTTAAGTGCTAGCAAATCCTACTATCTTATATAAGGTTAAGCGTACTACTAAGCTAGAGAGAGTTGTTTTTATTAACACTAGCTTAAAAAGTTATAAAGGCCTTAAGCGTTTATAAGACGCTAGCATAGAGTTTATAAAGTTATATAACTTTCTAACAACGCCTTATTTTTAATAGAGCTTAAACTGTTTTTAAGGGGCAGCCTAGGCTAGATCCTTCTTAAATTAAGAGACTCCTTTGCTATAAATTATAGCCTTTACTACTAATTATATTATATGCCCTACGCAACAGATGTAGTGCTTAGGCCTAAGAGGTTAGTTAAGGATGTTACCTAAAGTTATAATAGTAGAGTTGTTGTTATTAGACGCATTGTTAGCTATAAAACAATAGAATTTAGACTTAATTTTAAAGTTATATAATACTATAGCAACTTGCTTAGCCTAATTCTTGCCTGTATAGTCCCTAAATAGGTTATAAAAGCTAATAAGTAGGTCTTAATGTTAAAGGTTAGCATCTAGTTGTTAGTTAGTTGTTAATTTTCCTAAGCTAAAAGTTTACCTAAAGACGCGCTATGTAAATAGCTAAGGTTAAGCTAGAGCTAAGGTACATACTAATAAAGTAGGCTACTACTCTAAGGAAGGAGAGGTAGTTTAGAGAAGTCTATATATTAAAGCTTAACGCTACCTTGCTCCTAGCTAACAGTAGCATTATTTAAATTGCCTCTTTTCTCTCCCTTAAACCTAGTGTATGTATAAAGAAATTGTTATAGCAGAGCTTAGTAGGGCAGCAAGAAGATTAAGTTAGTTCTAGCTAATAAGGCCTTAAAGGTCATTTAACGATGCTTAGCAGAAGGAGTTATCCTAGAGTATAACCTAGTTAACTAAGGCAGCCTGTAGGGCTCCCTCCTGCCACTGCGAGTGGTTTACTATCCTGCTAGCCCTAGCAATACCCCCCACCAACGACGCTGCTTGAAAAGGATCTATAGGCTATAGGACATTAGGCAAGAGCACGGCTCTGTTTCTATTGCTACTAGATTAACAATAATCTAATGCCTTTTAAGTAGGTAGCTAACAATATAGTTATAACTGTTAACTAATTTAGCAGCGTAACAATTGCCTTTAACATAGCATCTCTTATAGAGCTAAACCTTTAACTTTATACTATTATCTTAGGTATATAACAAGTTAGCTCTAAACCTCTATATACGCGACTTTTCCTAATTGCTACAGAGCTAGCTGCCATGCTTTACGTAATAACTAAGCCTCTTAGGCTTTAACTGCTTGCTCCTAAAGTAGATATTACTCTAGTTAATAGTAAAACAAAGGCTAGCGTTAAGACAATAATTACTAAAAACTCTTAGCAACAGCATTAAGGCTAGGCGTACTTTCATAGGAACCTAATAACAGCAATAGTTGCGAAGCCTAGGCCTTGCCAAGTCAACAAGAGCCAGCGTGATAGCTAAATAGAGGTAGTTAAGATAGGCTAGCTTGCGATGAACTACCCTAAGAGAGCCTCTAGGATAAGCGTTAAACAAATTACAACATGCTTATGCTTATAATAAGGTTAAGGTTAAAGTTAAAGTTAAGGTTAAGGTTAAGGTTTAAGTTTAAGTTTAAGTGTAGGTTTAAAGTATTAAGTATAATAAAATCGCTTAATTTTAGCAGGAAAACTAACTTTTTAACATAGGTTTTAATTACTAAGCTTCTACCTTACATCCTTATAAACTTCCTGCCTTGCATCCTCTCTAACCACCTAGGAGGTTAGTATATAACAATTACTAATATACGCGAGATTTCATCTCATATACGAGCTCCTAGGCGATCCCCCTGTGGTTCCCCACCAAGTCCGCACTAGCTAAGCAACCTTATATAAAATCTTGACTAATTAAGGAACCTTACTGGCAGTATACAGGCTATAATTAGCTCTCTACATACTGTAGGGAACTTCTTAGATGGTCGTTTGCTACGTACGTATCACGTGATACGTACATACACCGTACCTACGTAACGTAGTACGGACTGTTGAACACCCTGGATTCAGGTTGGGCTGTGATTGCGAGTGAATGCACTCACAGTTTTTGATCTCAGCACCATGTCTGCGAGGCATACATAGTCAACCTATGGAAAGTCTACTCGCAACATAACCAGACCAGGAACCTTCCTCTCCGCGTCTCCAAACCAAATATCACATTATCTAGCGAACCACTAACTGCTCCCCAGCCACACTTTCTACCCAGTCCCCTCTCCTTCCTCCACCTCAAGCTCCGACACCATCATGTACATCTGGGCGCACCCATCCTCTGTCATCGAGCCTATGGACGCACTCTTCTTCCAAAGTCTTCTACGCTACGTCAGCAATGTAACCACTGGGAAAGCCAAGCTGGATCCCTTTCAAATCATGACGACGCAGCATGCGAGTGCGACGGCGCTAGTGTGGTTTCCGAGGGCGACGTGGTTGGGTCCGTTGCGGTGGTGGGTGCCGTGGAAGATTCAGGGCGCGTTTGCGTGGGTGGGTGGGTTGATGGGGTATACGCCCGTTATTGAGACGTATGTGGATAGGGAGGATTGGGAGGGGTATGTTGGGGGGAAGAAGAAGGCTTAGGGTTTTGGGGCTGGTGAAGGAGGAGGGGGAGAGGCAGCGGAGGCGAGATATGATGCGCTGATCGAGTTCAGAGGATTTTGGTTCTATTGACTTCCGAGAGGAAGCTGATTTCGCTGACTCCTGAGGGAACCCCGTTTCTAGCTATTCTACTATTACAGACATACCGCGGATGGCGTCGATGTGCTGACAGAGCTCTCGTTAATTCCTACACATACCAGGATATGAGGAGGTTTGGGAGAGTCTGTAGAAGGCTGTACTATCCGCCCGTACCCCAATTAATCCCACCGTCTGTCACCGCCCCTTTCCGCAATCCCACAACAACATCATTTCTACGCTGACAACGTTGCAATTAGCGCTTGAGTCCACCGATAGTCTGGCGGAACGTGTTCATGCCGTCCTCCAACAAGGCCCTGCGACTCTCAAGGTAGTTTCGTTGCTGAGTAGTCTCTGGCGGCTCGGCAGCAATGTACTCGACCTCCGTGTCGGTGAAGCCAGTAACCACCACAGGGGAAAGGATGATGTCCGGCAGAGGCTCGACAAGATGACGTTCCACCACTTGCTTCACAACGCAGTTGATGAAGTACTTCATCTCATCTTTATAGTAGGCGCGCATGTTGTCTAGTGCCTCCTCAGCCGAAAAATTCTCCATATTCTGCTCGATCGATTCCGCCATGGCCTCTCGCAATTTCGTGGGGTCAACAACGTCTTGGGTCAACATACGGCCTTCGGCACGTAATGATATAGTCGCGAGTTTGGTAGCAGCCTCGGTGACCTTTTCGTGCTTCCTCTTGCGTTGTTTCTGCAGATTGGTCGTGAAATAGTGGTTGTACGTCATAGGGTGACGTGACTTGTCAGCGATGATCTTATTCAACTCTTCTTTGCTGTCTCGTAGAGTCTTTGACAACGTGGTATCGACGCTCAGGGCGGCGAGTCTATCATGAAACTCTTGAGGGGCCACATGTTTGACCACAGCGTAGATGAATGCCTTACAAGCACGATCGACGTTGTTGATGTGGTCCACAGCGATCGCTTTCCATGGTTCGGACTGCTCCCAGAAGAGCTGACTGATCAGATGGGGATTGAAGTTGCCTGGCAACTCATTTCCACGCGAGCGGATCATCACTTTTTGTACCCAGGCTACGGCTTGAGCACGCGTGAGTACTTTCGGCTTCGGGAGCATAAGCGAGTGTGTGTCATCGGACAGCCGTGCCAGTGCTGCTTCCGTATCCTGCGACTCCGCTACGTCGACAGGGGCATCGCCTGGTCCATGGCCAATCATATGCTTCTGGCCCCGTAATCGCATGTTCTCTGCGAATTGGGCATTCAGATATTGAATGACAGCCCGAAACCGCCGGATGTTCTCGATAGAGTCGACCGAAGCGTTCATATTGACCAACCCGAAGAATGGATTTTCATAGAACCCTTTTGTGGCAGACTTGAGAAGGTCGCTGATTCGGGTGCTGATATTGATGAGCATCATACGCTGCTCATGACGAGTGCTGCGCTTCTCGCCCAGCTTATCGATCTCTTCGAGCGTATCCACCAGCTTCTTGTCCATCTCTTCTTTGACCGCGGGCAGCTCCTTCTTCAGATGAGTGAATAGGACCCTGCTCAGACGCCCACGCAATGCATCGATTCCAACACACTCACGAGGAAGATCCAAGTATCGACCTTTGCTGAAGAACAGCTCTTCTGCCTCATTGCGCTGTTGGAAGGTGAATCCCATTTCGTCATCGGCACGATTCTTGAGCATATGCCATCCTAGTTCCAGGTAGATGTTCTTGTTCTGAGCTACTTCGATCCAGTTAAGCTCATTGGAAGTGCCTTCGCGGAGGTAGTCGGGTTTGGTGATGATGCCTAAGGTTCGCTTGCCCTTCTCATCGACTTGTCGAGCGTAGCTAGTGATGATCTGATTAGCAAGATCATTCTTGGCTGAGACGACAGCGAGGATGATGCTCCGCCTGTTCTTCATGTACTCTTTCACCAGGTCGAGGATCAGTGCCTTGTCGGCTTCGCTCTGGGCCTTGTTCGTTGCATGGATGAGACCAGGAAGATCGACCAGGGTACTTGAAAGCCAGTCAGCTTGATACAGTATTCCCATCGACGTAACTCACAGTTGGGGGCGGTCTGGGCCGCATATATCAATGGAAAGCACATCCCTTGAGAAGGCTCGGGAATTCGCCTCTCCGACCTTGCCGATGCCCATTGCTTCCGTGGCACTCTCAATGATATTTGGCAGCTCTGAGAAGTCCTTGATTGACTTGCTGAACTGCCTCAGCTTCGCTTGTTCATCCTTTGTGCGGTTCTTGTCTGGTGTGATCTTGATGGAAACCGTAGACGAAGGCGAGCGACGAAGGCTGATCTGCGTAGCAAATCGAGTGCAAAGATTTTCGTGTCGAGGGAATGGGATCTCAGTGATGGCCTCTAATACTGAGCTCTTGCCGCTACTCTGATCGCCACAGACAACCAACTGGGGAAGATTGATAATGCTGTTGAGGCCGGTGCGGCGAAGCTAGTTTGATCAGCCATCAACACAGTATATGCGGGCCGATAGACTAACCTTATCAACGAGGTCCATGACCTTACATTGCTCTTCGCCCTGAAGAGCCTTGAGGGAACCTGTCGTGACGGCGTCGGCATCGATAGGAATGGGCGTGATAGGCGTGACCATTCTATCCTTCTTGCGGGCGCCCTTCGAATCGGCGTACACGACGGGTGGTGAGTCGCTCATCTCCGAAAGTTGGAATTGTCGAGGAATTTGAGCCGGGGACCAATAATCCTGGGAACCAAACTTTCGTTGACGTTTCGTCGGCGGGCCCTCCATCTTGTATGTTGGAAGTGCTTGGGTGAAGGCGTGATGGAGCAGAGAAGCGTCGGGAACGCGCAGGTTAGCAAACGGATGGTGTCTTGACTGGAATCAGCCTTGGAACCAGTAGCAGCGAACGTGCCCAGGTGAGAGCAGGCACGCTCAGTGATTGCCTGTAAGAGGTCAATAGTGAGAACAAAAAGCAGGACCGCAAGGGTGAAGGCGGTGCAAGCGAAAAGAAAGAGCAAATCAAAGTGGTGCCGGAAGTGACGTCTTCCTTCACGGATCAAACCGTCATACCAGTTTCGGTCTTGGAAGCCTGATGATACCTAGATGTCTTGCGTCAATCCCGTTGCAGGGTGCTGCCCGATTTGGATGCTCCTACCCGACAGTGAATAGCCTAGCCCAAAAATGGATAGCGGCACTTGGCGACAGCCCATTGTCGATCCACCAGCGTCCTGAGTCTTTTCCACGCCCCCTCTCCCATTCTTATGAACTATCTCTTCACTTCTTTTCCCTCCGTTGAACCAGGCCGCCCTGGATAAGATCGCAAGAACACATGCATTTGCAGCTTCAATCCTGGAGATATCTATCGAAGTACGCCCAAACCCAGCAATACAAAAGCTACATGTCCATCCCGCCTTCCATCTATCAGTGCGAATATCTCCTACATCGGCAGTGGTCGGCAAATCTATAATTTCGACTCTGGAACCGCCACCCTCAAACCATCCCAGTCTTCCATCTTGTACTCTACGAATCCCTCTTCATCCTCCATGCCGGCAACCTTCGGGTGCCCCAGCGCATATGGACAGAAGTACATGGTATCGTATTTGACTTCCTCTCTGCTTTGCCCTTTCTCTGCAGCTTCCTTGTCGGCGCGTTCCTGCATTTTCCTAAGGTCAATCCCGTCATTTCTGAGTGGCACCTTGTTTTGTTTGTTGTTGTGCATGGTGGTGATGGCGTTCTGAACGCGCAAGAAGACCGGAACGGCGTATTTCGGGAGCTTCTCCCGGCAGTGAGCGAGGAGTGTGTTGAAGTCAAAGGTGGAAGCATGAGCAGGGTCAATGTACAGAGCCGCGCATCCAGCACGTCCGTCGTGGCCGGGGACTTCGACACCATAGACGTTCGCTTCGACGATGCCCGGATAGTGCCCTAGGACCTCTCCAACTTCTGCCGTGCTCACGTTTTCGGATTTCCAACGGAAGGTGTCGCCCAACCGATCCATGAAGAACCACCGCCCGTCTGATGTCCGTCGTAGGGCATCGCCTGTTCGGAAGAACAAGTCACCTTTTTTGAACACGTTGCGCTCGAATTTCTTTCTGGTGGCCTCTGGGTTATTGTAGTAACCGACGAACGCCTCCTCATTGGGAAGTGCCACAATGATCTCACCACCCTCCTCGTACGGCTGCCGCCTTGCAAAGCCAGTCTTCGGATCCCGCCAGATGTCGTTCGTTTCGTGATCGATTTTCACAGGAACAAATGTATTGTGCATGAATCGGCGCATGATAAGGCCGTGGTGGCCAACGCAAGTTGCAAGATAAGGTCCGCGGCAGACATTGATGAGGCCAAAAACTCCTTCCGAACTGTTGAAGAATTCGGCGACAGTTTGGATACCGAACCGGTCGACGAAGCGGTGCCAGACGTCGGGCCGCATGCCGTTTCCAAACATAACCTTCACCTTGTGCTGCCTGTCCTTCTCGCTGGGTGGAGCAGCCAGAAGGTAGCGGGCCGTCTCCCCGACATACACAAAAGCGGTCGAATTTGAGTCTCGGACGTCGGACCAAAATCTGGATGTGGAAAATTTCTTTCCGATACAGAGTGCTACTCCTGATAGCATACAGGTCACCGCGGTTGTACATCCGGTTCCATGGTACAGGGGCATGCAGACATACCACCGGTCTCCGTTTGGTCCGGGCTCCAGGTCGAGGCTGCGGACACGACCGCCAGCGAGGGTTCCTGCTCTTTGAATCTCGAAAGGACAAGCTTTGGGATGGCCGGTTGTGCCACTACATAGGTTAGCTGTGGGACTCTGCCACTTTGACTTCAAAGGTATCCACGAACCTGGTGTAGAACAGACACATAGGAAACTTCCCTTGGATGCCATTGCGGAGCTCGTCCTCTGGTCGCTTGGGCTCTAACCGGCAAATTTCGCCCTTCAGCGATCGGTCCAGAATCCTGATAGTCATACCGAGCTCTCCCTCGAGGCGAGACCGCACTTCCTCTATGCGCGCAATGGCATCCGACTGTTCGTCTACGATCAGCAGCTTCGCAGCGCTGACCTTTAGGCAATGGACCAAGGAGTCACCAGCCAGATGATGATTGATCAATGCGGGTGCAGACCCGACCGCCCACGATCCCAGGTGTCCAAAGATGAATTCAGGTTGGTTGGTGAGGTAAAAGGCCACCAACTCGCCCGGTTTGATCCCGTTTTCACGAAAGTATTGTCCATATCGACAGGCCTGGGCGTACGTCTCGGCCCAGGTGTAGCATCCTTCTCGAGACCATATGGCTTCTTCGGTTTCAGGAAGTCGCCGCACTTGGTCTTCAAAGCGGTACCAGAGACTGCCGCGGTTGTTTCTGCCTGTGGTGCGTCCATCGTCAGCAGGCAGTCAAGTCTTGCTGGACATCACACAGTACCCACCTTTGGTCGCGAATTCTCTCTCATTCGCTCTCACAGCCCTTATCGCCTTGATGTCTTTGGAGATGTTGAATTTAGCATCGAGGTAAGCCGCGGCGGCAGTTGTGCCTGCAACCGCTGCTGCTATGGGCGCTACGCAGATGTCGAGTTAGCAGCTGTACCGATGTGGAGAGAATGTGGAGCAAGTTCGCGCCACCGGTTGTGGCACGGGAAATCCGGACACGTACCGAGAGCCATGCTGCGTCGTCTTCGTTAATTCGAGGGTCGGCGAGGAGACAGTAGGAGACAATTAGGGAGTGTACGGGTGAAGAAGATCCAACAACGAAGGGAGGCTGTCTAAGAGCCCGGCAGTCGCTGTTGGCTTGATAAATGAACGCGCGCATAGCTCAACCAGGTGATGAGTTGCCGAACTGCCTCGGTCGGCCGAAGCCCGCGCTTATCCCCATACTTCGTGCATCTGCCCCAGGCCCCACAATTGCCTCTTCCAAGAGCCGCCACCATAACAACACAACACCACGAAGCAATCGATGCGAAGAGAAAGAATTGGATATCATTGAGTGGAAGCTTCTAGCTGCCACATTTATCCCAATTGATATTAACATGATTATGCTTATCAGCGCCAAACTCTAGCATGATGCCAAACACATTTTCATTAACCCATAAGCAGGATCCCGAAACCAATCGCTGCGGCTAATACGACGCATCGGGCCGTCGTGATCGAGACGGTAGACGCATCCGATCCAGTCTGAATAGCTGGAGTACCAGAGCCGGTGAGGGAGCCTGTAGCCCCAGGAGCGACACTAGTAACCTGGACGGTGGATGCTGGTGGTCCTTGGGCAGCACTGGACGCGACGATGATATCCGTTGTTTGCGCAGAATCGCCGTTGGTTGCAGACGGAGCATCGCCAGCTCCAGATGTCGGAGTGGACGAATCTTGTGCGCTGGCCGGGCTGGTCGGGACTCTCGAAGCAGCCGCTGTCGAGCCCCTTGACACTGCTGCGGACGTCTTTGCCGGCGCATTCGATGAAGCAGCTGCGCTAGAACTGGAGGCAGGAGCAGACGCAGACGCAGCTGCACTCGAACCCGAAGCTCCTCCGTTGTTCTGGTTACCACCACAGTTCGAAGTCCCGCCCAATTTCACTACCATTCCCACACCGGCCACCGGATCTATGAAGCCATTGTCGTCCTGGAACTTCTTCACATCGAACGTCTTTCCCTCATCCGGAAGCTTCAAGCTGGTGATATTGGCTTGCGCCTGGCCTTGCTCCTGCGGGTTATCGTACATAAGGAACGAGTATTTCCGATCGTCACCCGTCTCCTTGAATGCACCCGGCGCCTTGTAGTCCAGTAACGCCTTATCCCCGCTCACGAGGTTTGTGATGTCGAAGTCGTACTTGAAATTCGCTTGGGCAAAGTGCAGCGTTCGCGCATTATCACACGTCGTGTCCAAGAGGATGATTGTGTAAAGTGCGCTACCCACTATACCGGAAGAGTCTCCGTAAGCAAAGGTAGGCGCTTTCGTTACATCTGTAGTTTTTCGTCAGGCAGGCAAGTTCTCGAGGGCGGGGGATAGAGCATCATACCATTTTTGGCGAAGGTTGTGCCGTCACTGAATCCGTCCGCGGCGTTGTTTGTGAACGACACCTGGACGTCGACTCCGCTTTCTGCGAAACCGACTTGGAGATCCTGTGGGACGATCTTGGAAGGCTTTGCGTTTGCGAGCGAGACGACAGCCGCGGCGGATACCGCATGCTGGAGGTATTTGTGAAGCATGATGTAGGCGGGTGGGTTGGATATGAATTACTGTATAGTATGATCGAAGATTCTTTTGCAGACCAAAAACAGAATAAGGGATATCGGGGTATCTCAGAATCCGATCGATTTTAATTCAATTCTCAAAAGAAAGAAAGCCAAAATAAAGCCCAGCTCGTTCTTCCCTCTTGCAAGTACAAATTCGCCTCAAGCCCTGAGGTTCACACACGGTATATGTACCAAAACCCATCAAACAGCGCCTCTTACCCTGCCACGAAACCCACGCGCGCTAATCCATGGATCTTCTGCCCGTGCCGACCCCAAAAAAGCTTCTTTGGGCGTTTTCCGTTCACAGCGTTGTCTGGAGAAAAACCTTACCGTGCTGATTTTAGTATGATGGTGTTTCAGAGCTGTTTGGGAGAGGTAGCGCTCGGCTTCGAAAGCTCCCGAGCCGCTCTGCGCGGGGGGCTGAACATCACGAACGAGGATATTTTATGATAATTGAGCTGTGCTGCAATGTTGGGGAAACGAAACTCGAGGTTTTGTGGGCAGAGGAGCGTTTGTCGCGTGCGCGGAGATTCTGAGTGAGATCTGGGGGCTCGGGGCCGGCTTTCGGTGTTTGTTGCGAATGCGAGGTTGCGGCGTTGTTCCTGGGACTTGGGGGCGAGCGTTCGGAACCTTGGAACATCGATCTTGTCACCATCACTTGTGCGCCTGCAAGATGGGACCACCGAAACCGGAGGTTTCGAAGATCCGACGTCAGAACAAGGCTTGGGTGCTTGGATGCAAGCGAGGCGAATCCGTTTGGGAAGAATGGTGCGTACTGTGTTTGTGCCTGGCGGTGCGGTTACTAAGGATTGTGGGGTGATGTTTTTCTGAAGCTGGGTTTGTTCCAAGGTTTGGGCTGGAAGGGGAACGGGGATGTTTGCCTGAGGTTTGTGTACCCACGCGTAAGACCGACATGTCCTTGGAACGTACCATGCCGACTGCTGCCTTGCTGGGCTGAGGCGTTGTATTTTGTGCTTATTTCTCCTATTCTACCTACAAACATACTCTCGTCCTTATCCCTTATCGATATCGGTCTGCGTATCAACCCCTCCCGTCTCAATTCCCTCTCTCCTTCCTTTCCCTCCCCCGCCGCTCGTTTCTTGTTCGACCCCATCCCCGTCCCCGTTCCCCGGGAGCGTGCCTATCCCGTCCGTTCCCATCCATGTCTCCCCCTCTCCGCCCCCGCGAATCCCGCACCTTCATGACGACGCTGAACGACTACTTCCGCGTCAACTACAAGCCTCCCAACGACGATGAATTGTACATGGAAGTGACGTATAATTTGGCTATTCACGCGGATCTGTATCTTATGACGGATAACAGCGCTGCGCATAGAGGGACAACAAAAGGGATGCGGAAAGAGAAGAGTAAGAATAAAGTTGGGAAGGAGAGGGTGGTGGAGGTGGAGAGTGAGGACAAGGAGAATCAGGATGTGGATAAAGAGCGAGAACAAGAGGAGGGGGCTAAGGAGGGTGGGAATGGCAATGGCATTGGGAATGGGAAGAAGAAGGCTACGCCTATGGGTCAGGGGACAATGTCTTCGGGCGGAGGGGGAGGGATGGCGAAGAGATGAGAGGAAGGGAAGGGAAGGGAAGGAAAGGGAAGGAAAGGGAAGGAAAGGGAAGGAAAGGGAAGGGAGGGAAGGGATAGGATAGGATAGGATAGGAGTGGGATTTGGGGAAGAGGAAGTTTGAGGTTGGGGAGGCGAGTGGCATAGTGCATTGAGCTGGGTGGTTGATTAGGAGCTCTTTCGAGGGTGAGGCTTCAAATCCCCGGCCTTGAGTCCTGGCATACCGACCCCTGCCTCCCTGGCACGCCCACTAGAGCTGGATCCTGCCTCGGAAAAGTCTCAACAGAGACTTCGACTTGGCCAATACAACACAACACGATTAAAGTGAAGTCTTGTCGACAGGACACTACACGTCTCACTTCTCAATCGAAACCGCGCTCGACATCCTCGGCACATGCGGTCCATACTTCGTCCTTGGATGCGCACATAGACCTTGCAACGTCGACGCCCAGCCTCATTCGAGTTCGCGGACACGTCTCCCCTTACAGCGATGCCGTACTCCCACGACGACCGGCCCCCGAACGAATGGCATATTTCCTGCCTCATCCGTAACCCCCTCTCTACCTATGTACTTTATATCCGCTGGTCTCACCTTAATTATACTCTATCGACCCAGTTGTACAGCCTCAAAATGCAACCCACGATCATAGACCGACTTATACCGGACGATCTGAGATGAGACAGTCAGAGGGCCAGCCAATATAGGGGATGTGTGTTCTGTAGGTAGCTTATATAATAGGAACTCTGCAATAGCACACGGAGGGATTACCTACCCGGTGTCAAGGCTAGACTCTGGGCTACTAAACCCTCGTTCATGGAAGGCAGTCCTACGCCGAAGTGATACGATTTGCTCTGTGATAATTGATTCTGTGCCTCGCGGCTGGTACACATAGATGACTACGATCGAGCAATATCCATAACGTTCAGTGCCAGAAGCCAACTCATTGATGCAGGAAGCCCAGTGCAAGAAAAGAAGAACCAGTCTGTTAATCTACGTAGGACGCCCCGGTAATCCGCCTAATTTTTGACGTAAAGATCTACATATTTGTCAATATCCATGTTATCCAGCGTCTTCGCATCCTGGCCCAGCGCAACAAGCTTGTCGACATGCTCAGCCGGGAAATGGGGTCCGAGATGTCTCTTGTACTTCTTCAGGATCTCTGGCTTCGCCTCCTCGCGGCGCAGACGGTGGCCCAAAGGAGCCTCGACAACTTCTTCAGGGAGCACGGTGCCGTCCTTCAGCTTCACGGTCAGAGCGTTGGAGATGGTGCGCTTCTCCGGGTCATGGTAGTCCTTGGTGAATTGTGGGTCTTCCACACAGGAGATGCGCTGGCGGAGGGATTCGACGAGCTGCGAGGTGGCGGCTTCGCTGTCATCGGGGTAGTCGGTGGCCTCGAGGCGGTCGAAGACGAACATGGTGGAAACCATGTACTGTCATATATTGTCAGTCATGTTGTGAATGGATAGGAGTTTCCCACTTACTTGGACACAGTGATCACGGTCGGCGAAGTTCTCCATGGGCTTGAACTGCTTGTCGATGATGCGGATGCAGGCCTCGTGTGTCCGATTGACGACGCTCTCGATGTCTGCGGCGGTCTTACCCATGGCCTTGAGCTTCTTGTTCAGGCGCTGGGCAGCCTCGACGGCGGTCTGTGAGTGGAATTCGGCTGAAGGAAAATGTTAGGCTACATTCTGTGGAGGAAATGTGTTGGGGACCACTGACCGGGATAAGACACCTTGAAGAGGACATTCTCCATGACGTAGCTACCATATCCTCTCTGGAACTGGAAGGGCTTTCCTCCGAAGTTGACGTCGTAGAATCCCCATGTAGGTGCACTAAGGACAGTTGGCATGCCACCCTCGCCTCTGAGGACCTTGAGGCAGAGATTTACGGCCTTCTCGCAAGCATCACCGGCAGCCCAGGATTTCCTGGACATGGTGTTGGGGGAGTGTCGGTACGTGCGCATCGCCTGTCCGTCGACCCATGCCTGAGAGATGGCGTCCCGGGTCTGAGCCTCGTTCAGGCCCAACATCTTGGCCGTGACAGCGGTGGAAGCAACCTTGACTAGCACAACGTGGTCTAGTCCGACCTTGTTGAATGAGTTCTCCAGGGCCATGCAGCCCTGGATCTCGTGTGCCTTGATCATGGCCTCAAGCACATCCCTTACTTTGAGAATCTTGCCGTTGCCGAGATTGCCTCCAGCCCTGTTCGTCCGCGAGATCCAGTCGGCAGTGGCGAGAATAGCACCCAGGTTGTCTGACGGATGACCCCACTCGGCAGCCAGCCAGCAGTCATTGAAGTCCAACCACCGAATCATTGCTCCGATGTTGAAGGCACCCAACACGGGGTCGAGCTGGTAGTTTGTGCCGGGGACTTTTGTACCATTGGGAACAACGGTTCCTGGGACTACGGGGCCGAGGATCTTCTTGCATTGGTCAAACTCAAGAGCCTTAAGGCCGCAGCCGAGGGTATCAATGAAGACCCATCGAGCAGTGTCGAACTACAGAGCTTTTTATTAGCAGCTGCTAAGCTGATACAAAGGTTTCCGTACCGCGAGCTCCGAGTTTATTGGCGTGTTGTGAACGTAGCTGGCCACGTCCTTGATCTCTGGGTCGAACTCCCGCTTGCTAGGGACCACAGGGGCAGAGCTCTTGAGAGAGGACATGGTCGAGAATGGAGCAAAGACAGCTGCCCGGGTGGTGATTGGGGTTATAGACGCGGTTCTTAGGGCAATTGGCCTCACTGCCCTGCAGGTGATGGCCGAACGTTGGCGGAGAGTTCGTGATGCGGAGCTGCAAAGGTTGCGACTGAAGGCCGACATGATCAAATTAGCTTCCGTCGCGTTTCGCTGGCCTCAATGCAGCGTGGAAGGAAGGGAATGAGTGTCGTACGCGTGTTTCTGAAGCGGTAGCGACCCGTGTGAAAAATATCAGGTCGGTGAAGCTGTCGGCTTAGTTTTCAATGCGGATGGGAGGGGCGAGCCGTCATGAACCGAGGGAAAGCTGTTCCGGCGCCGATCGGCCGGCGTACCTGTTCAACGCCTGGCAGACCTGGACTACTGGGATCTGAAGAGCCTCTCCTTAGCATCTTGATTGCTTCATTAAGTTTATCGGGCGTCTCTAACATGCCAGACCCAAGGGTGACGTTGTAGCCTCGCACATTTTTGACTGTGGTGAGGGGCAACCCCGCGTTCAGCCCTAGAGTACCGAACATCTACTCACGTGCAAGTCATCTTGACTGGTATGTGACCATAAGGGACCATTCTGCATCCTGTCTTTCACAGTTTTTGTCTTTATGCAACAAAAGTGCGGAGGCACCCAAACGTCTCTCGCCTCCTTCTGGGTCATCACTGGCTCCGGTCCTGCCCGGTTTCACGAAGAACATCAGCAGACTTACATAAAGCTGGTACGGCCCGCGGCCGGTAGCCAGCAGAGCCGGTATAGGAGTTCAGTTGACCAATGCTGGTCCGGTCGGATGTGGACCGCACAGGTGGCGGTGTGTTCATGTTACTCTCCCCCATCCGGGGCAGGGGCCAAAATCTGACACCACTACCGAGCATATCTACGCAGAAAGGTTGGCGAAGCTTTGTTCATTGTCTGGAGCATTTCAAGCTGTATTTTTGGCTTCTGACCAGCATCCTGTCTCTTTGAGAATGCTATTTTCGTGGTGATGCCTGCTGCAACGAGCTACAGGCTAATATCACAAGACTCTCTTGTGCTCCAGATGCCAACAGGCAGGCTGGCGCCCTTGAATCCTCCGTCGTGGATCTGTTTGGTGCACTCGCATCACCACTCAATCGAACTAGAGCAACATAAGCTACTATCGCCACTAGAGGGGGGGTTTCGCCTACCGGAGTAAGGAATGATTCAGCAACAAAACGAGCCCTTGCATTCAGCTGGGAGTCTTGTTAATAGGTGCGCCACAGATCTGATACTCGAACACGTACGAAGAGCTTCATCTCCGAGATCTCCTTGTCGACTTCCTCCATGAACTGAATGATGAAATCCACCAGCTTGTGCTTCAACATCTCCTCGGTGTGGAAGTTGGTGATCAGGAACGAGATATCATAGCCCTATGCTTGTGAGTGTCTCGTCCCCAAGCATGGTAGCCTCAGGGCATACCTTGACTGGTTTCCGCCGCAGGATGAAGAAGGGCTCGGCGCGCTGTGTCAAGAAGCGCGTGAACTTGTGGACCAATATGTTTTCTATCTCATCGGCCTGTTTTATCTTTATGCTTATCCGCACGCTGTTGATGCTTGGCTCGACGAGGACCCGCTCATTCTCGTTGCGGGAGACGGTCAGAGGGTTCAGCAGGAGCTCCGGGGAGCTTTTGGCTTCGATTTCAGGTACATTGTGTCTCTCCGAGGTCTGCGACGCGAAGTTGGAGAGGGACAGGGCGGCCGTGAGAGACGAGCGCACGCATTGGAGGTATGGGCGGAGGGATTGGGACTTGGAGGCGTCAGCATTTCCGCGGCTCGCGCACTGAGAGACTGGCGGGGGGTGCTTGCCATGGTGAAGAGCGGTAGCGTACGGCTCCAAGGTCGAGCACGGGATTCGGATGGGGCGCCGCGAGCTATGCCATGCGGATGCGGATGCGGATGCGGATGCGGATGCAGATGCGGATGCGGATACTCGGTGAAGGCGCCTCGACGTAGTGGGGGAGTGAAGCTGTGAGCCTGTGAGGCTCGCAGGCCCAGTTGACGGACTGACTCTGACTACCCAAGTTAGTGGCGGCTTGGCGTCGCCCTCGGCGGGATTCCCGATGTTTCCAAGGGCCGGGATTAATAGACCTCAGCGTTGGTTGCCCCACGCCTGCACATAAATCCCCCGCTTGACCATCTCCCTTTGTCTGAGCCTCCTCATCGCAGTCTTCCATCATGGATCCTATACCAGGTGCGAAAACCCCCTCATGACCCCATCGGAGTTGCTCCTGCTAATCCCCCGGATCCCGCAGTTACTGTCAAACACCAGGGCAAGAAGTATGAAGTCGAGGTCGATCCCACTTCCAACGGCGACACGTTCAAGTACCAGCTCTTCTCTGTCACCGGGGTAGAGCCCGATCGCCAAAAGATCCTCGTCAAGGGCGGACAGCTCAAGGACGACACCGACATGTCCAAGTTAGGCCTGAAGCCTAAACAGGTCATCATGATGATGGGCACCCCGTCCGGAGACGCCGCCGGAGTCATCGAGAGGCCAAAGGAGAAGATTCGGTTCTTGGAGGACATGACAGAGGCCGAGGCGGCGCAGGTAGAAGGTGCCGTGCCCGCCGGCCTGCAGAACTTGGGCAACACGTGCTACATGAACTCGACACTGCAGACTCTGAGGTCTATTCCCGAGCTACAAGAGGAGCTCCTTCAATATACCCCCAGGTAAGCGTCCCCATAAAGCAAGCCTATAGAAAACGGCATTAACAGAAGACAGCAACGCCGGACCCAGCTCCTCGACCGGCCAGCTGGGCCAGTTCGGTCTCGGTGGCCTTGGTGCCTCCATGGACCTTACCGCTTCTCTCCGCGATCTTTTCAAGCAGATGGGCGAAACACAACACGGCTTCCCCCCTCTCATGTTTCTCAACGCCCTCCGATCCGCTTTCCCTCAGTTCGCACAAAAGTCGAAAGATGGCCACGGATACGCGCAGCAGGATGCTGAGGAAGCCTGGTCACAGATCTTATCTCAGCTCCGGACCAAGCTCAAAATTAAGCATGCCGGGTCGGAGTCCGCGGCTGATAAGGCCAAAGACATGTCATTCATTGACAAGTTCATGGCCGGAAAAATCCAATCTGTCATGGAGTGCGATGAGCCTGCCGCAAAGGAGGCCGGGGAAGAGCCGGTTAACAGCGAGTATACATTCTTCAAGCTGGATTGCCACATCGGCCAGGATACCAACCATCTCCGGGACGGGTTGGCCGCGGGCTTGAAGGACCAGATGGAGAAACACTCCGAGGTTCTTGGGCGAGATGCCATATACACGAAAACATTACGGATCACGCGACTCCCGAAGTATCTGCCTGTCCACTTCATGCGGTTCGACTGGCGGAAGACAACCAACAAGAAGGCCAAGATCATGCGAAAGGTCACGTTCCCGCAGGAGCTCGATGCGGTCGAGTTCTGCGCCGACGACTTGAAGAAACTCCTCATTCCGGTCAGGGACAAGATTCGGGATATTAGAAAGGAAGAGGAAGACGTTGAGCGGGCCAAGAAGCGTCAGAAGCGAATGAAGGCTGGCGAAGAGAACGACGTGGGACCGAATGCTAAAGAGCCCCTTCAGAAGAAGGCAGAGCAGAAGAAGGCCGCTGAAGCCAAGGCTGAGGATACGGAGATGCCGGACGTTGAGTACAAGACCGAGGCGCAGATAGAAGCGGAGCGTGCCGCATCAATCCTCGCAGCGAAGAAGGAGCTCCTCGCACTCGTGGACCCTAAGCTATCTGCGGATGAGGGTGCCAACCATACGGGTCTTTACGAGCTTCGAGGTGTCATCACCCACCAGGGTGTCAGCGCGGACAGCGGACATTACACGTCCTTCATCAAGAAGCTGGGCCCTAAAGACCCGGCCACCGGCAAACGGAAGGAAGAAGATGGGAAATGGTGGTGGTTCAACGACGAGAAGGTATCAGAGGTGGATTCCGATAGGATCGGTACTCTCTCTGGTGGAGGTAGGTGTCTTTAATTAACCCACGCCCGTGATCTTCTGACACATGTGCAGGTCAGAGCCATTCGGCCCTCATACTCCTGTATCGTGCTGTCCCCCTAGTCACCCTGGACGACGAGGAGATGGCATAGATACCTCCCTCACAGAGGCCTCCCCTTCCAAGTTGCATTGGGCTTGCACACCCTTTAATCCGTTAATGCTCGATTACCACTAGAACCATGTGATGCACGGCGTTCACTTTGCATAGCACGGCACCAGACATGGACAGGTATTAGAAGATGTTCACTATAGATGCAATATTAGTAAGGTATTCTCATACCAAGTTTGAAGTTCCTTGAGCTGTCAGGTGGTGCGGCCGACGCGTTCGTCGCGCACCCGTCGCGAGACTAAACCCCGCCAAGCATCGTGGTTCCTCTCCCACTCAACACCAACCGTCCCACTCACCATCACCCACGTCCATGGTCCGTTGCTTGACTGCGCGGTCGACGCTGTAGTTTTTCCCCCTGTGTCGCGTGGTCATTGTTCTCACCATCTGCCCACGATGTTCTACAGCCACGACGGTAGGTTCTGCTCTTCACTCGCGCCGGTGAAAGCATGGCGCTGACAGATGCAGTTTTGACATCGCGCAAGTATGGCGTGGCTACCGTTTGGTGAGTACTTGCACGTTTGGCACGCTTTGGCCGGTAGCGACTGAGACTGACGAGAGGGGCAGGCTCGTTGCGACGCTCGGAGCGAAGTCGAATCTTCGAAAAATCAACCGCAAAGCCATTCTCGACGTCGACGTGCCCAAAGCATGTCAGACCATAATTGACCCTGCGGCGCCCATGGCTTTGCGTCTGCAGGGCAACTTGTTGTGAGTGCTCCTGGGTGCCCATGTCCAGGTCGATGTGCGCTGATGACGGCCCAGGTACGGCGTGTCACGTGTATACTTGCAGCAGTGTGGTTATGTACTTTCAGACGCCCAGAATGCGCACAATGCGATCCGTCTCATGTTGAAGGCCATGCAAGATGCTGGGCTGGATCCCGAAGCCGGCAAAGCCAGGTCAGTTCCTAGATGCCGGCCATATCTCGCCGCCAACACCGCTCACACCATCCAGACCCGAACAGCTCGTGCTGCAAGACGATCCTTCATTCTTGCCCGACTTTGCTCTTCTCCCCCCAGCAGACCTACTCGCGGATCTTCAAATTCCGCTGGTCCAGACTCCGCGGTCCGGCGAGTCACAGTCGCTAACACCGTTCGGATCACAACAGGCTCCCGGCACGCCAGGAGAGCAGCTTGGTGGCCTCGTCATTCCTTCTTCATCTTCTCGTGGTGCAGGTGGATTCGCACTCGCAGGCGACGATGGCGGCGTTTCCAGCATGATGGGAGACCACAGTGGCATGCTAGAGGAAGAAGGCATCGTGCCCCTTCTCGACGATCCCGACTTCGGTTTCGATGCAGACGGCAATCTCATTGAGTTTACTCCGGGTCAGCCCGTTCCTGGAACACCAGCAGTTGCTGGAGGAGCGACTGTGACGAGCGATGCTGGTGCAAGTGCAAGAGTGAGGAGAGAGCATGAGGAGGGCCAGCGGGCTGGTGTTGAGGTGAGTTTTTCCCTACTGTTCTCATACAAAATCTCATTTTCACGTACAACCTAAATCTCTCTCATCTTTTCTTATCCATCCCACTCTCTTACCTACACCTACGAACATTACTCTTACTCTCCAATAGTTACACGACGGCGACATGGATATCGATCTTCCTCTTTTCGGCGACGATCTTTCAGAGGGCGAGGCATTCCCAGCCAACCGTCCAGTGCAAGGTCAGGAGCAGTCCGTACTGGTAGAGACGTCATCCACAGTGGCTGCACCAATGCGTCGTAAGCGACGCACTGCACGCGTGCTTTCCCTCGACACGACTATGGAGCTCCGCAACAAAGATCTCTCGAACTGGAATACCAATTACCTGAAGAACATGGAGCAGGCCTCTCGGGTCAAGCACAAACAATGGGTGGCCAGCCAAGCCAAGAAGAATGCAGAATATTGGGTCTGGGGAGCCGGTCTCGGAGGAATTGGGAATCGTCTCGCCGGTGCAACCGGGCCAACACCGTTCGACAATTTCTACGGCGATGGTTTGTTCAAGCTTCTAACAGGCCAGAGCCGAAAGAGTCGCGCAGGAAAAAAGCATGACCGAGACAGCGGCATCGATGAGGAGACCCAAGGCGAATCTCGACGTGTGCGCCCGAAGTCAGACGAAGACCAAGAGCAGATAGGTCGAGGCGAGGAGGATGAAGCCATGTTCGTTCCTGGTGGTGACGAGGAAGTCGAACTGCCACGCGATGCCCCCTCCGCTCTCGATGACCAGCAAGTCTTCTCAGCCATGCCATGGAACATGAGTGCTTCCAGACATGGCTCCTCCGCCCTCCCTCTCAGTGGCCGCGTCGGTATGCTAGGTTCTATGGGACGCCCGTCTTCTCTATCTATGGGGCGTGGACGAGGAAGTCGTATGGTCTCTGCTTCCCCTCTCCATGGCCATGGTAAAACAGGTGCTGGCGGGCTCGAAGCTCTTCGCAGCTTGGAAGGCGAAGACGAACTCGGCAACATAGTTTCTGACGACTTCGGCTTCGCACCTCTAGGGCCCGGTACAGATTCCGACGAATCGTTTGAGCAGCAACCTTTCCAACCATCTGTCCGTGTCCATGGAGCACTGTCGGCGGAAGGCGGAAACTTCTTGGCTTTCGTGGCCGATGCCATTGCGGAAAAGCGTCAGCGCGCAAAAGCCGCCTTGGGAGAAATGGCTGATGAACAACGGGCGGAAGCGGCCGAAGGCATTGATGAGGTGCTCTTCGAAGAATTCCTCTCTCCGACTGAGAATACGAAGATGGTGGCTGCACAGGGTCTGCTCATGGTGCTTGCGCTCGGCACAAAAGGTCTGTTGAACGTTCGACAGGACGATGGATTCGAGGAGATTGGTCTAAGTCTCACCAAGGAGGCTCTGGCATTACAGACAGCAGTTCAAGAGCATGTTGAAGAAGAGGCTGACGTCGAGAAGGGCGAAGGACAGTTTGAGGAACAACTCGCCATGGGCGCAGAAATAGAGGTAGATGACGATGCCGAGTCCGAAGAAGCGGGCGATGATCACGATAGTCTTTACACCGACTAAGTACGCCGAAGCACCGGGGCGTCTTTCAAAGGGCCGGGTCGACTATCACACCCATTCCCGATTTCGACGAGCAAAACTTTGACCGCCACGCCGAGGCGCCCAGGAATGGAATCCCAGGTCCACTCTTACCATCCTTTCACCTCGGAAAACGATTCCCTACTTTCGAGAGGAGTTCTCGATTTCTCTAAAGGCATACCCAGGGCTTCGGCATACCCTTGGATTTCATGACCCCCTTTTTTACATTTTCCTACTTTCCAGTTCTCAATACTTTCTTCGGCAGGCATATGGTCTCTGGTTTTCCTTCCGGGCTCTATCGGGCTCATGTATGCGTATATGGGTTTCTCAAGTGTGTGTCTGTCTATACACAGCGGTGGGCAATGAAATTCAGCTCGGCTTTACGACTAACGACTTAGGTAGATGTAGAAATGAGAGTTCGTGATATGCAAGATCATTTAGTATATGTGTGACGACAAGAAAGTCTGCGATGATGAGCATCACCATTACCCGTAATGTAATGCTCGAAACCGCATAGTCTTTTATCTGGGCATGCTGACCCTGAGCACGTTCTTCGAAGGCATAGAGGGATTATAATGTGTGATACCATTATCGGGAATTGATTCTTGAGCTTCTTCGAGTGGTACCACAATGTCCTCAAGCTTGCGCCCTGTGTACGAGGGCTTCTCGTTGGCTGCCCAGGTGTATATAAACCCCTCCTGACACGCTCTCAGACCTCTTTCTACTCACCACAGGATTTCCATTTGACGGGTCCAAAAAACCGAATCAGGATTGTACATGGGGTGCGAAAACGATCGCCGACGACTTCGATGGCCTGGCCCGGAGACTGGTGTTTGAATAAGCCTATACACGAATGATGGTATGGGTAGTGCTGGTGGATACCAAGACCGAGACTACAACCGATACTAAAATGTCTTCGTCTTCTGGACATGACTTCTGATCGACTGTTCCGGGTGAATATAATCCCCTCCTGACACACTCTCGGATTTCTTCACATACACCACGGTCTTTCTTTTTGCGTGTGTAAAAGATAGTAGGAAATTGTCTGGTTGGAGTAAAACTACATCGAGGCTAAGTTAACCCATGGGGTCCTTGTCCGGAGACCGGCGTTTGATTAAAATCGACGAGGCAACATAAAATGGGCGGCACTCCTCGAGACTGAGGCCGAGACCAAGACCAGGACTAATAACAAATCTTCATGCCGCCCTAGACATGGCTCCTGATCGACTTTTCCGCGCGTTTATATATGCCTTCTGGATTATCAAATTGGGTGACAAGGGGTATATGGTCTGTCTTTCTCTTCCCATGTCCAAAATCGTGCAATCCTGGATTGTATGGAATGAGAACAAGATTGAGATTACACTGCAATGGTGTCCTTTCCTGGAACCTGGTCCATGGATGAAGAAAGTCATGGAGGACGTTGTGAGAAGCACTCCTGGAGACTGAAACCAAAATTAATACTAAACTCACACGAGCCTAGCCAAGGCTTCTCGTCGGCAGGTCGGGGGCGTATAAACGTCTTCCTGACGTCCTTACAAGTCGTAGAACAACATATGCATCGACTTGGAGTGGGGAGAATTGCGCCAACCACAAGGCAATGGAGTCCTTTCCCGGAGAATGGTAGTTGGATCAAAGATATCAGCGGAAAATTATATGTGTAGCACTTCTGCAGACTGGAGCCACGATCAACACTGCAACAAAAAGCAATCTTGAGCATAGAACATGACTTCTGCTCAGCATTTCCGGGATTTATACTCGCTTCCTGACGTCCTTCGAAGCAGCACCTCGATACCTATGTGGATGTGGAGTGGGAAGAAAAATTTAACAGATATGGGTATGGAGCTCTTTCCTGGAGACTGGTGTTCGAACAAAAGTCGACGCCAGACGAGGCCTATGTGCGGGACCCGTGGAGACTGGAGCCGGTATCGAGACCGAAACGACAAGACATTTTGGGCATAGGTCATGACTTTGCTCTGCATTTTGGGGGCATTAGCTCTGCATTTTTGGGGTATGTAAATGCTTCCTGGCTTCGTCGCAAAAAAGGCCTTCTGGAACGCAGGATGGTCTGGCTTCGACTTCATGTGTCTAAATATACCAGAAAGAGCCCTTGTGGATGAGGGAAAATTGGGTTATTGACAAAATCCATGGCGCATCTTCCAGGGATCTTCGTGTCTGGATTAAAATGGCTATCGACGAAGGGCATGGGAAGCCATCCTGAGATTGAGACCAAAGCCGATACCCAATATTCTACCGGGGCGCTATAAGGTCTTCTCGCCGGCTGTGCACATGATATATCGCCTCCTGGCTTCCTCGATAAACCATTTTGTAATCGGCTCATGGTTTTCCTCTATCCGGATTTCAATGTACAACTTGTGCAGGCCATGCAGCGAACAAAATGAACAGTATGAATAAATGGAGTCCTTACCGGAGAGTCTGGTGCTGGAATCCCAAAAGAGGACTTCGGCGCGCCGATGAAAAGCACAGATGGAGATTTATACTCAGGCCAAATGAAAATAAATTACAGGTTGCCAATGGGATCTGTTCGGCCGCCCAGGGGTATATAAACGCTTCTCGACTTCTATTCTACGATACCTAAGCTACCTGCAACCGAATCTTTTCTGCTGGATCTAGAACGCTCTCGTTTCTGAATAAGTGGCATAAATGGCATCAATATAGGAGAAGATGAAGTTGATGGAGTTCTTTCTGGAGATCCCCGCGAGTGGAAAATATGGTTCTGCAAAGCAGATATAAGAGGGCTCTCCTGGCGACCGATACCGAGATCAAAATGCCGATACCGTGAAGATATGTGCGCTGGAACTTCTGCCTCTGCAACTATCTGTAATCGCTATATTTCATGTGACAGATCTTTGTAATAAAAGAACAAAAGCCTTCCACACCGTGGACAGCGCTCCCGGGCACCGAGGACAAAACCAAGCCACATACTGTTTGATGGAGTACTCTCTGGAGGTCCTCGTGTCCGAAAAAAATTCCCAAAAAATCTGCATGGGAAGACCCCCTGGCGACAGATACCCAGATTGAAATTTGGGTTTCGACAACAAATAGTGCTAAAATCTCAGACTATTGGATAACATAGTCTACTATGCCTTTCTGTTGCAGATATTTCGAAAAGAAAGTTGGAAACCGAAAGCGGTATGGAGAGTTCTCCTGGGCACAAACCGCTACCAAGAACTACCCGCCGAGGGTTCATGGAGTATATCCGAGATCAAAGAATGTCACTATTCTACCCATGGAGTGCTGTCATTATCTCTTCCCCGCCATGCCCGAGTTCCGGAGCATCGAAACACCGGTTCTTGAATAACAGGTTCAGGAATCAAGGAAATGAGAAGCACTTCTGGAGACCGAAGCTAGACCGAAAAAGAAGAGGCAGTGGGGCATGGCGCTGTTGTCGGGGCACCCTCTGCAGACTGGTAGACTGGGACGTCAAGTAATTGGCGTGTCAATAAAGAACGATTCGGCAATGTGCATGAGAAGCACTCTCGGAGATCGAGCTAAAATTGAACAGGACACACATGTACAAGCCTTCGCTCTTTACCCACTGTCCAGGTGAATATAAACCCGTAGTCTTTGCGCTAAATCTCTTTGCTTGCCTTGCCTGTAGCGGTCCGCCTCTACAGTTAAAAAAATGAAACAACCATTTGATGGAGTGAGAAATCTTTCCCAACCGGACTCGATGGAATCCTTGTCTGAGAGCACGACACTCGAATGCAAAAGACGTGGTATCAAGCCGATGACTCTCGTTTCCGGAGACCGACACCGAGATCCAAGAAAGTTCAACCAAAGTGGGGCTGTAAAGGTGTCAGAAATTGCCTCACGGATGAATATATAAAGTCCTTGTCCGAGAGTCGGGCACTCGAATACGAAAGGTTATGGAAGAGATGTTATGACCGTTGTTTCCGGAGACGGAGTCTGGAATCCAAAAACTCGCAGTAAAACAATCCATGACTGCGCAAGAAAGCTTCCTACCAACGATACCATGGAGGTCTTGTCCGAGAGCTGAACGCTTGAAAACAAAATGTACAAACATGGTGTTTTATGACTGTCGTTTCCGGAGAGCGAGACTGAAAATGAAAGAGTTATACGCTTGGCTCATAGGCGTTGGAATTTTCTTTCCTCCAAATACGTCGTAACAGTAGGACTAAACATCCACAACATTCGCGGTATGGAGTGAACAAATGCTCAGGGCCAATGAGACTTGGAAATACGACCAGGGAACTTTTCATGGCTTGCTTGGCGCCCGAGAATGAAAATTGTTTGCCCTTTTCCATAGCCTTTGCTCTCGGAGATCGGGAAAGTTCTGGGGATCATGCCATGGAGAATTTGCAAATGGGACAAGATGGAGTTGATGTGGCGCGGCGGGCGAAATGAAAACAAAAAGAACAAGAAGACATGGGAAACCGGAAGGGTTCATTCACGATCTATGGATGTGGATGGGAGTGCGCAATAAGACCTAGTAGGAAAAGACTCGATGGTGTGGATATCTTGCGAGCCGGCGCGATGATGAGCAGAAAAATTCTGGAGGACGAGATGAACATATCGTCGTGGCTGGGGATCGAACACCTTCACACTACCCCGGAGACTCTATGATTCAATCCGACTACTTGAAGAGAGTTGTGGAAAAGAAGTTTTATGCCTGGTTACCATGGGTGCGGTTGGGAGGAGCCAGTGCTCAAGAAATGGACACAGCCGGAACTCTGGCCTTATCAACTGGAATCCCGGATGCCATTTTTTTCCCCATGAGTTCAGCCCATGTCTGGAAGCCTGTGCGAACCTCAAAGACACCAAGAAGACTTCGGCACATCTTTATGGGGAGCAAAAAAACACACCCCGGCAAGCCGGATGGAATGTGCGTGGAAGGGTCTGGTGCTCCAAAGACTACATTATGAGAAATCATGTGTAGCACTCGTGGACGCCAAATGTTACCAAGTTCTGAATACATCTTAACAAAAGGTACGGCATACATCCATATAGCCAGTACCCGTGGCAGTCGAAAAAGAAAACTAAGAGCGCTGACCTCATGCTTCCTTTTGGAAGTCGATACCAAAGAACAGTCGTTGATTTTGGAAATGACCCTCAAGAGTCAACAGCAGCAAAAATCCGGGCGTAAACCTGCTTATGGGGTGTCTGGTAGAGTAGCGGTTTCCAGAAACGCAATTTGCGATGAATAAATGGATGAGGCCGCGATTGAAGGTGCACGGGTGGATAAGTTCTCCAAATCGCGAAAATCATGGAACATATTGAGAGCCACGGAAAAAGCAGCCTTAATAAGACCTATCGACACTGATAACATGAGTGAGAAGTGCACTCGGGAATCGGAAATTCAAATACGCCTTGGGTATGAGATTTGCTTGGATCCTGGATCATACTTGAAGAATCGGAAGTGCGCTTTCACTCCTGGAAAGGCGCAAAGATGCTGTAGAAACGGACATAGACTAAAAGGTCTGATGGGTCATAAACAAAAGGTGGAAAAACTATGTGAGGGGTGCTTCCGAAGGTCGAATAAAACGAAGTCTGCAAGATGCATGGGTCTTTGAAGGCAGGAAAAATGGAATGGATTACCGATGGACCCAATAAGCATAAGAAAAAGGCTATGGAGTACTCGCTGCAGACCAAGAGTTCAAGAAATCATCTGTGCTCGCAAAGCATGAGCCGCACTTCCAGAGATTCCCAGCTGTAATACCAAGAGTTATGACCTGGACCATAAATGTGGGACCCGACAAGAGGCATTTGCACTGAATCCTTGAGAATTCGGTCATATGTGCGGAGGAATGTTGGAGTTTGCCCTGACCCGGCTCGCTTCTGGATTGCTCTTTGTGAACCATCTCCACTTTTCGAGTCAACCAAAATATGGCACCGTGACTTGATGGGGTGATACCTGGAAACCAGAGAATGAACCATGCAGTCGCTATGCATGCGTCTTGAACCTTGGCACCTTAGGATATGGTTTATTCATGGTGACCGAAACGTCCTGGTGATAATTGTGGTGTATGAAAAAAAACCTGTATTCATCGGACACATATGTGCTGGACTTGGCGCCGGTTCGATTTTGTTTTCCACGTTTATAAATAGACATGGGCTTGTGTTTAGGCCCTCCGTATACTGCTATTATTTTAGACCTGTAAAAAAATCAGAGAAGTTATGCTTAGCAGGTTGTAGACTGAGCGTAGCACTTGCGAAGGAGCCAGTATTTTTTAAGGAATTTCACGGCCAGATTTTCAACTTCGTAGATGATCTTTACGCAGTTTTATGCAGAGGGCATGATCCTAAGTCTACCTATCTTATTCTGGTAGTCCTTTTCATAGTTAATAATCACTCTATTTGTATAGCTATAATAGCAAGGAGAGGTTGTATGATTAATATTGGAGGGCCAAGGATATTCCCTAAAATTTACTAGCTCCTTCGTAGCTCAACCTTATCCTTTCTTGCTAGATGTTTCCCTCTTAACTGTCACAGTTTTCATGGCGTTCGAAAGCGTATTTCATTCTAAAACAGCGCTCTTTCGTTGCAGATATATTTAGCATGATCATGTTGGTGCGCGTATAGCAAAACCCAATCAGTAGTAGTGTAGTATATATCTATCTGCGAATTCCAGCAATTAGCCCCGCAACTGAGTTCCAAGCGAAAAAAGGGCACAGACTTATGTTACCATGCTTTCCTCCTACACAACATTCGCGCAGCATTCTATCATTCTGCGGTTCTTCCCGCAACACCATGGGGAATATTTTGTCCGCTGTGCGTAATGCCTACAAGTCTCTCTTCTCGGCAATAGCTCTTCTCTTGGCTCTGTCCGATGAGTTCAGCCAGGCTTTAGAACGGGCCTCACAATCCCCAGGCCTCCCAAATCCTAAACCAACCGCGTCTTATTGGCTTCAAGATCCTCCGTTTCCAGAGCTTGTGGGTGCTAGGTCACCGGAATTGCCCCAAACCGCAGATGTGGCAATAATTGGCTCTGGCATCGCCGGTGCTGCCATTGCACGGTCATTACTACACGAGCGACGACGGCGCAACACCAACAAAAGCGAGAAAGTCATCGTTCTTGAAGCCCGAGAGCTGAGCAGTGGTGCGACGGCTCGGAATGGCGGACACATCAAGTGTGCAGCGTACGACGCGTTCGCTCAATTCAGCAAAACTTTTCCAAAAGATCGCGCTGCGGCTTTGACACGTCTTCAAATGCGACACTTAGAATCTCTGATCGGGTTATGTGAGAGCGAGGGCATTGAAGCGGCTGAGGCGCGAAAGGTCGAGACAGTCGATCTCTTTTTAGACCCCAAGTCATTCCACAAAGCGGTTGAAGATGGCGCCGAAATGAAGAAATGGTTGCTCGAGGTTGAGATTGCAGTATGGAACTCGGAAAAAGCGCTAGAGGTATGCCACTCCGAGGGCTACTGATATTTTTCCAGCTTCTAGTGCTAATTTGAGTAGAAATTCGGCGTCAACGGTAGTGTTGCTGGTGCGCTATCCTATCAAACAGGCGCGATCTGGGCATATCGATTCACTGTGCCCATCTGAAAGGACCTTCTCACCACATTTCCCAACACCTTGCTCCTCGAAACAAAATCCCAGTGGAGTCGATAAGTGTGCCAGACAGCGGACCGGAAGGCTTTCCTTACGCTGTTCAGACCGCCCGAGGAACACTTCATGTCCGCCATGTCGTGCATGCCACCAATGCATTTGCAAGTCGTCTGGTTCCTGGGCTCCGTAGCAAGATCGTAGGTGCACGGGCGCATATGTCGGCTCAACAACCGGGGCGACAGTTTCCCTCCACCGGTGGTATGCGCTCCTGGAGTGTGGTTTATGGCCGGGGATTCGACTACGTTTCGCAAAGACCATCGGCCGCTGGTGATCCACAGGGAGATCTGATGATTGGTGGGGGCTTTATGCGATCGTTAAAGCAGGGCGTTGACCAGGTTGGATTATACGATGACGGTGTTTCTCTTGAGCCAATGACCATCTCACAAATCACTGGGGTCTTCCCAGCGGTCTTCCATCCAAAATGGGGTTCCGATACTGAATTGAAGCAAGTGTGGTCGGGAATTATTGGTTTAAGCGGGGACTCACTCCCTTTTGTGGGCCGGTTGGATACAAAATTGACATTTCGAAATGTTTCAGGGCAAGTTCACAAATCGGATAATAAAAGCATGTGTGGAGAGTGGATTGCGGCAGGTTTCGTTGGAGAGGGAATGGTTTGGGCCTGGCTTTGTGGAGTCGCTCT
Organism: Clohesyomyces aquaticus; assembly: GCA_002105025.1. NCBI lineage: Eukaryota > Fungi > Ascomycota > Dothideomycetes > Pleosporales > Lindgomycetaceae > Clohesyomyces > Clohesyomyces aquaticus. The sequence continues at coordinate 474,037 of MCFA01000005.1, forward strand.
TGGAATTATAATTGCTGGAACTGAGGAAGAGGATGTGACCGAAGCGCACGGAAAGCCTGGCGGCAGATTGGCGGATTGGTTTCCGAAAGAACTACTGGTCTCAAGCAGCAGAGTTGGAAGTGCAGACATAGCCAACTTAGCCAATGAAATGTAACATGTATGCAAAACCCTTATTATAAATTGACACCCCTATACTCCCCCTCGACACTCTCCTTGCTAGATGTTGGTTGCAAAGACTTCGCAGCAAAGACCTTATGCGTCGAAAACCCACCAGCACTTGTCGTTTATGGAAAGATTTTGGGACTCGAAGTGTGTGGGCTATCTGGTGATAAAACTGCAACCCGACAGTGGGAAATATGCCAGGACTTGAACTTCCAAGGACCCACAACACATCTCTTCCGGGAAGGAAATACCTTGAATCACATCTACAATCTACCCAAGGTGTGAAACCGCGAACCCCGGTCCAAAAGCCAGAGCACTGGGGTTTAATGCTTCGCGTTCGAGAGCTTCCGCACTTATTCTTAAAAGCTACATCTAAGGAAGTGATAAGACGTCGATGGCTCTAAGTTCCACTACCTGTGCTGCGAAATAAATTGCCGCCATTGAAATAATATCGAGGCTGAAAAGAATAAAGCATAAGTTCCATATTCTTCCTTCTTTTTCACGAAAAGCGCAAGCCGCCACTACAATGGGACTCTGGTGCCGCAACCAATTCCAAAGTGACCCTGATAGCTCTCATGCCAAAGATTACGCAACTTTGCTTGGCTTTCCCAAATTTTCCTTACCCCTAGGGCGCAGAATCCATGGCTCACAGCCAAGATGCACCAATCAGTTAAGCAATATTCAAAAGCAACATCACACGGGCGCAGTATGAGCGCCTTCCGTGACCTGGGTTCTGAAATGTCTTCGAAACAGAATCGCCGTGCTCTCGGACGTTAAAACCGCTTCTGTTACCGGGAATGTCGCCCAAGCGCCATTGTGTTATTACCGTACCGAAGAACACTAAAACAACAACTAAAATCAACCCATGGAAGAGAGCCCTGGAGAGATGATCATCAAAAGATGTACCGAAGAATTACATGTTGTCGGCACTCCTTTCTCGACCTTTTCCGGCTCTATAAGTCCAAATCCAACGACACCTCGAAAGATCCACGCGCCAGGCCGGCACCTAGAACTCTAAATGAACTCGCAGACAAAGACATGGATCTTTTTCTTTTCGAAAAATTCCAAGTGACCCTGTCTATGGAAAGCTCGACGATCGCGGGCTAGATTCCGTTAGACATGTGCAAGTATTTGGCATGATCAAACCGGCAAACGGGCATCCTCATGTTCCGCCCCTCTCCCCGGACTCTGGCAAATCCGAACGAACCACATACGAAAATTGACATGGCTTTGAGTGTGAAACCCTTTTTCTTTACCATTAGACATCAGACTCCAAAAGAAACCACACATGGGGGGAATGCGAGCGGCGGTGGAGAGGACTCGAGCGAGAGGAGTCGTTGACCCGATTCCCATCTCCCATCTGGGAAGCTTAAAACCCGCTTCACTCTCTCATATGGACATCTTTTGGCTCCCACGTCCAAATGGAACATTCTTTGTCTCCAGGAATTGGCACAAAGAAAAGGCGTATTTTCCAAAATCCATACCCTCGCCGCTACACGTCTCTTCTAGAAACCAATCGCCATTGAGATCCACAAACACTTTCGAAGGCGCCTGGAAGCCAAAAGCATGCACAGGCATAAAAATGAGAACCCCCGAGAATACCTTCGAATCCGGATCATGGTCCTGGAAAAACGTTCCACCAACGAGCATGATTGGGCTTCTCTTTCGCCCGGAAACTCTGGGAAATCGTGACCGACGAAAACAACAATCCCAAAATACTCATGAGCAGAACTCTCGGGTCACTATGCATATTTCATATCTCAAACAGATACCAAATCTTTTGCTCTGATGGAGGAGTCCAGTCCTGTAGAATCCTCAGTCCTATCCACCTTCGCTGGTGATGGTGATCATCATTTCCTTCCGCACACCGCGTTTTCGGATACGCAAATGATGCCTTTTCATCCTTATCCCAAGTCCACCGCTCCAAAACGCTGCATTGTCTTGTAAATCGCCGTTCTATAGTTTCCTAGCAACCCGGAAAGAGCGCGACTGAGATCCGCTCGGACATGGTATTTCCCGTAGCCATCTTTTAGTTGCTCACATGTCCCGGACAGCTATGATGATAATTTGGTTTCAGGAGGAGAGCGAGAGGCACGCATCCACATGATGAAGGTAGTATTTATGCCTAGCTACGCCGGGTGCAAACTTTTTCCATCAGAGTCCTCGAAAACAATATGTTTGTACAACAAGCATGTTGATGGAAACCACTAGTCAACGCAAGACATTGTATCCTTGATTTCAAGTATCGAATGTTTCTACCGGATACCGCTAGTACACACCAATGACCATACGTCCAGCCCTCGGGGAAAAGCTCTGCCTATTCTGATAAACCATTTGGTAGAGTCTAGCCAACTAAACAGACCAAGAACTAATCTCTATAGCCTGATACAGACTTTGCGTTATGGAAACACAGTGCAGCTTCTATGCCTGTGGTATGTACAGCGTGCACAATCGTCATACTGCAGGCAACCGATAATAACCACAGGTAAGCCTTAGCCTAACTATCAGTCTATTGAAAAATAAGAAAGTCGGCAGTTGATATCTACCCTCAGACCCAAACGGGAGAGCGACTGCCGATGGTTGGTGTTTCGAGAAAGAACGGTGAGCAATCATCCAGAGAATGGAGTGGATCTACGATTTAACTTGATGAAGGTGCAGCGCTTGAGGCCTCACAACTTCTGGTATGCTTCGATCCTACCACCAATCTGAGGCCTGACTAGCGTATGCGCATGGTGGGGAGGAGTGGAGATGATATGGGCCAAGTCGAAGTGATCGCTGACGGTAACCTGAACCGAGCAAGCACTAGCCTACGCGCGAGTAGGGGCATTCGAATCTCCAAGAAAGGGCCACCGCATATTGAGGCTTTGGATTTAAAGACTGTAATACTCATGGATAGAGGCAATGCAATCGGAAGACGCGTCGTAGGCGGGGAGTATTATGAATGATGCGAGTAGATTACGATGTCATAATTGCAACATATGAAGCAGCGAGAGAGTTTTTGGAAGCATGTTCTTGTGCATCGCCGCCGTGGTCCCGAGATGTCCCGAAAGTGTCCGGATCGGATTCCAGGATTAAGTATCTGCCAATATGAACTAGCCTTCTTCAATGCCAAAGACCGAATAATGGTGCGGAGAGCGGAGGGCGTATGCACCTTTTGAAGCCTCATGACGTTGGCCCACTGTTACTAAGACAGATTTACTCCCTTTGTATGATTAGCAAGGGATTGGTCAGATTTCATAAATGCTCGCGTGCCCCGGCTCGAGTATGTATTCCGGCTTGCGTAGCCCTGCGCAGATCTAGATTCGAAGCGATATGAAGACACGTCAACCACATCTGAACGGGGCGGAGAGAACTGCGAAATATGCTATTCTTAGATGGCAATGTGATCATCTGTATGTGGCACATTCTCAATGAGCATCGTACCTCTCATCTCGATTGAAGCCGTCAGCCTTTACCCGGAACCAGCCTGAAACGCAGAGGCTGTACTAGAGTTGACGGTATGGTGGTGATCGAATATATTTCAAATTGCGGCAGCCTCGAAAGGGAGTGGTTGAACGAGGGTCGCGGTGTGCCTGCCGCGTGGGACTGGCGTCAGCTGCGATAGCCGACTAAGCGCCAAGAGGGCGGGATGATGAGCTTGTGAACGGTCGATCTGGGCCATTACCCGTGGGAAGCTAGTAAAGAATCGAAGATGAATCGACAATGGTAGTCTTTTCCGATGAGCGAATCGAGAGTTGCTTATGGAATTTGTTTTCGAAAAGAGGCACACCTCGACGATAGCCGATGTGATCTTGGTATGGCGTGTCAAGTCATTCAAGGCTACCGACAACGATCGAAAACGGATAGGATGGTAATATTTGCAATGAATTGATCATATTTGCGAATGGATTTGGTCCAGCGGCGAATAACTTGTTTCAACCAAATTATAAAGCGACAGGACAGTGAGAGAATCCCGTAAAGCCGAAGAGCGCCAGTGCTGGGTTACGCAAAGACCATGTTATGAAGCCGGCCCGGTAGATGGCTTTCTGTTCCTGGAGCTAAATCATCAACGGAGACTTGATGTTATTGCGGAATCGAGAATCCACATCCTTGACTTTACCGAGGCCCGAATTTGGACAAGCATGGCATTGTCCGCCACAACATTGCACCTCCCAATTTGCAACGTACTTTCGTAGCAATTTGGCGGAGCTGTAGAATAAATCTCCGACAATGGTGATAGAGCCTGGGGTGCACGATGCAAGTCGACCCATCAAGTCCATGGTATCTGGCCATCTTTCCGGATCATCCAGAATTGGGGGACGTATCGAGGGATCAAAAAGTTCTGTCTAGCTCCTGAAATCCTTCAGAGCAAGGTAAGGGTGCATTTGGTTGCGTAAGGCACATTCATTTCGCATCTCCGTTTTGTCGAGCCTTTGCTTGACGGCGTGCAGCAAGGTTTGCGATCTTGATTTCGATTCCATGTTTCTTCGCCACCAGCTCTGAGCGGGCCAATTCTAGTTGAGCTATGCGTTCCTCTGGGGTGGCTTCGAGCAGCTTCTTCTTCTCCTGTCGTGCCCTAGGCGTCAGTAAATTTGATGGACAGGAAAGCGCGTTGAATCCAACGACGGAGACACAAATATGTAAATGTACCATTGATGGTCTCGGCGTCGTCATGAGAAGAGCATTACTGGATACGAACCTTTATAACCTCCTGGTTGCCTTTCAGACTGGCGCCGGTATATGCTCCAATCGCGGTGATTGCGGCGATGCCTCCGGTGAGGATCCAGCGACGGACGGCTTGTTTGGTGGACTGGACCGACATTGCGGTGGTTGGGAGTGATGTGAAGTATCAGCACCACGCCGTAAATTCGTGCCTCTATAGGCGGCGAGGAATATAAGGTGGAGTGATGTGCAGGTTGGAGCGGAAGGAGCAGGGTGGAGGATTTCAGCTGGCGGAGAGTCCTGCCAAGGCGGTCGGACCTCCGCGGACATGGGCGTTCCTCCCCACCCACCCACCATCTTCAACCATGAAAATCAACAAACAACACCAGCACCGACCACCACGGCCACGGCGATCGCTACCTGTCCCTCCTCCTATTGAAGCGAATCTTCTTATCGGCCGACCACCAGCATGTCCAACCTACCACGACCAAATACCAGCACTTCGTCGCGGCTCAGTACAATGCCCTCCCAGAAGCCCCGCCAGCTGTCACACCTCCACGCCCAGCTCGCGCAGTTGACGGCGAACGTGTCCGACTTGGAAAACTTGGTGCGGATGACGGCAGTCCAGGCACAGAGTATGCGAGGCCTCGGCGGCTACTCCGGTGGAATGTAGGCTGTCCCTCGGAACGCGAGCGGAGTGACTGGCTTTGCTTGTTAAGGACGCCTGCAGCTAACGACACATCTGGATAGGTTCATGGCCGCGAGTAAAGTCTTGGGAGAGGAGACTGTGAGGGGAGGCGCTGGCACCGGGGCTTCGAGTGGTCAGGTTGGGGGAGCACGAGACCAGAACAGGTCGTGAAGGGAACATACTCAAGGGGGATTATAAGGTCATTGCTGGTGTGGGGGCTCACCATAGTCCGGTGTCACAGATATCTAAGACATAGAGCACGGTACTCAGTCGTGGGTGAACGCGGGGACGAGATAGGGAAAGAGCAGGCGTGTTAGCATTGTACCACAGGGTTGAAGAATGGCGTCTTGGATCATGGCCGCATGATGCCACAACCGGAGAAAGCGCATCGTCGAGAGACGTGTGACGACCAATTCGCCGTCAGTATCGAACGAGACCCTCGAGCGCCCAGCGTAATGAAAGGAGGTTCGTTGTATTTTGTCATATACCCATAGCCACGAATTGATATGAATTGCAGATGCGAGAAGCTTGTGCGCGGGCCTGAGACACTCCCAATGCGTTCGAGAAGCTAATCTTGCCCGATATAGAACGAGCCGCTCGAATTGGCCGACGGCCATTCTGCGTGTACGTTACACAGGGCAGGCTCCAGAAGGAAACTCTGAGGTCTCAGCCGCAGGGTCCGCAAGGCCTTATCTCACGATGGAACGCAGCTGTTGGCTCGGATCGAGTCCCATGGGTGCGGATGCAAGTCATTTTCAACCCGCAGACCGATAAGATTGCTGTAAGGGCCGCGATAGGAAGGAAGCCGCGCGAACAAGAGTCCAAAAGGCGGTGATGTGATCGCTAACCCTGCTTGCGAATGTCCAATGTTGGCGCAGAGTGACAGAAGTGGTGGCCCCTATTGGTAGTAAACACTTCAACCAGGAGACGTGTTATCAGTCTCGCAAAGATAAGCTATCACTGCCTCAGCGTGGAGGACTCGGACACGTCCTCCGCCCATTGTATAAATTAAAGTCGTCGCCCAGTCTCTCGGGGTTGGCTCTGATGGCTGCCCATTCCAAGCACTTCCCTCCCGTGGTTTCGATGGTCCACTGGCCCGCCCGACTTCCGCTCCGCCCTCTCGCGAGATTTTCGTACCTGCATCTCGGGTGCCAAGACAACACCTTCCTCTCTATTACGGCTCAGGACATCTCAACACTTGCGGCATACAGCAGCAACATGGCCGAAGTGAACGTGAGTGTCGATGAAGCAGGATTTGGGCTGGAACGACTCCAAGCCTGATATATGGGAATACATCAAGGATCGAACGTGTCCTCCAGTCGAGACCATCAGCAACTTGGAGGTCTGCCAGGGGGAGCACACGACCACAGCAAGTTGGGCATCCGTGTGGCCGCGAAACCAAGTCGTCGTGTGTGTCCACCACCGGCTGACCGGTCGCCTCGACTGCCTTCTCCATCGACTCGAATCATGCCCAAAGCGCTGATGGAAGCCCCCGCTGGACCCCCACGTTGCTCAAGGATCCCACCGGGAGGCGCCCAACAAAGTCCGGAAAGCCTTCGCCCTTCCCTGTAACATGGAGGCATCAATTTCCGCTTGGAGGGATGGATTTATGCGGCAGCGGCGGTTCGGTTCGAATTTGGTGCCATAGTGCACGATTTTCGCTGGTTCCACTCCAGTGTGTCGCCTTCTCCGCGGTAACAGGAGATGTTTAAACGGACGACCTGTCCAGAGAATATCCAGACAGAGACCAGTTTTCCTGCATTCATCAAGCGCTCCTCCAGGTGAGATGACAATTGCCCAGAGGGTGTCCGAGCGCGAAGACCCGCAAAATTAGCGGATTCCATCGGCTCAGATCAAGGTCTGGCTTGCAAGATCCTTGCTCGTGCGTTGACATGCATGGGCCGTACATGGAGCAGGGATGCTGACCCCCACGCTTTCATGGAGCATGCACGTCGAGAACAGACCCTGTCTGAGCCGAACTTGAGGTCGACCTGGGGGGCACCCCATGGATGCCACAGCTGCGCCAGCAAACAGGAGCAAGGGCGGAGGGTTGCTTCGAACGGGTAAGTTGTGTCGCAAGTTACGGCCCGCATACTCAACTCCAGTCTTTTTGTTGTTGAGGGGTACGTATGTAGGTACCCACAACGGCGTTGAACAAGGGTGGTAGAGCTCCGGTAGCGGTCTCATCTCAACAAGCCGTCGAAGACTTCCACCGCACTCTGCAAAATGGATGGAGCCGAGGCGGTAACGACGACGCCTCATCAATGCTCTTTACATATTGGCTTCGTCAGCTTTCTCGACCAAATTTGAAGTCTTGCCGGGCTCAATAATTGTCAAAGCAAGCATGTGCATGCACCCATTCGTCGGCGTCCAGTCCAGCACCTCTGTGCTCCAGGGTTCAAGTATTAGCGCCATACGACTTTGGACGGTTAAAAGCATGTTTGGGGCAACGTTCTGAGAATGCAGGTTAGGCGACTCTAGAGTTGAACGGCCTCTGGGTTTCCAGATTTGAGCTCGATCTTGCGCGTAGCGGACCTTGCGCAGATCGCCAAATATCCCTGTCACGGTCGAGAAAAAGCAAAGACGGGCATCGCACCTCCAAAGGACTTGGGTATCGGCGTCCGATGGCCGACTCATGAGCTTCGTTGCCCAAGTGGAGCAACGCATCGGCCGAGGGTCGAGAGCTCGAAGCCATGGACGAAAGCGCCCGTTGAGAGCCTCATCGTGATGATATGCAGCCACCAATCTATCTCTGGGACCAGAGTTGCCTTCTCGGGACACAATGGGGATCTCGTGCCGGCCGCCAGAATCACAAAGCGACAGGCACAAATGGTATGCGTTCGCTATTGGATGCATAAAGAACAGTAAGGTAGCTAAGCAGAAGTGGCAGTGGCGGTTTCCTGTCAAAGCGAACGGATTGAACTCTGTGTCTAACAAAGGCAAGGAGAGGCAAACACAGGGGCCGCGAACCTGCGATGAAGACCAACGAACGATCTCAAACCACCGAATTCGGCGGCTCCGGGCTCCAGACACACGTGCTTCGGAACAGTCGCGTGCTGAGTGGAGATCTGGTGGTTGATGGCGCGAGTAATCAAGAGTGGAGCCGTCGAGGACCCTGAATCTTGAAGAACTTCGGGAGTTGTAGGAACTGAAGTCTGGACAGCGGGCAATACTCGGACCGCTTTCGCAGCCTGGTATCAAGTACCCGAACAAGCTTACCGTTGACCAGAGGAAGCCGGGACATGCGGCAAATCGTCATCTTGAGGTTGGACTAGATGTTTAGCTATTAACGGTAATTGCCAGAGCGTGGAGAGTGATGCTGTTGTACTTTTGCCACTGCCTGTCGGGAAACGATTTGATGTTCCACAGTTAGTGCTGCAAACACTCACGGTACAGTCCTCGGCGGTGATTCGTGACGGTGGAGACATAAGTCCCAGGTGGTTGAATGCTCATCGAGACACAATGGACGGGACCCACTCCACGGCAAGGCAGGACTGAAAAAGGCGAACAAGCACGAGCAGAGGCGTTGTTCCCTGGCCAATGAAGACGCCCAAAGCCGCTGGTGAGCTCTTCCCGACAGGATCAGCCGGCATGGTGGTAGATGGCGTCGACTCTGGAGGGCTTTTGGCTTTGTGTGAACTGGCAGAAGACATGTGTTGCTTCTCGCAGGTCGCAGATGGCATTGGCCATGTACGTGTCTGGGCAGAACTCCGGAGTTGCTTCCTTCCAATGTGAAGGCTGCAATCACGAGACCGCGAGCATCTCGTTGGTCGCAGGCCTCATTGTCCTCTCGTTTGCACCCCCGCCCGCCGCCTGCGGTCCCCAGCATCCAGCAAGGCCATCCATCCCACTCTTTTCCCGCGCCAGCACCCCAGCAAAGCGTCGTCCAGGGTCTCAAATTGTCCCATCCCGCACGGTCCAGGCGGTCTCTGGCTCTAACAGGGCCCCTCCTGCGGCTGGCCTCTGCTTGATGACGCCAAACTGCCGTCCACCGCAGACGTCGCCTCTTCGCCGGCGTCGAGCTTCGAACGGCGCACGCTCGCTCGGCCCTGGGCCGGCGGTTTGCTTTTGCTGGTCGCACGCACCGAGACTCCTTGCGCACGCAACAGCAGAGGTGAGGCCGCTGAGCTCGTGAGGCCGCCCGCAAGAAAGCGACCAGACGGCTTCGACAGCAACAACGCTGCCCCGAATCCGACTGCGAGCGTCAAGCATCCTTCGCGCTGCGCCGGGTCTTGTTCGGCGGCACATGCTGGGAGCTCCAGGCGCCACAGCGCGCTTTGATTCGGCTGCTCTCGAGGACCCCCACAGACGCCCTCGCGCACTTGACACGGCCTTGCAGCGTCCCTCTGCGCGTCCGACATGTCGCTCCTAAAGCGCTCCCAAAGCGCTCTCCTCCCCAGCCAGACCCGCAGCATCAAGCCGCGGTCGCGACGAGGTGCAACTTGAACCATACCCTCGCCAAGCGCCGCTAGCCCGCCCGAGGGGCAGCCCGGCCTGTGCTAGGCCAGCCCTTCGAAATTGTCCCGACCCAATTGCTTGCCCGTCACGCCGCTGACTGCCCACCCCTCAAGCGGGTTGGCGGCATCCTGCGCTGCTGCACCCGCTCACAGCGCTGCCACTGCCACTGTTGCTGTCGCCGCTTTCCACACAGCTTCCCCGGCGGGATCCTCGAAAAAAAAAACAAAAATCTCCAATTGCTCTCGTGCAGGCGCAACACGGTTGGAACTCGCCCTGCACCGCCAGAAAGCCGGGACTTTGCGCAACACCACCCGTCGGCTACCCAGAATGTCTGGGGGCCACTATGGGGAGCGTGGGGGAGGCCTGCACGCCTCTGCTGTTTCCGACGTCTTCGATGCATCGGCCATTGGGGCACATGCGGATCGCCAGCCCTTTCCTACATCATCCTCTCCCAAACACGTTCGCTTCCCGCCAGACGTCTACCTCGACAGTTCCTCAGGAACCTCGTCCACGATCCAGTCCTACTCCTCGGCCTCGACGCTGGACGGCAATCTGGATTCCTCACGCACGCTAGCGCCTGCTCGTCTGGGCATGCTGGAGGACTCGATATTCCCCTCGCTCAAGAACGATGCCGGCGACGCTGACATAGAGAGCCCCGAGGCGATGCAGAAGAACGACCCGCTGGCCACTCAGATATGGAAACTGTACTCGAAAGCTAAGACGCAGCTCCCCAACGCGGAGCGCATGGAAAATTTGACCTGGCGGATGATGGCAATGAGCATGCGCCGCGCCGAAATGAACAAAGGGTGCGCTCCACCAGCCTGTGTGCGACTGCGAGTTACCAGCACGATGCTAATGTTGAGTTTCTTCTTCTAGACTGTCCCAAAAGAGCAGCACCCAGCCCGCCGTACCGAACACCGAAGCCACGAGCGCTGCACCAAAGCCCGCGCCGAGCGGGATTGCACAATTGAGAAAGTCAATCGACCAGCAGGGACGGACGCAGCAGGCCGACACCATGAACTTGGACGACTTTATATTTCCGTCGTCGGTGGGCAGCCCAGCAGGACTGTCCCCGGACCCGTCAAATGAAATGAAGGTCCCCTCTCATGCATCAGCCCCAGCGATACCGATAAGGAAACCCAATCAAGCCCAGGAACAAAACCACCACCTCGCCCACGCTTCCGCTCCCTCTGTTCCTCCCACAATCATCCGAGAGAATGAATTTGGTTATGTCCAACGCCACGTTCGCAAGACAAGTATTGACGAGCGACGAGTAAGTCACCCTCCTCTCCGTCCCGATTGCGCCTTTGCACCCCGGCTCACGCCTTATCAGCCTCCCAAGCGGCGAGCGGACTGCTCCCCTCAGGTACCCGCTGTCAACAGCATAATGATACCAAACGACCCCGAAGCAGAGGCCGCGCTCAACCAGTATTCGCTAGACCAGCAGATGCACCCACCGACCTTCCACCACACCACCCAAGCCCAAGTGCCCTTTGCCATCGACACCTTCCAGCTCAATGAAGACCCGATTATCAGCTCCGCTGGCCCATTCCAGCAGAACTTTGGCTTCTCGCCCGTCGGGTCGCCCCTCATGAACCAGAATACCTCGTACTCGACTATGTACAACCCCAACTCCATGGCCTCGTCTCTCAACTCTACCGACTACTACTCTCCTCCCAGCTCCGCCTTCCCCTCCACCGTGTCGACGCCCCAGCCAATGGCCGATAACGACCAAATGTACTTTGACCGCCACGGCATGGACATTCGTGGTCCTCACGGCGGCGGCCAATACGGGCCGCACCGCCCGTCGAACTTGTCAAGCTCAATGCAGCCTCAGTACATCTTCAACCCCAGCGGCACCGGCGAGTCCATGTTCAGCGCTGTGACCAATGCTGGTGTCGCACCTCCATTCTCAGCGGGATCATATGGTCCGACTGGCCACGTCGACCCATCCCAAGTACTCCATCATGGTCTCCCGGGTAGGTCACGGGTTGACAACATGCAGATACCACGACACGACAACATGTTCTCTTTCGGAGCCGATTCGGACGGCGAGGATGACGACGGCGGGGCCTTCCCCGATCGCAACATTCCCTCGCAGGCGGATTACTCACCGATGGACGATGGCTCCATGGACTTCAGTGCTGGCTTCCAATGGGAGACGAACCTGTCGAATCAATTTAATCCGGTTCCGGCGCGGTACCCGGCGGGACCCCCACGGAAAACGGTCACGATTGGGGGAACCGAAATGGTGCCCTCACCGCAAGATCACTGGAGTCCGGGGGGCAGTCTTGGCCGAACGCATGGCTCAGCTGCCTCTGTCAGCGATATTCGCAATCGTGGAAATGACCCGAGACGACAGAAAATACCCCGCACCAGCTCAACTCCCAATGCGGCGGCCTTAGCTCTGCAAGGCATGCACGGCCGGCCTATGTCTTCGCCCAATTCGCCGCCCGAGTCTGGCTTCAACTCGGCTGCTCCTTCCCGTCCCCAGAGTCCCGGCGGGACAAAGCAGGGTGACCAAAACGGTGTTCCAACAACCTGCACCAACTGCTTCACTCAAACGACCCCCCTTTGGCGCCGCAACCCCGAAGGTCATCCTCTTTGCAACGCGTGTGGCCTGTTCCTCAAGCTGCACGGCGTCGTGCGGCCGCTCTCACTGAAGACAGACGTCATCAAGAAGCGCAACCGTGGAAGTGGTAACTCCGCCCCTGTTGGCGCAGCATCCACCCGGTCGTCAAAGAAATCGTCTCGGAAGAATTCCCTGGCGCAGACCCCAGTAACAACTCCAACTTCCGGTAAAGCCAGCGGAGCCGATTCTGAATCGCCCAAGTCGACCGGCTCTGTTGGTGCCGGAGCAGGCATGGCGAATGGCGCCGGTTCTGGGAGCGGAGCTGTTTCCAGCGTCAAGCCTGGTGGTGTCGTACCCATTGCACCTGGCCCGCCGAAGCCGGCCGGTGCCAGCGCACCCAACTCTGCACAAAGTCGCGGGGCCAATGTAGTACCAAAGCGCATTCGACGGCAAAGTAGGAGCGGTGCGCAGGAACTTGAAATGGCGGATGCAGAGGATACGAATGGCAAAGCTCCATCCACTGCTCGACGGAAAGATTCCACAGCATTGGTGTCCTCCAGCTCCATGCAAGGCCAGAGTCTTGGCAGTCTTCCCATGGGCGCAATGGGCCAAGGCCTTACAGCAAGTGGGCCCCAGGAATGGGAGTGGCTCACAATGAGCTTGTGAGGGAAGGTTACCCGACTACCCCGACTACCCCGACTACCCCTCTTGTAGATGACACTACTATCATCAGCAACCGAGCTGCCCAGCTGCCTTTCCTCGTGGGTGATGACCACCCCACCCCGAGGCGTCTACCTTATGATTATTCTCCTCCGCTCCGAGCTCTGCCTGGATTGGTCCTGCATGTAGCACCCTTTTCTTCGCAATAGGCATCTGGAGTTATACCTGCGACAATGGATGGCTGCTTCCCAAGGCCTTCGACGACTACTGTCGCTACATCTCTATCTCTTTATTATTCCGACGACTCTCCGAAGTCTTGTTCTTTGTGATTTGGTCTCTGCTCCTGATACCTTATCTCTTGTTTTCGTTCTACGGTTGCGGTAAACGATTAGACATGGGTTTACAGGATTATTTACTGTTTCGACTCTTGACATACCCCCGATTTCGGTTCTTTCTAGTCCACGAAACACATGGTTGTCGGCCGGATGGAGGAGGCAGGCGCTCCATTCAAGCTGTGCACCGCCTAATAGCTATTACGAAGGAGGTTGGGCGCTCTCTGTTGGCGGAGATGCGGCCCCAGTTGGTTTCCGTCTGGCACTGGTTTTCTCTCGTCCTAAAGCGGTTCTTTCCACTGCATGAGCTTATGAGTTCCCTTTGATTGTCGATGGATGGAATGAAGACAGGTGGGAGAAGGTTTGGTTGGGTCGTGCATGTTCAGTGTGTGCGTGCGCTGTCGGTTCAGTGTGATTGATGATTTGCTCACTGCTGGTTCGATCTTGGATGGGGATATGTGGGTTTTGACCGGCGTTTCAAGTCCGTACGTACATAGATGACGGGACGGTGTGAAGCTTTTGGCATATCCCAATGATGAAGAAGAAGGCTTAGGTGGTGGAATGAACATGTCGAATCCATGACTGAACTCAGTATCGATGTTGTTTGTCTTTTCGCCCTGGAAACAGGAACTTTTCCGTTCGCTATCTGTGTCTCATATCCATGTGCTCAAAATTTCCAGGGCTGCCGATCATTTCCAATTGCATCACATACAGTATCCAAACTGACGGGTATGGACCTTGATTTACGAAGGAGCTAGTAGTTTTTGAGGAATGTCATGGCCAGGTGTTCAGGATCGTAGGTAGTTTTCACGCGATTTCAAGCAGAAGGCAGGACCCTATTTCTGTCTATATTAATTTAGCAATCCTCTAGATATATTTTAGTTGTTCTCTTTGCATAGCTATATGATTGTGGAGACGCTGTGAGGTTGATGCTGGAGGCCAAAGATATTCCTCAAAAAATACTAGTTCGCTCCTTCGTACACCATGTTTGTGGCGGCAGCATATTTGATGTTTTCTTCACTGTTCACATTACACCCCGCGTCTCGGGCATCGTGATTCTATGGGATGGTCCGGTCCAATTGGAGCGTGGACCCTTCGGCTGTTTGGGCACGTGCCTGCACCTGCCCCACCGTTGGGTGAATGGAGCTTGGACCATGGACAAACGTCACTGCGACAAACATCTCCTGAGATCTTCAAAACAATCAAGAACGTCGCTTTGCATTGTGGCAACGTTGTTGCATTTGCGGAGCTGTACAATTTGAGAAAATCTACCCTCTCTAGCTAGCACTAACAGGACGAGAGGAAATATGCCGAAGGCACTGTTGTTGATCGCGGATGGGAGTGAGGAGATTGAGTTTGTGACGCCTTATGATGGTATGCATTCTTCTTCGTAGAGTGGTGCCATATCTCGGACCTTCACATGGAATAGTTGCTAATATATCCTTTTCTTAGTCCTTACTCGAGCCGGATTTGAGGTCAAATCTGTGGGTGTGCAGCTTCAGAATGAGGGTTGGGCGCAGTAAGTTCCCCTACAATCATTCCATACTAATATGACTCCCTTCTTCTCTTCTCTTTCGATCAATTGATACGCTGTCTTTCCTTCCCTACGCACGACTAGCTCGGCAAGAAGTACCTACCTCAGAACAAGCCAATCCTAACAATCTCCCAGCTGCACCCGCAACATCCGCATCGTCCCTGACAGCCCGACTCTCGCCGCACTCCCACACCAAAACGCACACGAAGTCTACGATATCCTGATCCTGCCGGGCGGCGGACCGGGTGCCAAGACCTTCTGCTCCAGCACCGACGTCCTCGAACTCATCCACCGGTTCCGCGCTGCGGGGAAATGGGTTGCGGCAATCTGCGCGGGCACGACGGCGCTGGTGGCTAGTGTGAAGGCCTTCGAAGACGGCAAGAGTACTGTTACGAGTCATCCGAGCGTGAAGGGAGAGATTGAGGGTGAGGGGTGGAAGTATAGTGAGGAGAGGGTCGTCGTGTATGGGAAGGTGGTTACTAGTAGGGGGTCAGTGGAGTCTTGTTTTGAAATACGATGATGGCAAGGAGAAACTGACTGACGTTTGTGTAGACCGGGGACTGCGTTGCTGTTCGCGCTTACGATTGTGGAGGTACTTTGTGGGAAGGAGAAGAGAGATGAGGTTGCTGGACCGATGATCGTGCCTGAGACTTTGTGAGGAAGGAGCATGTCGGAGAGATGAAGAGGGTGGGGCCGTGACGACACAAGGAGCAAATGGCCGATTACTCTTGCTATTAGTTAAGGGTTGTATGGCTATCCAAGTCACTTTTCGAACGTATTCATGTCCCAAGGCTTTTCGTAAGTGAGTCCGCCTGGATAAGGAGGCCTTCCCCTTAGCACGTGATGCTGAGCTGCTGCATATTTCTGGGTGCCTCTTTTTGCGCGGTGTGCGTCGAAAAACCGTTAGGCACAGCACATGTTGTCGTTCATGTATGTAGCCCGTAGATGAAGCTGGGGTTATGGTTGGTGTTTGCCGACAGCCACATGATATTTGTGCATGGACAGATATCTGGAATATTGTATATTGATAACCGTGGCTTTGTATTTTGAAAGATAAAGCATTGTAGGATTGGTTTTCTTTAGTACTTTTGGTAACTCGGCAGACAGTGTGTATAAGGGGAACCCCTGACGGGTTTCGCAGTATAATGAAGTCCTACTCTTTGACCAACTTTTATCGTTAGAAATTCTTAGATTTAGTGAAAAACAGTTCATCTATTGACAACTACCTGCGATTATGTTCTTATTATTTGCTTGCTAAGATAAAGGCTAATATGGATTTCGTTTCTCTGTACTCTATAATAATAACCTTCGCAGAAGAAAATTTAGACAAGCTCAAAGTAGGTAATAGCACACCCTCATTTCTTTTAAATATTAGGTTTGCATAAAATTATATTAAGGAGTTAGTCACCCTCGGCAGAAGCTTTAAACTTTATGTTAGAAGTAAAGTGAGGAGAATGGCAGGCATATTCTGCCAAGCACACAGCAATACACCATTTGGCGGATTGCGCCACAGATTACAAGTTGTGGCCTGAACATTTGCCCTTGCCCACCTCCGCTTACTTTTCAGCCTCCTAGACAGCGGCACGCAAGCCGCCGTCCTTACATCTTGCTTGTTAAACCCCCACATACTCGGCTCCTAAGTCTCCACCGTCGCCTTATCGCTGCCTTCTTTGGATCGTTGATCTGGCTATAAATTCAAAGGGTTTCTCGCCCTTTTGCCTTACCTCTGCCGTTCCTCTCTTCTCTCGGGCTCTCACGTTCTAGTCACGCAGTCGCTGCGTGCTCTAGTCGGGTATGTGCGGAATGTACGGTTCTTGCTGCCGTCATAGACTGTTTCAAAGGCCGGGACAAGTCTATCGAGGTGTTCTGCTATGTCTGAAGGGCGGCGTTAGGCTTTTCACGCTCAAGAGTTGTCTTTCATGTTGAAATTGGCTCTAAGAAGTTTGAGGTTTTCGTACTTGACGGTATGTATTCTCCGGAGCAAGCAACACCAAAATGCCTCGTGATACTCATGCAATAGGGAAGATGGAACCTATCCATTCGACAAAGCGGAATCACCATGGTCTGGTATACCCCCCGGTTGTCCGATTACTGGAAACACAGGATCGGAACAAACAGTTGTCAGGTTTCGCCGGTGGCTAGACAACTGCATCGAGAACCATGTTCCTCCACGTCGAGCTCTGCTCCAGCTCTCCCAAGACCACCCCGATCAGACCCCCGGCTTCCCCGTCCGAGGTCTTCCCCGGATTCACCTCGATCACCTCAAGCCCTGTTGTCTTGAACTTTCTCACAATAGCTTCGTTCTTCTCCCTCTTTTCTTTCCAATCCTCCACGAACTCCACATAGCTCCTTGCGTCATCGCATCCTCGCCTGTCCTTAATGGTCGACCCCAAACACCCCAAATTCACCACCAGACTTTTCTGCCACCCACCCCTCTGCACAAACTTCCATTCTTTTAACTTCTTGAACTTCTCCCACTGCTGCGCGCTGTCCGGATACCCCTCAATAAACCAAGTCCTATTATTTCCTGTCCGCCGCAGCCCGCTCGGAAGCAACTTTCTCCAGAGTATCTGGGCGAGAAATCAGGTCGGGATGGGCGTCTTCGTCTTTGCTTTAAGACATTCTTGTATAGTGTCGACTTCCGATCCCGAGAGCGCATAGCGTGCGCGTGCGAGTGTGTATGTAGATGCGGATGCGGATGTGGTGTCGGAGGCCACGATGCTTTTGAAGAATCGCTGATGTGGAGACGCTTGAAGGTGTGGCGAGGGTTCGTTTGGCGGAAGCGGCCGACGAGATGATTGCTGAGGGTTGTTTTGCCGGATAAAGGGGGACCTGCGATCAAAGGAGTGATGTGTTAGTTAGTTCAGCTTAGTAAGGTTTGCGTACATCTAGTAAGGAAGGCAAGAAGAGTTAGGGGAGCAGAGAGAGAGATGGATGGGTGCATGGACATACCGAGAATGAAGATTAGGACTGGCACTGTGTCTTTGCATTCGGGGATATCTTGCGGTGGTTGCGTTTCCTCTTCCGGGGAGAGCTGGCTGAGGATTGCGAAGGGGTTGTGGCTTGCCATTGTGATGATGCGAAAGGTCGGTAGTATCGGCAAGTTTTGACTTATGTGTGCGTGTCTGTACGGCTCACAGGGGCTGTGATTGTGTAGCAGTTTTATAGCCTTGTATTTAGCGATAGATTGAGGTATGTATGGTTGCATCTTTGTCGACTGTCACCCTTGTTCCGCGAGATTATTTTGAGTGTTTGGGAGCATGGTCGTTCCTTCTCGTTGCTGCGCGTGACGGTACAATCTGAAGTCAGTTGTGATTGCGGGCTTGGGCAGAGCTTTGCGTCATTTCATAAGGTGCGATTGTAGGCTCGAACAGAGCTCTAGGTTATTCCGTAAGCGCGCTTGATTATATTCCATGGCAAATGAAATCTCAAAGCCAAACTTTGACGGTCGAGAAGAATCATGTGGAGTAGTAACAGCAAGTAGCTCCATGCCAAACATACCTTGTATAAAAAGCCGCTAGGATTCCATCTTCTCAATGGCCACCCTTTTAAGTTCCGTCTCACAACCAGGAGACCTCAGACCTGGAGCAGCAGAACTTTTCACCATGCCTCTCCTAAAAACTCTCCTATCCAACCTCCCCTCCCCATACCCCCTCCTCCTGACCACCACTCTCACGACTTCAACTGCCCTCCTCCTCTCCTTCCTCTACCTCTGCCGACACCCATCCACCCTCCGCCACCTAACCCTCCTCTTCTGCCGCAAGATCCTCCGCCACACAATCCCCATCTCCGTAAACTACTACTTCACACGGAAATGCAACGTCTCCTGCAAATTCTGCTTCCACACCGAAACGACCAGCCACACTGAACCACTTCCCCGTGCCAAAGAAGCGCTCTCCCTACTCACCACCGCCGGAATGCGGAAATTGAACTTTGCGGGTGGTGAGCCGTTCCTGTATCAAAAGTACCCGGGCGAACTGTGTCAATTCGCGAAGCAACAGTTGAAGCTTGAGAGCGTGAGCATCGCCAGCAACGGGACCAAAGTCACTGAAAAGTGGATCAAAGAATGGGGAAGGTATATCGATATCCTGGCCATTTCCTGTGATTCCTTCATCCCCGAGACGAACGCCAGAATTGGGCGCATGGACCGCGGAACTGGGACACTGTTCGACAACGTCAAGAAGCTGCGCGAGATCAGGGGATGGTGCGAGAAGTATGGGATCAAGTTCAAGTTGAATACGGTGGTGTGTAGCGTGAATTGGCAGGAGGGCATGGTCGAGCAGGTGAAAGAGTTGGATCGGTTTCGGTGGAAGGTGTTTCAGGTGCTGGTTGTGGCGGGGGAGAATGAGAGTGAGAAGAGGTTGAGGGATGCGAGGAGTACGGCGGTGACGGATGAGCAGTTTGAAGCTTTTTGTGAGAGGCATAGGGGTGGGAAGGGGTTTACGCCCGAGCCGAACAGCCTGATGCGCGAGAGTTATTTGGTGAGTTTCCTGCGGGAGAGGAACGAGGCGAATGCTGACAAGGGGAGTAGATTCTAGACGAGTATTGCCGTTTCCTAGATCCTGGATATGATGGGCGAGGTCATTCGGAGTCGATCCTGGATGTTGGTGTGCAGAAGGCGTTGAGTCAGATTCACTGGGACGAGGAGGCTTTCGTTCAGAGGGGAGGCTTGTAATTATGACTGGAGTCGAGATGCTGCGCAATATGCACAACACCAGCTCGGCGGAAACTTGAAGGGGGTCGACCCGAAAGAACTGGAGTTCTGAAGAGTGGAAATTATGAGGTGAGGTAGGATGGAGATCTGTAGTGTCCCGGCGGTTCCCGTGGGGCCATGGAAGAATAAATTGGAATGATGGAAACATGTACTTCTTGGTAGTTAGGCGAGATAGAAAATGGTAAATTAAGCTTTCGACTCTTGACTAGCTGAGCCAGGCTATTCTAGCGATATATTTAGGCATCTTAGAACTGATTAGGCGTTGTTAGTGATGTTTGACATCCTGCATTCTCGTTCACTCGTTCACTCTTGCACTACCAACAAACGCATCAATAATTCGGCTCTACTCAATCGTCAGCAAATTCTCCAAAGCCACATCCCCTCAAGCCATATCAAAAGAACTCACCATTGTTCCAATATAACGTCTCATGCTGTATCTCTGGCCCACTCGCCCCAAATTCCCACCCAAACTTCAACCTTATATACTGCATCATATGACTCGCCACCTTGATATGTCCCCAGTCCGTCGGATGGGACCCCGGCCCATAGTCATTGTGCTGCAAAACTCCCGTGCTGTTGAAATAATGCACGTATCCCTCATCCTTGTAGTGCTGGTACACTTGATAGATCTCGTCGACAAAAGCCCCGGTCTGTCTGTACGAGTTCCCGACAGCGGAGAAGGATTTCCAGAGAGACATTAGGATGATCTGCGCATTGGGGTGGACTTTCTGAACCTTGGAGACGAAAGAGAGGTATGAGGTCAGGTATTGGGCTGAGGTGAGGTTGTTGTGCGTGTTGTTATCGTTGGTTCCGAGATTGATGATGACCAGGTCTGCGGAGGGATGTGCACTGAAGTCCCATTCTTCAGGCTCGGTGCCGTAGATTTTGGCGGCCCGTGGGGAGGTATCCTGGGTGTGGAACCACTGGTATGTCTGACCCCGTGGATTATCCCAGCAGACCGCATCAGTCAGACAGATCCCGGGATACGCAGTAATGCTGAATTCAACGTCTCCAAAGCCGGCGCCGATGTTGTAGCCGAAGCCGCTAAATGCTTCGTATGTGGCGTACATGCCGGAGGTCAGGCTGTCGCCGATGAATTCAATCGATTTGGAGAAGTTCGGGATCTTGATGAGCGTAGAGTTTGAAGAAACGTGGACGGCTCGGACTTGCACGCCGAGGCCCCAATTCGTGACGCGGAGTTCGAAGATTTGGGGGAGCTGGGGAGAGAGTGTTAAGTTCAAACCTCGGGTGCTCGGCGAGATGAATTGGTGCGTGGCATTGGCAGTACTGGGCGATATTAGTGTAGAATCGGGGAATCTGGCAAGGAGCTGAAGGGATTGGAGTTGGCCACAAAAAGTAGCTCGACACAAGGAAGTGTATGGAAACGAGCGAAGATTTATGACTGCGAGGAGATTGATCTGACGGACATATTTGTCATCTGCCAGTCCAGGCCTCCAAATCGGTACGCAACAAGTACGAGTGGGGACGTATGCTCGCCGAATGTGAGGGCGACATTCTGTCCAGTGAAACCAAACTTGATGCCAGGAGCACTAACGGCGGAGGTCAGCCATAGGATAAGAGAATAAGATATTGTTTCTCTGGGATGCGTACGCCCACCAGGAGATGTGCTTAGAGTCCCATCGTCCTTTGTAGGATATTTCGGGGGCATTCGGTTCATATGTCCTCCAGCCGGTCGAGGTAGAGGTCACGGAGGCGATCTTGGTCTCCTGAAAGTGAGTCTCTCTGAGTTGCCCATTCTGGAGGATTGTGGAAGACGAGAGTGGAAGGAGTGACACAAGGCCACTCAGAAGAAGCGTTGCCAGTCTCATGACGTCGGCAGGGGAATGAGACAGGAGATGAGAACCCAATTGAAGGGTACGGTGAGTGAACTACAGACATGAACCCTAATTATATATGTACGGGAATGATCAATCAGACTAGAGAGGAGTGAATTAAAACAGATTCCGGGCTCGGGTGCCTAGATGATGGTGTATAAGCCTCGGAACCTGGTTAATGTTGGATCTACTGTGCCGTAGTGTCGCTGTAGGTGAATTAATTTTCCGCGAACAACCTTCTCCCGTGCTGCAGGCGCGAACAGAGGCTCAACTCGAAGTCGCGAGCAAGATGTCACCATTCACCCCGCCGATAAGTCAGCAGCGCCTGTACCCTCCACGGTGGTGGCAGCTGTCACCTTCTTCTTCTGGCCGACGCCCCTCAGCGGCGAGGGTGCGTGAGCTGGTGGGGTCAACCTGGCTGATGTTGGAGGCAGGCAATCTACGCGCCCCTGTTCCTGACGGGTGAAGAGCAGGTTGAGATGGTGTGCAGCGGAGGCGGGTTCCGTACCAAGAGCAGGTTGAGGGTGGTACAAAAGGGCAGCGGGAGGCATAGCGGCGTCATTTATGGTGCGGCCACGGCCATGATAACGAGAGAGTGGGCGGGTCAGGTGGCCGTCAGGCGTTCGCGGGTGATGAACCATGGATGATGGATGTTCTCCGACATGTCGTTACGCACGGCGACACACAGTGACACACCAGCATGCATTCCCGCAAGCACACGCCGTCGGCAGCGGCCAGCACGGCAGACGGACGGTAGGGCTGCATTTCGCTGCACCTCTGAAACTGTCGCGGGCGCGCCGGCGATTGGGCCGTGGTGCGCTGCGTGTGGGTGCCCCCGGCGTGCTGCGCGTGGTTTCTTTTGGCAAAAATCGGGGCCCGCTTGGGAAGCACAACCCACAACCCACAATCCACAACCGGCTTCGACCACGCCCCCATGTCCACGGCGGGCTCTCGATAGCTCGCAGCTTGCTTGTGCAACTTATATCTGCCCGGCGACCCCAATCAAGACGCGTGCACCTTCGCGACCCGGCGACCTCCCTCTTGTCCGCCCTGGCGCCATGAGCAGCAGCAGCGCCCTGTGTGTCCGACCATGGTGCTAGTCGAGCGAGGTGGTCACGGTTATGTCCTCGTCCATCCCCGACTCTCAACTGGGCCTCACGCAGAGCGAGATCCAGCTCCTCCGCCAGCACCAGCAGATTGCCCTCTCGCACGCCGGCAGCAATTCCTCGCGCGCCGCCTCGCACGCATCCAGCCAAGGTCGGCTCCTGCTGGATCCCTCCAGTCTCCAGGCGCTGAGCGCCCACTTTGACCGCTTGATGTACTCGATCCAGCAGCGATGGCATCAGGTAGGAGCCCCGCCCTGCCCCCTCGACTGAGCAGGCCATGCTGACCTCGGCCAGCTCAACCAGCAAACGCAGACGGCGACGCAGGTGCAGTACGACCGCGCCGGCAACGCGATCCAGATGGCCGACGCTGAAATCGCCCGCTTCCGCGCCATCCTGCGCGAGATCGACGAGCTGCAGGTGGAATTCGACAAGGTGCGCCGCATTGGCGAGATAGTCAAGGGATTCAAGTCCCGTGTCGAGCATCTCGAGCGTCGCATCTAGTCCGCTCCTTCCTCGCCGCTACCCACCCACGCATCTGCCACCACCGCAACTACCATAACCACCACCCGCACCTTCCTCGCCCGCCCACACCCCAATTGCACCCGCAATCGCACACTCCTTGCACCACGACTTACGACATCCAGCTCAGACTCCTGTCCTCGCGGACGCTATATTTCCACTTCTAGAAGACTCGGGGCCTCGCGGCACAAAACAAATTATTAGCGGATCTTGACACATTCGGGGGTGCCTCGCGGCTTTCGGCGTTTGAACTGGGCTGTCTAATTTGCTTTGCCATGTTTGGGGATACCCAATTCCTTTGCTTTCCCAGTCTGCTCCGGATTTCTCTCCTCTGGTTTCCTGCTTGGGCTTTTTTTCCAACTTGTCGGGTGTTGTCTTGAATTTGTGCGGCTCGTACCGCACATGGGCCTAACGTCAGCAAAGATCTTCATTGCTTGCGCAGGTGCTTGAGCCGCATTTGTCCAAATTTCCTGTCCCCTAGTCCATTTCTACAATTCCTGCCCATGGCTTGCAGACTTTATTGCGACGCGAGTTCGAGTGCGCGCAATTGTGTACGGCCGCCCGCGCAGCCGCTTACTTCATTTTTAGGGTTATCTATTCTTGCACAAAAAGCACATATACCTCGCACCTGACCTCTTGTCGTGCGAATCACACGGCATCGGCATCCTCGCACGACATGGCCATGCCGATCCAATGAACTCGGCTTTCGCTTTCGTTTCTGCTCTCAAACACCAGGGTGACCCTCCCGCTTCCTCCCAACTTCCTCTGTCTCTGGCCGCCACGAAGAGAACGAGAGGGGCAGCGCCGAAATGCTAAATTGTCTCACTGAGATACGTTCCACAACACAATTCGTCGCCACCCCTTGATCGGAGGCAACAGCGACGAATTCGTAGGTTTGAGACAAATTGTCCGGATTCTGAAAACTGCAGATACGCCTTCACGCTAGGATACGCCGGTGCCACACGCCCACATCTAATCCAGCAGTTCAGATTTTGGAAGGGGAAGGATTTTCGATGGAGGTTGGAAATGGAACACACGGCGCACGCCCCTTGGCGCACTCTCCACTTTTTCGAGTCGGGGTCGATTCGAGAAAATGCTCCTACTGAGACAGGGAGGAGCATGGTTTCACAGAGGATGCGGGGCTAGAAAAGCGTGTCTCAAGTCTAATGTTTGCTGATGCAAACGGGATTCGGGGTGGCAAACGATGGGCCAGCATGGAAGTTGGGGTGGGCAACTACTGCAGGAACTTTTGGGCTGGTGACGATGATAACTGGGCTGTTATGACACCGAAACGGATGAGGGATCTGTATGCGGATTAGCAATGCGAGTGATATTGCCCAAGTGTAACAGACGTCGTCTCTATCAGTCATGGAAACGCATTAGCTGCGCGGAGGGGTAGATGGCCCGGAGTCGGATGCGTGCTCTGCTAGTTGCGCTCTCTTGCTTGACTAGACCTCGATTCGAACCTTCCGTCAACCCTTTCGACAGCCCGCCCTTCGTCTTTCCAACACTCGATTGAATCCACTGTCATATGTATCATTCATCCCACCGGAATCCAAACCCGCCTGCGACAGGAACAAAACGAATGCCCACGCACAGCATCATCCAAACCTTGGAACGGCCCTTTATTACCCACTCGCCTCTCACCATTGGCGATTCACATGTCTCCATGCCAGGCCGGCCTCAGATAAGTCGATATCACGCACGACAACAGGACACGAGGTCCTGGCAAGACAATCACACCACCCATCCAGCCTCCGTGGTTCATGCTTGGCGTTGGTGGGTATTCAGGAGTTCCAAGGGCGACGTCGATCTCTCCTTTTCCAAGACGAAACTCGACTTTTGGGAAACCCAATTTTCTTTCCAAGAGGCGCCACCGCCAAGTGGCGAATCTCGTCACTTTATCGATTGGCAGTTGGCGCAAAAAGCAAAGAACATTTACGTACTTGGCTATGAGTTCAGGTACATATGTGCAGGTATGTACTAACAAGCAAAGTTTTGCGCATATGGATGGGTCGTCGCGTCTCGACCTGACACGCAGGTACCCGCGAGTCACGACTCGTGAGCTGGGTAAGGCTCTCAGATATGGGCAAGGGAACCCCGCTTGGGAAGTTGGGAGACCTGTCAGGCGTTTGGGCAGCAATTCTTCTGTCATGGAGCGAGCCGTGCACAATCAGGTGTGAGGTTCGATAAAGGTACTTTTGAGCCAAGGGGACTGGCGAGCGAGATACATCATGACATGATACTTGTGCGACTGCTTTTGGATCGGTATGTTATCTTAGCCGGGGTCCGAGCACGGCACAGTATCTAGAGCGGAATGTGCCGGGACCGACGGCGATGGGAAATATCAATATTTGACTTCAAGGGGCATGAAAGGAATGGAAAATGTGGTGGTGTTGGGTGTGTGGTGTGTTGCTGGGCGCGGATTGGTACGGAGGTAGGTCCAAAGTTAAGTTTCTTTCGTACCTGGACCAGGACCGAAGCCCTAGGTTGGATTTGGGGAAGCTTAAAATCTCGGAACCTTCAGAGTCGTTCTAGAATACTTTTGCTGACGACACCACAGGCACCGCAACGTGTACCTCGCCGATGAAGGACCTTCACAAGCACCGACTGGAGTCAGATCCACAGATTGTCCGTGGCCTCGACCGCGTTGAACAATAATAATGGCTCGGCGAACCCAACACCCATCAAAGTACCGCGGTCCAAAATACGTTGCACTATAGACACACTACACTCAAGACTCAAGATGCGCTGTCGACTACGGAGAACATAGTAGAAAGAAGCAATCGAAGCCTTTCCTAGTGTCCATTCTGAGCGCCTCCCGAGGAACATCAGCACTTGTGTCGATGGTGAGTGGAGCGATAGGCCCCTCTACCCCGGATTCTCCTCCGCTTCATCAGCGCAGGCGGGAGCTAGTCTGCGGGGAAACATCTCGCGCTGTGGGAAAGATGGAAAGTTGCCGAGGCATGTTCTTGCCAGTGCCCCCCGCGGATTGGAGCAGTTGCGATGTGGAGACAAAGCAGAAGGATCTGAAGAGAGAAGAGAAGATGTCTGGAAAGGCTGCAGTAAGGGGGATTTGAGGAGGTGATGGCGAGGGCTGAACAAGTGCCAATTGAGAGGTTGAAGGCTTGATGCAGGGCATTGGCATTCGCGTGTGGGCTTGGCGACAGACAGCCACGAGAGTGAATTGGGTGGAGAGGTCCAGGGATGAGCACAGGCCGCAGGCAATGGCCAATTCGATTTGCCCATCTCGGAGCACGGCAGGGGTCCCGCCCGTCTACCCCAGCCCGTCGCCAGCCGCATGTGGGAGGAGCGAGAGAGCGCAAGATGGGGGTATATCAATCATGGGGTCCCCGTGGCCAGTCGCTCTTTCCTTTGTTTGCCCAACAACTGCAGTCGCGCCGCGAGCGGATTTTCTTTGCCTGGGTCGAGCCGTGGGCACCTTCCTTCTTCACCCGCTTCGCCGCTTCTTCCAGCGCCGTGACTACGACCATGACGAGCCACAGCAACGACAGCGCGGCGACGCCAAACACGCCAGAGCACGAGAAGTTCACGGAGCACAAGATGGAGCACATCCCAACCCACGATAAAGTCCCGGGCCACGACAATTACTACGAGGAAAATGGCCTGCGAACTGCAGGTAGGCCGACGCAGCAGCTTCACGTCCTTGACACCTCGGTCTAACAGTCAATTGCAGGAGATGGTCAAGACCACGAACATGAAGGCCCCGTAAGCCTATATTGTCTTCGCTTTCTGCCATATGGCGCTGGCGTCATCTTCCCGTCAACAGAATTCTAACCAATGGGCAGATGACGACGAGGCGGTTCATGGCCCTCACCGCAATGGTACGATTGCCCCTCCATAGCCCTCTTCATGTCTGTCAGACTGACCCACGACAGGCCTTTTTGTGGACCGGCTCGCAAATCCCTGTGTAAGGCATCCCTCTGTGCGGCACAACCGTGTTACACAGCATGGCATAGCATCACTGGACGAAAGCCCCCCCCCCCCCGCTAACATTTCCTGCGAACATTCAGATATCTCTTCGGCGGCGTCCCACCCTACATTTACCGTGAGATTGGCGGTGCTGATCGCTGGATCTGGATGGTGTTGGCCAACCTGCTTGCCCTGGCTGCAGTATGTCCCTTCGTCGGCTCGCTTTCGGACTTGCTCGGACGACGATATGTGGCCATCATTGGTGCATGCTTTCTTGTGCTGGGGATGATTATCTGCTCGACGGCCCACAGCATGAATATCTTCATTTGTGGAATGACGTTTGCGGGCGTGGGAGCGGGGATCAATGAGTTGACGGCGCTGGCGGCGACTTCTGAGATTGCGCCAACGGCCAAGAGGGGGAAGTATGTGGCCATTCTGGTGTTTACGATTCTGCCGTTTTGTCCCTCGGTGCTGTGGGCGCAGTTGATTGCGTATCACTCGACCTGGGTAAGCATTATACAAGACTTACTACTGCGAATGGGGACTGACGATTATGTTCCAGCGATATTGCGGGCTGTTCGCTGGCCTTTGGGCTTTCATCGGCTTGATCTTGACAGTCATCTTCTACCATCCTCCGCCGCGGGTCAACTCTCAAGGATTGTCACGAAAGGAGATTCTTGGCCAGATTGATTATGTCGGAGGACTTCTCAGCATCTCGGGAATGCTGCTCTTCATGATGGGCATGCAATGGGGAGGCTATCAGTACAAGTGGCACGAAGCGCATGTCCTCGCACCCCTCATCCTCGGCATCGTTCTTCTCATCGCCTTCGTTCTTTGGGAAGCCTATGGTGCGAAGAACCCAATGTTTCCTCGACGAATCAACCAGGTCTCTGGCATCCTCTCCCTCACCCTCGTCATCACCTTCATTTCAGGAGCAAACTTCTTCTCCATTCTCATGTTCTGGCCCACGCAAGCCTTCAACGTGTACGGTCACGATCCCATTGGCGTCGGCCTTCGCGGTCTTCCAGTTGGTTTCGGCATCCTCGCTGGCGCATTCATCTCACTGTGGGCCCTCTCCGCTTTCCGCGGAAATAACAAGACTATCCTTGTGGTATCCTCGGTCCTGATGACCGCCGGCTGTGGTGCCCTCTCTATTGCTCGGCCCGACAACCTTTACCAGCTGTGGGGCATCCTGGTTGTCGCCTCCCTCGGCATCGGTGGCATCGTCGTTCCCGCGAGCGTCATGACCACTATTGTCTGCCCTGACGACCTCATTGCAACAGTCACCGCTCTGACGCTGAGTATCCGAGTCATTGGGGGTTCCATCGGGTACTGC
Source organism: Clohesyomyces aquaticus (assembly GCA_002105025.1). Taxonomy (NCBI): domain Eukaryota; kingdom Fungi; phylum Ascomycota; class Dothideomycetes; order Pleosporales; family Lindgomycetaceae; genus Clohesyomyces; species Clohesyomyces aquaticus. The sequence goes on from MCFA01000005.1 coordinate 502,527, forward strand.
GCGTACTACAACATCTTCATCTCAAAATTCATTCCCGCAGCCACGCACTACATCGGCGGCACGATGGTCAAGGCGGGGATTACAAATCCGCATGTTATCGAGGGCGCAATCAAGCTGACTGGTGCGTCGTTGCTTGAAGAGCTCAAGACGCTACCGGGTATCAAGGGCAATGACATGCTGTATCTTATGGTCGTTAAGGCGGGCCAGATTGCGTATGCCGAGGCGTATAAGTGGGTGTATTACGCGAGTGTCGCGTTTGGCGGCGTGAGTATCATTGCTGCGCTTTTCTTGGGCGATATTTCGAAGTACATGGATGATCACGTTGCTGTGGTTATGTGAGGCTGGGTTCGGACTGGCCTGGGTTTCCTCTGGGGGTGTTTCCATGGGTGGTTTCAGGTAGGAGGTGTTTCTGTGTTTGTGCAATGGGTTCGTGACGAGGGGAGGGGTACGGGAATCATGAATGGCGTTTGGTGGGTTTGGGCGGCGGTGTGACAATTTGAATTGCCTCAGTGGGTGGTTCGGAAGGCCGGATTTCTTCATCGGTAGTCGACAGAGATACCTTGGTTGAAGAATAGCGGAAAGATAACAGTGGACCCTTTTTCCAGGTAATTGAATTCAATCGTCAAAGTGTTACTCCGGTAACAAACGCCTGCATCATGCTTATCACACCTACGTACCATGGATGCAAACGAAAAATTACCAATGACCCGGTTATGCATGTACTCTTCATGTCTCACTCCGCGGAGCCATGCCAGGGTTCACTCGATTCGAACACTCCCTAATTCACTATTCCTGGATACTGCCCATATCTATATAAACCCCTTCCTCTCCCCTGGATTCTTGATTTTCTCTATCGTAGCAATATTCTCGAACGATGAGCCTCAAAAAAATCGAACCCGCGTCGAATGCATGTTCTGAGGCCTTCTTGAGACAAAAAATTGCCACTGAATGAACCCATGCTTTGTTTCCGCCCGTGTCGAAAAATCGGATAGGAGCTGATTATGGTGTTTGCTTCTCGGATTCGCGCTCCGAACCCTAGGAAGGACGGAATGTTTAAAAGATATACGAAATCTCATTGATGGACTTGCTTTACTCTCCCTTCACTACACGATCCCGCTTCCGGATATGTCGAAAAACTGCATGGACGTGTTCGATGGGTTGAGAGATTGTCCGAGTCCAAGCATTCAAAAACCCTTTTTGCCACAGAATGGCCAGTTCCCGCTGGTTTCTAAATCGCAGGCTTTATCATTCGATGAGTCTCTGCTCCTGGAACCGCATTGAAAAGACCTAGGAACGAATTGATGGAGATCCTGGGCTTCCAGGGTTGAGACAATGAGATGATGTGTTTTCCCGAGAAAGGGAAAATTCATGCCAGATTCCAACCTTGATTCGAGACTCTCTGGTCTTTGCGTTACTAAAACCGTATATCAGGCGAAGACATGGATTCCGCTGGCGTTGGGAACCTAACATCGTCATGAAGCCCAATTCATGGCCCTCCGCTGCTCTGGGCCTCAATAAAAAAAGGATAGCTTCCGGTAGTATAGCGAGCTCCGAATTTGCGACACTAGGAATCTTTCCTCAAGAAGTGGAAAAATCGCTCCTGCATGCTGCGAGAACCCCTCCGCGCGGCTAAAAATTACATTCAAACGCGGCATTGGTCCCGCTAGTGTCGGGAACTCAAAGTTGAAATGCAAGCGCCGATAGCTTCCCGCTCTGCCGGCTCTCCATTCAAAGCCTATCGAATAATAGACTATGGAGATCTCTGGCTTCGTGACTCTAGAGCTATTTCATCAAGAGGTAAAAAAATATTGGCAGCCTATACCAATGCTGCGAGAACCTCTCCGCGCGGCTGAAAAGCGCGTCAACAGATATGATGGGTTGGTGTGGAGAACTCAAAGTTCAAATGTCACAACCTTATGACATGCCGCTCCTCCGGCTCTCCATGAAAATGCAAGAAAAGTTTAAATAATGGAGATTTCCCGCTTTACGACTCCCAACTATTTCATCAGGAAGTAAAACATTGATGCTCTTCTGTACGTGCTGCGAGAACCTTGCTTCTCTGCTTGGCCAAGAAGTACCACTCTATACTCAGTCATGGCTTCCGCTGGCGTCGGAAACTCAAACAAGGGACATTCCACCTCATGTTTGGCTTCTTCTTAGACATTCCATCGTGCTACACTTCAAGACGAGATCAGTGTTGAATTCACCTCCAGGGTAGGTAATGAGATATGCACTACCCTCTCTTCTACCATACTTCCTCGACAACAAAAGCTCGTTCCTTCATTAGGGGTTCAAAATATGGGACCGGCATCGACAAATCGGCGAAGGCATGTTCCACGAGTGTCCCGTCTGCAGACATCGATACAACGGCCTACAAAAAGAGCTGTTCCGATGCAATGCTCGTCTCTCAAAGCGTCCTGGCCCTGGTAATCAGTCTCAAAAGAACTCAATAGCTCAATGGCAAGCGTTGTGGTGTTGGTGGGCTTCCTTGCCGGACCCAAGAATTGACGAAATGTGGCTGAACCGTCTACCATGACCGAAATTTGCTTTCACTACTCTTATGTCTATCCACCATCTAGCCCGGAACGAATATGTCTCCAAACTATTCTCTCTCACTATTATGACTTGACGGTACACACAAAAGAGCCAGTCCGTCTAAGAATGTGTGTGCGCCGTCGCTCGCAAATAATGCCAGGCCAATACAGACTACATGGATCAATCCGATGGGACTGTCTCTCCGCGGAGTTTTCAAATTCAGTGATGGAAAGTGTTAAAATACCCGACAATATTGTAGAGAGATAAGCAGTGCGGATCGGACTCCCCAGGCCCTCAATACCTGATGCTTACGTTACATACTATCTACCAATCTTAAAAGTTGAGGCACCGAATAACCATGTGCGGAGAAGCGCGGAAACTTGGACTAGAACATCAATATGCTAAGACACTTGATATATTTGCCCATGGTCATATCCCCCGCAGTCGATGCTATGATCATATAGGATGTCGTCCAACAAAATGGCCGCCTCCGGAGAACTCCCACATCAGACAACACTCCTCGAAGATCTCCAAATCGAAAACGCAGCATCGACTGGTGTGCCTCATTTCCGGGTCCTCAAAAGCCTACCGAGCAGGGTCGATGGACTCCACTTGCGGACGCAACTTATTAGCGCACGTTTTCTTGCGCCGCTAGACTCGAAATCAGAGTGCGCAACTTTCACGATCTTCTTCCAGCAATTTTCCAAAATAAAAAAAAGGACATGGTATGCGATCCCATGTGCCTCCAGAGTCTTGAGAGCTTGCCAAAAAAAGCCTACGTCGGTGTCCCTGATCGCAGACGATCAATGTGTCGCTGCGGATATGTCTCTCCAGATCCTGAAACCAACAGACATAGCATCTATGATCTCCCTGGGCCGCATGTCCGAGAATCTCTTCGATTTGAACATATGCGTCTCCGAAGACCCCGGAACATCCAATTCAGACATGTACGCATATTGCTCGAAGCCCTGGAGGGTGGCGCGAGAACAAGTCATGAACCTGTTGGTCCGCCTTTCCAAAAGGTATTTGGATCAAACTTATACGTCTCCGGAGTCCCAGGGGTGTGTAAAGAACGATACGTACGCCGGTCTTTCTGAAGGCTCGAAACAAAGTGACTTGAAGGGGCATGGGATCTCTGACGTCGATCAGCAATCACTCGAACCAAATTACTTTTTCGACCGCAGGCATGTGCGCGCACTGCTGGATCTTGCAAAAGATTGTAGAAATGCTGGATGGCCCTGTGTAGGAAAGAGAGTATCTGAAATTCTTATCCTTCTCGAATCTAATGCCGCCTTCTAAATATCGTCGACTCAGACTGCATGCGTCTCCGGAGTCCTTGGGAAATGCAAACAAGGAATCTGCACCGGTTGTTCCGATTCTCAAAAGAACACAACAATGCCGTATATGGACTCCAGCGTCAAGCAGAATTCTTTCACACAAGTTCACATGCCAAAACGCGAATGTGGGGGCACCTCCTGGATCCTTCAAAGAAAATTGCTATCGACGCCATGGCCTGGTGCGGGAGAGACAGTATTTGAACGAAGTGTCCTTCTTGAACTGTGTGTTGTCCGTCTAGAAATTCCTTCCAACAGCCGATGAGGGTGTGTCTCCAAGGTCTTCAAGCCAAGCAAAGGACAAAAACGACAGCGACCAACTTTGATGCTCAAAATCCAATTCCATAACAACAATGGACTCACTCTCGAACGTCGAGCGGAAGTTACTTCAAAGTAAAAAGGCCTATTGAGTGAGGGTGCACAGGCGTGAGCGCCTCCTGGATCCTTTCAATACAACACATCTCAAAATCATGGGCCTCGTGCGGAAGAAACAACGAGAGTATGGATTACGGTCACATGGTCCCTTCTGGCATAGGAATGTTGACGGCGACGACTCGACCTAGTGTCCTCGGGCTAAAGTACCTATTTCATAAAAAGAATGCGCAAGCATCGCCAGGGAACTTCAGCAAGGTTGCGCACTTGCCCGATGGTTTTGTGCGGGAGGGAGAAACCACATTGACGATCCCCCAATGTCTTGTTCCGACACTCCGGCCTCGACGAGTACACACCCGAGCGACCTAGTGTTCGTTAAATGGACAACGCACGCCTCCATGTTGAGCCGCACCAAAGTTCCTGGGGAGCCCTTGCATAGCTCTCCGCAACAAACCTGCTCACTGGATGATGTCGTGTGTTAGGGACTCACAGTGGTATCTGCGGATGGGAGCCCGGTAACTCTGGAGACGACCTTTCTTACTCTCACTTCGGAACCGCTTATGAGACTTTCAATAGAACACCAACAACTCTGGAGGAAACAACGATGGCTCTCGTGGTAGAACCTTAGCGTTTCAAAAGAAGAGAAAATATTTGAATAGGCTTTGCGGGACCTAATACTATTTGACATATCAGAATGCTGTCTGGCCTCCCGGAGACGAGGGCAAAAACTGTCCTTTGCTGGCGGCATGGATGAACCTCCACAACACCTCGATACTTCCAGCATGACCTCTATCGCAGAAACCCTAGGAAGGCATCACAAACTTTCCCTGATGCGATATATGGCCTTGGTCTCCGAGCGCCGAGACCCGAACCCAAACATTTTCGCAAACTGGTGAAGGGCCATGCTATGACTGGGTCTGGCGACTTAGAAAAATACCTTCTTCCGAACACATACATGTTCTTTCCAGCTTCTCGGCTTCAAAAACGACCTCTAGTTCGCGAAAACGTCCAAATAGAAAATAGTCACAAGGAGTTATTATGACCCGTTTCGTGGCTTCCAAAAACGACAAACGCTCCCTACACGCTCTGCATGTGTCCCTGACTCTCCGGCCCGGCAATGAGTAGTCCTAGAACGACATGGTCGCCTCCCAAAGACGTCCACGATGGCGTAATGACTCTTCTGACAAGACTGGCTGAATGATTGGAATGGTTTCTTGCTTCGCAGCATGCTTGCCACTGGAGTGCCGAAACAAAATGTACCAAGCAGGCACATGATGGATGGAGCATTGCCGAAACCCGAGACACGACATGAGTGATTCCACGACTACCCAGCCTTAACAATGGGTGCTCCAGTCTTTGTCTTCCAAAGGCGGTAGAAGCTAGTCCGAGGTGAACAGAAAAGGTCATCCCATTTCCCTTCCACGTAAATCTGGCAAATTGCAAGAGGACTCGTGCGTCTGCTATCCACTCTGCCTGTGCACGCGAGCGGCTGTATCAGAACAGGAGATGTTCCCCGCAATGGGTCGTAACAACGCCGCGAACGTTGTTCCAAAAAGAACATAGATGAGACTGGGCAAACCTTCTCCGAGCCAGAAACAGAAACTCCTATATTCCGATTTGCATGGGTGGATGGTTCGCCCTATACATGAAACCGCGAAAACCATTGCTCGCGACAACAAATATTGACTCCCCAAAAAGGACTCGGTCAATAGACCACGATGAACGTTTACCGGGTCAGATACTATGCAGGACCACGGTCGCGGTACTGGTGTGGCGCGGCGTGTGCAGTCGGGTGGCTTTTCTTCGCACCAAACTGTGACGACGATCATCACTGTGCTGTGTTCGTCATTGCGTGCGGAAGGCAAGTGAGGCGATGGGAACCTAGTATATCCCAACCGGATGGGATTGCATCATGGTGAGTGTTCATCTGGCCAGAATTAGAAAGGTAGACCCAAGCGATATCGATGGTGTCAGAATGCGAATGTTTTGTCTTTTCCTTGTCTATTAGATCCGGAACAAAGACTTACGGTTCCGATGGCGAATGGATATTTTGGCCTTCGCAGACATCGCGTGTTTGCCCACAGTGTCCTCTATCCGTCGCACTCGTGGGCTGGCCCACTTTCTCTCCCTTTTCATGTCACGGCTCTTCGGTCCGTCCCCTCACTCCTGTCAACGATTGAAAGTGTCTTTCGATGATGTTTCAGCATAACCATGCATGACTCAATATATCCAAAATAAGAGGGCTCAGACATACGCAAGCAACTGGTAGGCCAACATCATAAAATCCAGCAAACAAACACGCAAAGACTATCGCCATGTGATCTTCCTATGCCCATTCCCAGTATGCTTCAAACACTTGTCTAACGCATACTCGGCTTTCCGACCCTTGCCCCTACATGTTACTTCCGACGGGTGTAGATAGGCCGACTTCAGAAACAGAGCACCAGTGAGCCTGTTTTGCAACTGTTTACATTTGGCGCGTTGCAAACCAAAGTACCTACAAGGATGGGGTTCAGAGATGATAATCGGCTCTTCTCGTTTCTTCTTTCCCGTGGTATATTTGGAAGATCTTGACGGGAGGCTCGGTTTTGCTCGCTCGAAGTCCGATCGCCAGACATACCTCAGGATTCAGATCTTTCAGCATCAGGAGAAAATCAAGATAATCAAGCGGGACCTGATTCAGCTGGCTGCCTTTGTACTTTCCGAAAGTCAACTTATACGTGGCCGGGTCTTGGGGGTAATTGCGCTTGTGTGATGCTATTGCGGCGGCGTGATCTGGGATTTCTTCCAATTCCTCGGTCCTTCAGGAATTTTATATAAGCTGTGTCTACTTCAGAGATCAGTTTCCCAGAGTGCATGCCGAAGTTGAGGCGATATTCTGAGGTGGGCTGGGTCGCTCGCTGGACAGTGGGAGGAAGGCTAGACAAGGGGGGCGGGGGCATATTATAATACTAGGTCTAGCGGGTGTAGAGGAAGCGGGGGGGAGTTTAATGTGGGCGCAAGTGCAGCAGGTGTAGCGGGATTCGGCGGAGGCTGGATTTTACAAATAGGTGGTTTTCCCTGTTCGAATAGATCAAACGCATCCTTGAGGCCGGGCACATGTTCTACCATGCCCCATACCTTAAGGTACGCCAGGTAATGCTGAGGCACCTTCAGCAGCGTTTTGTTCTTATGTATGCTGAAAGGGAAGCGGTAAGTGGAGGAGTGGAGGAGCGGACGGCTGTGGTGGATGCTTCGATGGCGTCGGTTGTGGTGCTCGGAGAGGTTGGCTCGATGGTGTGAGCTGCGATGCTTGGGCAGCTGGCTCGATGGGGGTGACGCGACTCCGGGCTCCACCGGCTTCGGAAATGGCTTGGGAGTGGGCAACGACGGGTGTTGGATAAACTGCGCAGGTGTCTGCGGCGCAATCTGAGAGCTCGACGGCGGAAAAAATGCGTCTGTGGGGTGTGATTGTGATGCTGGAGGTTTGTGCGCGCAACACTCCCCTGATGCCGGTAGTCGTGATTGGAACGGAGTTGGCTTTGGGTCTCGGGCGGGGTGACATGGTCGATTATCTCAATCGCGTCGCCTCCGATGTCTGAGCCGTAATTTAACGACAAGTTGCATGGGCTCGAGTGGTGATGGCTGATTGTAGTAGGATACTGTAGCGGACGGGCGATGTGGAGCGTGCAAATGGTTGGGCCGCCAAGAAAACGATAGTTCGCGCTAACCCCGCGCCGACACGTGATCTCGCACTGTCACCCATCCCGAAGCCATGACGAAAGTTGGACGATGCCTGTCCTCATCTGTACGTTGCTGAGGCAGCAATAACGCGATCAGCCAGGGCATATACCTACAAGGCTTATACGAAGAACATGTGAAAAGAAGATATCGGCTTCAAGCAACATCAAATGAAAGAAGGAAGCAGCTTGAGCACACACAGGCTTGAAAAACTACGCAACTAACCGGATGCTGAAAGTCGAAGGGGTAACGCGACATTGTTAAACTTGGAAAACGAGAAAACGAGGATATACAATACGAGCTCTGCAGAGTGGACCAAGGAGACATGTTCACCAGGAAGGGGCTTAGCTTCGAGCATGTTCCTGGTAGTACTCAAATCCACAATTCCAAGGTTGCCTCCCACTCTCCCACCCTGCCCTTCACCTCAAGCTCAATAATCGCAGCATTCAATTCCTTGTCGCAACCTCGCTCTCCCTCGCATTAAATCTGTGAAGAGACCTATGGAACTTCGGAAAGGCATTCGGCCGACATGTCAATGTATACATAAGTACTTCGTACACAGCGCCCAATAAGAGGAACCCGAACACAGGTCCCGAAGAAGAGCCTGGAAAATTAGAGGGGCTTGAATGACGTCCTTTTCTTAATCTAAGAGCGTTCAAAATCCTGGATCTCGGTGGAGCACTGCAGCTTGCCGACGTGGTCACAATCCCCAAAAACTCTGACCAAATACCCCGGACTCGTCGGATTCGTGGACTTTCAGCCTGTGCTGATATGATAATAATTGGCAGGCACCTTCGAATTGCCTTCGCGAAGGTGCTCTTAATCCGCCCTCGATATTTTCAAAACTAGCCAAGTTGGTCCCTTGGCCCGGGCCGCTGTTTCAGATGAAGGCTGCGCTACGCTCGCGAGAGATCGCAGTGAGGCACTCGAAGTACGAAAATAATTGCAAATATCAGCAAGGTTCCTGCCCTAACACGGCATCAGAACTTGCCAGTGGAGGGGCGCACTTTCGAAGATCATGAAACGGATACGCTGCGTAAGAAGTCGCCAGGAGCACCTGGACATTTCCCACCTGTGTCTTGGCGTCGAAGTCGGATTCGTTCTTCAATGTCTTGGATGCACTTTCACCGTGACTTGCGATTGGAGGCTACACCTACAAGCGACGATCAAAGTGGTTCCTCGCAGGGATTGGCAGAGACAATATTCCCAGAAACCACTGTGCGTGCAGGAGGCGCACGCACGACTGCCTGGATTTGTGGTGCGAATCTCACAGCGGGTTTGTACGAGAGGCTGCTGTTCTCGCAGCGCCTGAAGGGCAGGCTGGTGCGGCTTGTCGGATGAGCAAAGTTCGCCCTCTCATCAAACAGCCACAATATAATCGTTCCGGTGGTGGCATGTATGCAATTTCCCCTACCCCACAGTCTCCACGCCCATCGCACTGCCGAGGAAGCAGCTTCATCTAAGCAGCAGTAGGTGTGGCTCCCTCGGAAGTAGATTGATGAAACGTAGACGTTCCATTAATTCTCAAGCGCGGTCTATGGGCCTTTACTTGTTCGACCAGTTTTGCGAGGTAATATCGTAGATGTGTCACCCGACCCACGTGAATTCCAGGCTTTTTACTTGCTAACCGGGCTGATCATCCGTGCAGCCGTTGTCTGTTCTCTATTTGGTCCAGAGTGCTGGACAAATTGCGGGGGGTCCAGGTCCGGCTGTCCGTGCCTGTCGATGGACCAGGGCCGGTGGCTGCAGAAACGAATGTTGCCGCCAACTATAACAGAATGACAGCCCACGATGTCGCGCGGTGTGGTTTTCGCGATTTTCTCCGAATCGACAAGTCACCGTCGCAATGCCTACCTATCCACTCCAGGTCACATGTCTGTCGGTGATAGCGGGCACCCCTATGTTGGCCGCCATATTTGTTGGACTAAGGATATACACAAGACGGAAGCTGAATTTGCGACTCGGATGGGGTGAGCTGCTCTCGCTGATTTTGTCTCTGCACCACTGACGAATGTCTTAGATGACTGGTTGATCATAGCCCCCCTGGTACGCAACAACAAGAGGCCATGAGTTGCTCCCATGTACTGATTATTCTCCAGCTGCTTTCGATAGCATTAATAGGGCCCTCATGGAAACACGTCAAGATGTGGCATGTGGGCATCCACATCATCGACGTCCCTCCAAACGAGATTGAGCCGAACTATGACGAATACTACGGCGTATGTTACCATACCAACCTGTCCTGATAATATACTAATGCTGTGCAGGTCGTCATGGCTTTCAATCTCCTAAATATCCCAATTCTACCACTCGTCAAATGCTCAATCATATTACTACTTCTACGCGCCGGATCCGTTATCGAATGGTTGAAGAGAGTACTCTATGGCATTCTCATATTCATCGTCGGAAGCTCCATGGTCCCCTGGTTCCTCTACATCTTTATATGCCCACCGCAAACCGGGAATACATGGAAGCCCCGGACATTTGGTGGACTGCACTGCATGGGGCGACATCGCATGGGAGAGATGCTGATATGGGTCACTTGCGCGAATCTCCTCACCGACCTCCTCATTCTACCCATCCCGTTTCTCATCGTTCGACGAATGATGAGCGCACGCTTGCGATCCAGACTTGTGGTCCTGGCAGTTTTCACTACCAGCTTAGCGTAAGATTTTCTCTCGCAGTAAAAGTTTCACAGAATCATTAACGTCTCCTCCAGTGTTACGGCTATCGGTGGCGCCAAAATTTACCTATCGTATCGAGACCGCTTGTACACCTCATTCAAGGTTGACTGGACCTACCCGATCGACTACTGTATCAACCATATCGAAAACAACGTCGCCATCATTGTCGCAAACGTACCGATTCTACGTGGTCTCGTCACTCGCTGGGTTTTCAATTTTAAGACGAAAGCTACACCAATGGAGCGGGAGTTTCGGGAGTTTCGCAATGCCGATTTTCGGAATGATTGGCAATGGAGCTCGTCAAACTCATCTACTTTCACCAGAGTCGCAAAGAGAAATCGAATCGCCCAGAAGATTATGCCATGCATCCAGGAGGACTTCTCATCCAGCCTTGACCGTTCGAGAGTTGTTCGTGATCCGGAAAAACCCGCCCGGATTGTCACCACAGAGTACCGCAGGAATATTTCGCAGTTCAAGTCAAAGCATTCACGGCGGAACAGTCTCGATAGATACGACACCGCCGATGGCTGCGAGAAGGGCGACGTATTAGAGACTGTGAGGAGCATAGGGAGCTTGGGGTCAGCGCCCACTTTAGTAGAGAGCAGAGATTTGGAATGGAAGCTTGCGGAGGCAAGCTCAATGTCGAGTCCCAGGAGGATGTCGAGCCCGACGTTAAGTCCAATAACGCCCTTAACGCCATGTGTACTGAGGGGGATTGAGGATGATGACGAAATATACCCATATCCTTAGTTTATACCATAGCTAATGAAATTTCAACAAAGTTCAAAGCATATCTGGATTTTTCGCTATTTGATGAATTCGCTTGTGAGATCGAACTTGTGGCTTCGGAAGATATTCTATCCAGCATCCATTTGTTCGCCGCATCTTCTAGCTCGAGCATTGCGTATAATTTAGTGGCTTCGGGAGCCCTCCTTCCTTTCCACCACCAACGTTGAGATCTTCTGGAGCATTTTCATCAGCCCTGTGACGATCTCCGCAAAAACGCCTCTCAAACCGCACTTCAACTGCGCCCGTCATGCACCTCAAATTCTCTCCACAATGTCTCCTCGACACCTCATGCCTTTCTGTCTGTCTTCTCGCAGGCCATCACATCACTCCTCAGTCCACATGGTAGCACGACTGACTCACCCAACAACGGACACGATGCCTGCCCATAGCATCGGACGGATATCGAAGATTCGAAGCACGTATCCACCTCGCTTCTCCACCACAGGCCACCACCCGCACAATGCCGGCGCTCAGGCTCGACGGCCGCCCAAAGCGGTGTGGGCCTGCATGGGACGCGACCAGGTTTCTCCGTTTGCTTTGCTTTTTGCGATTTTAGCCTCCGCCGCTTTCGAACGAAGATCTGGGGTAAGCTGAGCTCTCCCCTCTCCGGAAAATTTGCCCTTAGGCATCGCGTGAGCAGGATGGATGGAAGCGGAGTAGGAAGGGCATGTGGATGCCAATTTGGATGCAGGGGAAAAAAGAGGGGAGGGGGGAGGCCGATGAGAGCAAAGCTTGCTCAAGACCTTGAGTTGCTGATGCTGCTGATGATGATGATGCTTGGTGTCTTTCGGTGCGATGCGTTGTCGCATTCACCACGAGTATAGACCAGGACTACACATGCTATTATTGCTGGTGTCGCGCGGGTCACCACCTTGTAGGAGTCCTCCTCGGAGCATCCCCTCTGTCAAGGAAAGCGTGAAGCTTCACTTGCTTACCACCGGCCGATAACGCAATTTCCTCTTCGTCGCTCTCGCCGAAGGACCACCCCCCGGGCCGTGAGCGAGGTTGGGGAAAAACTCGCCTGTGGTGACCTATCTGGCAGCAGTTTCTACGGACATCCTAGTGATCCGTGGGCCATCGCGACCAGAATCCAGGCACAAAAGGTCAGCTGTCAGGCTCGGGGTACATGTGGCCCCACTGCTGCTTTTTCGGCGCCGTCGCTTCTCATAACGGCCCCAGAGTCTGACAGACAGCGGGGGTCCTTTTTCACGCTCGCGCTTGCGCTTAGACTTGCACGCTCTGGCGTTAGTTTAGTTCCGTCGACATCGTAGTCGTGCGCAAGAGTTTAGATGGTTCGGCGCATGCAAACACCTCCAGCCTCACCATGAACACCGGATACATTGCCCCGCCAGCCTCCATTCTCACGATCAATTAATCGAGGGGCAAGCTCCAACTCTGTCTCCGGCATGACTCTGGTCGCCCAAACGAGTCCGGGCGTCGCGTTTCCATGCTCAGCCAGAAAGCTAGTCTGGGTTGGCGGTACCGGTACGCCTCGGTCGTCGGTTGAATATGGATAAAATGCACCCGACTATTGGCTGGGCCTGCAACCACCATTCGAAAAAGCCTTCATCTGCCTAAATTAAAATGATTAGCAATGTACCTTGTCGATAGAGAAAACAAGATCCGGAAGATTGGAGAGGTCATGCATCGTTTATTGTGGCGGCTTCGGGTATCGGTATCGGTGTGCTCTTGGGTTGCTGCGTGCGTGCGTGCGTGCTTGTCAAGTGTGGAGGAGTGTGGAGGAGTGTGGAGCGACGGCCGGGCATGCAGGTGCAATGTCCTGTGAGCGAGAGACAACGTGCGTTTTGGAGTGCAGCTTGTTGATGGAGGAGTCGTGAGTGGTGGGTAAGAAGCTTCGTTGGCTACCTACTATCCACAAATGCTATTCGCTGCATCGTCGACACACTCTGCATCGATTTCAAACCACCGTCGCTCTGGTTCCCATCCATCATCTCCACAAAGTTCAGTGTCCCTACAACTCCAGAGTTGCATATGCCCTCCGTTCATACAACGTAAAACCATCTCAGCGCAGAACACACATTTCATAAGCGAAAGGCAAGGGCGGGGCGGAAGAGACTTCGCCCACACCATGAATTAACGATAAGACAAGCTCGGCCCAACCGAATGCTAAGAAGGCGTTCGCCAATCATGCAGGGAAAACAATGAGAGTAACAGAAGCCACAAGAGGGATCCAAGACACGAGGCGCCCAATCCTAGCGCCGATATGAAGTCCCGGATAACGTCGTACGCGGCGCAAATCGTGACTGAAAACCAAAAACAGTGTTCGTAACGTACAATCAATCCATATTTTTGTCTCAACATTGTCATATCCTAGACAAGATTTTTTTCGACAGGAAGGCGATCCTATCCTAAAAGACAGCGGAGAGGCGGGCAGGCAGCCAAGAATTAGGGGTTTTGCGGAGACTTCGCGCGGTTTCGTCGGGAAGAGAGGCGTGCAGAGTCCGAGATGCGGCACGCCTGGCTGGGATAATGAGGGTCCATCGGCCGAGATTTTAAGTGGTAGGGTATCCATGCATGAAGGTCGGCTGCATCACCTGACAACTAGAGCCGGCTCCGTTGGTACATGGAACGTCAACAGGTGTGGGTGAAAATGCCGGAGGTTTGGGAGAATCGACATCTGGACCCAAACCCGAGTGGCCCCAAACTGGGTGACGTGCATCACCTGGCTCAATGCTATACCTATAGTAGGATGGCGAGGAGGAAGGTCGCCACGACCAGCAGTGAGTTGGTTGGCGAAAGGTTGGTCGCAGCTGATTTCACCGCGGCGTTGGCAGAGGCAATGGCTTTCTGATCGCTGTCGTCGTTGCGCGCGCATTCCGTTTTGGCGGTTAGAACATCAGGGCAGGTAACACGCGTGAAGGTCGCGCTATAGAACGTCAGACCATGCGTCAATAATTGCGGATAGAGATCAACCTACGTTGGGTAGTCGGCATCTTTGAACCAGTCAAATCGCCACCTACAGCCAGGCCTCATTGCTTCTGGGAGGTTTTCGCAGTCGTCTACCGAACTGACACCTTGGTTAGTCTCTCCAAAGACAGTCTGGGAGACGCCAAACTGATTGGCGCATCCATCATGGGAAGTCGTGTTTCCTCCTGGTATCTGCATGTACGTCAACACTTGTTTCGACAAGAAGGTGGGTGGGCTTACTGCGAGGGAGAATCGATTGGTTGTCTTCACATCGTAGGCTGTGTTGGATGCTTGGACTATCATGCTCTTGCCCTTAACTGGCCCGCTCGTAAAGTTGAGTTGGTAGCAAGCGCAACACCAAAAGTCCTCGACATGGCCTTCGATATAGATACCGGCGAATCCGTACGAAAAGGTGTCGTTCACAGCCCACGGTTGCTGGTCAGAGCAGGAGTAGGCAGTCCCACCAGTTCCACAACCAGTCCCGGCCGCAAAATCCCTGAAGGGGTTGTCTTGTTTATCGCAGGTGAGTACAGGGCCGGTGACCTTCGCCTTCTCTTTCCAAGAACATGATGGCTTGCAGCAGTCCCAGAACCGTGTGGTTATTGCTGTACTGATATTTGAACTCGAACACTGGACCGAGACGACCCAGAGGACGAGGAGGAGGGGGATATTGCGAAGATAAGAAGGCGTCATTGCGTGATAGGAAATTGGATGCGAACAGTGCAAAGACTGGAGAGCATCATCTATTAGCAAGGGAATTCGGTGCCAAAGAAATATATTTGAACCGCGCTAGAAAAGGAGGGGTTATATAAGCTCCGGCCACAAGGACTAATTAATCCTGATCTTCTATGATATTGCCAGGTCCAGAACACACACTCACCTGTTTCGCTGAACCTAGTCCGTCGCCACGCAGGGGTTGTCGGGGCTTGCACCGAATGGGAATTACGATTTGACCACTTTTGAAGGACGAATAGACCGCGAACATCGTCGAAGTCGAATTAAGCTATCGTCATCCTAATACTTTGTGTCAATGCGGCATGCAATAACCCGCTCATGGCGCCTTCTCCGCATTGCCCATGCAAGGTAGCATTCATTCACCCCGCAATCCGGAGCTTAGCTGCGGCCAAAAAACCGTTGCGTACGAAGGAACGTACAGCTCTTGGACGGGGATGTTTTTACCCAGCGCTCGCCCCATTGTTTCTCCTCTTCTCTTGCTCGAAACGGACTGCTTTCCCCATCTCTAACTGGATTGTGTCGTGAAGGTCTCACACTTCAAATCTCGGCTATTTCGTATCAGGACAAGCGAGCTGCACCGGCCACCCCATCCTCCTCAGCTGCTTTGACAGTTCGCACAGCGTCCGGTGTACCACAACATAGTGATTACAACCACGCGGAGGTGCCATGTGCGAGAACGGGAGCGCTTGCAAGGTCCACATCCGTCAGGCACCCAACCAACAGAACGGCCGCCCTCTTTCATACAGTACCCTGGAGATCCCCCGCAAAGTCGAACCTGAACTATCCGATTGGTGGATGGCATGTATGAAGAACACTTGAGCGCAATATTGATTCTGGACCATGGACTTGCATACACAGTACATGGAGTGGAGGCTTCTGTCGTCCTGCAAGCTCATGCATACGGACTTGAAGCTGTGTTTGACGAGGTCAGAAGTTCAACTGACAGGTTCCACGACATCGTGCTTGAATTCTGGTGCGCTCGGGCACTCAGAACGACCGTCCATCTCAAGCTCTCGAGGCAGTAGAAGAACCGGGTGAACCTCACCATGGCAGCCGTCCGTATCCTGGAGATTGGCTCCTGGGTTAGTAATGCATTACAAGCAACGTGCCATTGCAATACCCACGAGGGTTCTCCTTTCGCGTAGCAATCATCCGTCCCTTGACCGTGGGATTTGTTGAGCTCGTTTCTCGGCTTCGTGAACCATTCCGGGATATAGAAGTTGGCCATTGGCTGACTAGAATAGCAGTTAAACAGCATGGTACCAGGTCTCGCAAGTCAACACCAAATGCGGTGTGACCGCTACTGCATGCTTTGACACCTATCAGTTCGAGGTCACAGAGAGCTTGCAAGAGAGAAGAATCGCCTGGCCCGGGTACATACCAACGTGAACGGCATGCATGTGATGGATCTGCACAGGGGTCTCGCAAATGTGCCGGGCTCGGGTGAATAGATATCCCCGGATAACTAGTCATGTTCGCTTTCGTCCACACCAGATTCATGTGTTCCGTGTTGCTTGCACTGAGACAACGCTTCCTAGAGCTCAGTCCGTAGGTAACGACATATTCGCGTAAAAGAATCCTGCTGAAGTTCATCCTGCAACCATCCCGGATAAAGGAATGATATAATTAGGGATGGGTTGCCGTGTGGTTGCACATATCACACCAGCTTAATATGCTTATGCGCGACGAGTTGAGTGGGTCGAATCCAAGCCAAACAACTCACATCCACCTCTCGAAAGGACCGAATAAACTAGACTGAGTTCCGGTTCGTGGAATTTTCGAGGTGAATGCGGCACAACGAGCACTTTGACGGAACAATGAGCCTTTTGAAGGTCAAACCCCTAGCAATCTGCATGTGTTGATGGAATGTCACTCACGCAACGAAACCTCTTAGTTGACCCAAGGGGGTGAAAACCCAAATCTGCTAGCTTGATGGGGTGAACGAAGTATGGCATGAAGAGTGTCGTTGAGGCTTTTTCAGCAGAGGGTGTCAAGGTTCCCGGCATTTGCCGCTAACAGATATGGAAATTTTTCGTCCCCGGTCCGTCTTGAATTTGCGATGTAAAGCACTGTCATGAGACCGTCGATGTGCGCAAGACCCCATTATAGAGCGCCAAGACATCAACTTTCTGGTAACAACTAATCCAGATCAGGACAGGCCTCCACGTGCTACCCGTCTTCAATACCTGCGGCCCACCAGCATCTCCTGGCCTGCTTGCAGATGTCTAGATTATCCCTCAATGCTTTTTGTAACGACCTTCTCTAAGGAATGCTGGTCATGGGCGGACTTACCCTCCAAACACGCCTTCAAAAACTCCTGGGACCACATTGCGGTCCTCCAGGGCTGTGAAGAGATGAGTACGTATTCACATGGCTGGTCGACCGAGCCACCTGCCTTCCTTTGCACAATAGGAGCACTCCGGCTGGTTCGGGTAAGTGCCTAAACGTTTCTGCGTAAGATTCGGTCAGAACCATTGAATAGCTGCCCCTCGTGACCGGAATTATGTTGGTTTCTGGCAGCAATCCTGAGCACAATCACATGTAGCATACAAATTTGTACTTTGGGACAGTTTGTAGCAATCATCCTAGAGCACCTATATAGGTGTCTTTTTCTGTAGTCTAGATAGGGCATGACAAGTTTCATACCGAAGAGCTTTTAGTTCACCAAATTCCAACTTCCAACAATCATGTAGTAATAAACTTCTCGCCGCTGTTTGGAGTCCGAAATTCGGGCGTGGTAGGACTGGGGATTTTCAAAATGGCAGTAA
The DNA here is from genome assembly GCA_002105025.1 of Clohesyomyces aquaticus. Classification (NCBI taxonomy): domain Eukaryota; kingdom Fungi; phylum Ascomycota; class Dothideomycetes; order Pleosporales; family Lindgomycetaceae; genus Clohesyomyces; species Clohesyomyces aquaticus. The sequence goes on from MCFA01000005.1 coordinate 520,392, forward strand.
TGAGAAAGGGCATAGCTACGATCAAAAGAGTGTATGAGTCGGAGTGAAAAAGCAAATCCAAAAGACACCCGTCGGTGTGGCGCTCCAGCGCTGAGAAACAAGACATCGCTAAATCTTTACTACTTCCATCCTCTACTATCATGGCACACGAGAATGTCGATCAGGGCCTTTGGGCCGCGCTTCTATTCCAGTCATAAACATTGGAGATTCAAGAAGTGCATTGAGCACAGAACTCTCCAGTGGGTGTCCTGACATTAATTACTTCAGAATTTGTTCAAACTGAATCTGTGAGTATGAAGCATTGAATCTATGAAAATCTCCAGGCCATTGATTGACGCACATCCATTCGTGTGACCAGGGGACGTCACTGATACGCACGATCAAGCCTGGAGTACCTACCTCATCGTGGCGTGTACAGAACATGCCACTCTAGGAGCTGGGAATGCGGATTTACCATAAATCATGATTCATACCCATTATTTTGTGAGCGGGTGCTGCATTCGTTGGCACCCAGCAGGTGATGGACAAGATAAGACATGTGACACAATAGTCACCAGCCAAGCGGTTGTGAATCTAGATATTCAAGAGTCAGCGTTCGTTCCGTGATCGCAATGCTGGTTCCGCCAACGATGCGACCGTTTTCGCAGATTATAAATTACTGCCTCTTCCCGCCTACAAACCTCATAGACACCCTCCACCACCATGACCTTCAAAATCCAGGCGAGGACGCTTGCACAAGGCTTGAAATTACCAAGGCAGCCACGGGTCTTGGCAGTTGAACGCAAGTTCATACCAACGAGCGAATCCATCGCACGATTGCGATCCAATATCGGACAGCCTCGATTCCGACACATCCGGGAGCTCGGAGTGAGCCATAGTCACGAGATCTACTATGACAGGGACAACGCGTTGAACAGCCAGGGAATCTACGTTCGTCTGCGTAATGGGAAATGGGAGGCCAAGGTCCGAACAAGTGGCGACTACACCAACTCACGTTTCGAGGAGTACGACGACCTCGAGGAGATAAGGAGAGTCGTACGGAAGGCGCTTGAGCCAACCGGAGGATTCGTGGACACGTGGCAAATGGGACTTTCACCATGGGCCGAGTTCAAGACCAAACGGGAGACCTGGGATGTTCGCTCTACCACGGCTTTGAGCGCGTTTCGGGTCGTTATTGACCAGACAGACTTTGGACACGCCATCGGAGAGGTAAAGCTCTGCGAGTCGCTCCATGGCCACGTGGACCAACCTTTACCAGTAGGCGAGTTGAAGTCGGAGCAAACAGGACTCGATCTTGACCACAAGATTGAAGCTTTCATGAGGGCGTACAAGTGGGCTTTCCCCAACGTCAACGGCGAAGGTATGGGAAAGCTGTCGGCCTATTTTCTTTGGAAGAAGAGGATGGAGAAGCACGATAGCAGACGGATGTAATCGAGCCTGGATACCAAGATGGCGTTCTCTCGGCCCCGAGATGGAGTTTGCGCTGGCCGTGTAACGATGGATTTGCGTGGTTGCGGGATGGCTAAGGAGATCATAGAGAGGCCCGGGGCAAGTAATCTTATTAGAGAGCGTCGGTAGACGGTGCAGATTGATGAATATGAAAATGATATTGCGCCGAGCAGTGTGCAGCTGACGAAGAAGCAATGTCATGAGGTCCGAGAGTTGATAAGGTTGGAGGTGGTGTTCGAGGCTCGTGCGCTTCCAGGCACGTGCCCTGATCATATCATGGAACAATCGCTGCGCCAAGAGCAACCCTGGAAACATTCTTGATACAGGGCCAAACCTCCTGGTGTGCTGGCCATTCAAACGGAGTTGTGCTTCTGTCTTTTCCTTAAATTCTTGGTGCATTTCTCTTAACTTCGTGTCCTCATATTGCCTCAGGCCTCTTTCTTGCAATCCCACTTTGCATTTCTGCAAAATCCGATCTTTCCCCTTCGCAAACTAGCACACCCGCAACGATGGACTCTGCACTGGTCTCTGCCACGCTCCAAGGAGCGCTGCTCAGTATGACATCTAATGTTATGGCTCAAGTGATATCGTCTTATAAGCACGACGTGAGTTCTTCGATCTGCACATTCCCTCGCGATGAATTCCCCTCTGACCCGTACGGCCAAATAGACACCGTTTTCACTCAGTCTTGCCCCCATCATCAAGTTTGCTGCCTTCAGCATAATCAGTAATCCGCCGAACATCGTCTGGCAAAACTATCTCGAGGGCCTGTACCCAACCAGCGTACAAGCGCTGCCGGCGAAAACCGAGAGTCCGAAAAGCAACCCCGCGCTTTCCAAACAAGCAACAAGCTATACAAATGTTATGATCAAGTTCGCGCTGGATCAAACGTTCGGGGCTGTGGTCAACACGCTGATGTTCCTGGTGTATATGGGCTACATGAACTCATCGCCCACGGGAAAGAACAACCCATTGAATTCGATCGTCAACGAGATCCAGGAGAAGTTCTACCCCATGATAATGGGTGGTATGAAGCTTTGGCCAGTTTTCTCGATCGTAAGTTTCCTGTGGATACCCGTTGAAAAGAGGGTAGTTGCTGGGTGTATGGTGGGAGTTGTTTGGGGCATTTACCTCAGCCTTTTGGTGGAGTAGTAGCGTGGCAGGTTCTGCAGCATGTCGGACTCGAACGGCCGTATGGGGTGGGTACACACGATAAAGGCCCTGTACGGCATTTAGGATCATATTTGGCTCAACGCTAGTTATAATGGTCAAAATGATCTTTGGATTTCCATGCCTTATCCTTGGATGCTCCCGCTTTCCTTTTTGGTGATACGGTTCCGCGTTCAGTCCCAAGTACTGTACCCGCTTCAGAATCCGGACCGTCGCGATATGGACCCACAAGGTGGCATTGGAAGAGATATTCGGCGATAAGGGATCCGCATCAACTCGAGTTGGAGATCGGCTTGGTGGGCGCTTTTGCTGACCCAAAATTTGCCTTCGGCGTCGAATATCTGCGACACATGACGGTAGACCACGCATGGCAGCACGTCGAGGAGCGTTCGACATCCCTGACATTAATGTCATGATCCTCATCTATGCGTATGTGATAGATTAGATGGCCGACTCCTAGTCGACGACTTACCACCCGAAGATGGGATGTCTAGGTAGTGAGACGGCGACGGCTGCGATGGGACGTGGGGCGCCGCTACTCAACAAGTGTCGCGTTGAGCCACACAGTGTTAGGTGTTGTTTGCAACGGTGGCGGATCTGCACTACCATACCCATGGCAAGCGTCCACCATTCAATCCGGTGTTACTGCCCTTAACGATATCAACGACCCAGTCGCACGTTGCATGGTTATTGGGTATCGCGACAAACTGCTTTCCGCGATTTGCAACTCGCCCCTACCGAGTGTCGGACTTGGCCAGGGAAATAATGTCGAGATCGTATCCACCAAGACTCTGCCAAGACTAGACGCCTGCGTCAAACCCTGGCAGATGTGTGGTAATACATGTCCGTACACTATGGAACCACTTCACTTTTTTGTGCTCCGTATTGGCCACGCTAGTCTCAACGCCTTCTACTTTTGGGTTACACACACCAGATATCTCTCTCCTCTATCGCACCATCTGCATTGACACAGTGCGTGTGCCAGTATAGAAGCCCGAGGCCTCGAACACGTCTTGGAGGGAAGTCGCGTACTTGAACTTCCGTAGTATTGGATCATGACTGCTTCACGAAAAGTGGGACCCAGATCTCATCGAAGCGATCCAGCGATCCAAGGTTCGCCTGTTAAAAACATCGGAATTTCCAAGGTTACTTCTGTTCAACACCATTGACCACAGTTTCTAATTCATTTGCATAGTTTCTTTGGTTCAGCCCGTTCATTGTCAGCTATTCATTCACCTCTCGCTTACTCCCAGTGCACCACCGTACACCCACATTACTTCATTGCTCTTTCTACTTTCTATCTTTCCCAAACAAGTTGCTCTGTGAAAACTGCAGCCACGAGCCCTCTGCGTCTAGAAATGCCTTCTATCACTGCTGAGGGGTCATCTGCACATTTTGATTCACGACAGACGCCAAACCACGATTCCCAAATCGCTTCGCCTCCAAACCAGCAGAACTTCCCGGATGACGACGAAATTCAACCGGCGCCGCCCCGTGATCCTTTTGGTACCCCTGGACATCAAACACCATATGGCTCGCATCCGGCAACAAGAGCTAACTCAGCAACGGCCTCGTCTTCGGCAGTGTATACTCCAGGAGGTGTGAAATACTTTCGCTCCCGACGTGTCAAGAAGGGAGAAGTCGAGAGGCCATGGCTAGACAAGAAAGATCCCAAGGAGAAATGGGGGACTATCATCCCGATACTCGGCATATTGATCGGTCTCGCCATCACCGGTTTTCTCATATGGGACGGGCTAAGGGGTATCGTCAATCACAAGCTCTGTCCCGTCTTAGACGAGAATTTTTCCTCCTGGAATGATAAGGTGTGGACCAAAGAGGTGGAAGTCGGAGGTTATGGGTAAGTTTGTCCATCTATTGGCTCAGACAAATACTCATGCCACATCAGCAATGGCCAATTTGAGCAGACGACCGCCGACGGTGAGAATGTATATATCGAGAATGGAGTGCTTGTCATCAAGCCTACTCTGCAAGATCAGATCCTGATCGAAAGCGACAATATTCTGGATTTGCGCAGCAATGGTTGTACTGGCACGGTGTGGAGCGATTGTGTATCCGTCACCAATACCACCAACGGAACGATCATGAACCCGGTCAAGTCCGCTCGCATCAATACCAGAATTGGAGCCTCTATCAAGTTCGGTCGTGTCGAGGTCGTCGCTCAACTTCCTGCTGGAGACTGGCTGTGGCCTGCCATATGGATGCTCCCGAGGGACAACGTATATGGAGAGTGGCCAAGATCGGGCGAAATCGACATCATGGAGGGGCGTGGAAACAACTACACTTATCCTGATGGCGGTAACAACATCGTCAGCAGCACCTTGCACTTTGGTCCCAACTCGAAGAATGACGGCTGGTGGCGCAACAACGTGAAGCGACAAGCACTCCACACTACTTATGCAGACGGCTACCATACCTTCGGTCTCGAAGTAGGCAGTCTATCTTCCCCTATGTCTGTGAATTCGGCTTATTCTGTACAGTGGAGCGAGAAATACATCTTCACGTATATCGACACGCGCCTTCTCCAGGTCATGTATACGCACTTCGACGAGCCCTTCTGGCAATACGGAAGGTTTCCCCTCTCTGACGGGAACGGTACTCGTCTACAAGACCCGTGGGGCTTTACCGGAAGCGATACGTCGCCGTTCGATCAGGACTTTTACCTCGTACTCAACGTCGCTGTAGGTGGTACAAACGGTTGGTTCAAGGACGGCAAGGCCGGCAAGCCATGGATAGATGGCAGCTCAACGGCCAAGAAAGACTTCTGGCAGGCTCGCGATCAATGGTATCCAACATGGAAAGGAAAAGGACACATGAAGGTAAAGAGTGTCAAGATGTGGCAGCAAGGGGGCTACAATGGCTGTGAAGCCTGATCCGCTTCTATTCAAACTCTACCTCGTAACAGGTGCTATACCGCACACGTCATGATTTTTAATACATCAGATACAGGTGCGGCTTTTCTAAAGGCAACACAGGGACTACGGAAGGTTAAGCCTGGAGTTTATTTCGGTCTGCATTTGCTGAGTGGCGTTCGGGAGGGGACTTATTTCGTTTACTGGCTTTGGTGGCTCATTGCTTCATGAGTCTTCATGCACCCTATAGAGGCTTGTCTGCATAGCTCAATAACACACAATTTTATCTCAGTTTGAGGGTGCATCATATTGTGGGCGGGTAACTGGACAAGACATTGTACTTGTGTGGTTCTGCGCCAGAACGTTGCCAGCACCTATCGCATGATCCGCGTACCTTGCAGATTTGGTACGACCCTGGCGGACATCATTCTTGATCTAGTATGCGCCCCATTCTCAGAAGCTTAGATGTAGTATCATCGTGACCCCCGCCAGCGTTTGTAATGTTGCGCGAGTTTCGCAACACGTAGTCTCAGGTAAGCCACCCCACGCACAAATTCCCCCACCGAGCTCGAAATGTCTTGCGGATGTACAATACGATACGGACCAAACCCAATATTCGGCATCTCCTGGCTTCGCCGTAGATTCGTCTCGAAACTTTGCCTCACCTCGGCCTCACTCCCACCTCGTACTTCACTTCTGATCCAGGAGGTCCCCAATAGCGGCTACTAACACACAATCCCGCCGTCTCAGCAGAGATTGTTTCACGGTAAAACGGTCTTAGCTGCCGGCACCAAGTACGCCAGATCCTCAGGCTCTTGCTGCTTTCGAATCCGATACACGTCACGCACAGCCACGTGCACAACCACATATTGGAATCCTCGCTTGGGAAAGCGATCATCCGTTCTCGCGCCGTACAGGACATGCCCTGGTCTCGTTTCACTCTCGCCACTTCATTTCTATCATGAGAATTGTTACAGCTACTCCGTTTCCTTCTCGAGTTCAGAGCTCTTTTAGCTCGGTTCCTCGTGTTACAGTCGTCACACCTCGCATCTAGGATTCCGGAATGCAGTCGGCCAAATTTGGACTTTCAATTGGCCAAATGGAGGATGTTTTGCAAATCGCACGAAGAAAGCCACGTTGAACCTGTACTCTACCTTTTATTGATTCGAGATGAAACCACTTTTTGGTACGATGTTTGAATCTATTGCGGTTGATAGGTGGGTGCACGCTCCCGTCGACCTTTCGGGCGTCTCTCTCATCTCCACAACCTCTCCGTGCTTGCATCGATACTTGTGGCTGTCCTGACGGGTCTTGATAATTAGCCACACTTTACACCGACTAGCCTAGAAACAAGTTCGAGATACAGTGTGGCATCATTAACGTTTCTAGCGAGCGGTACACTACTTCCCCGATGAGGTTATGTATCCGAACACTGTATGTTTTTGTTTGAACCCCCCAGCAGTTTGAATGTCTTCTAACACAATCTGAACCCGTATCCGTAAGGATGCTCTCTGAGATTTTAAGGCGGCGAGTAGACTGTGCTTGCATTCGGCCAATGTGGAGCAACTTTACTAGTTTGACAGGTTCATCCATTCTCCGGGATAGCAGCTTATGAATAGGGCATCGCTATCACTTTGAAAGCTGCTGAGCTTTAAACAAGCCATCGTCACCTACCACCTGGCACACACTGGCGCCTAATACCTTTGCAGCGGTGTGCTCGTTGATCGAATCGTTCGCTACTTCATCCGACACCCTCCCATTTGCTGTCTGCAATCCGTCTTAGCTACCTCGGCCTTTCCAAGACGGCGGTCTCATCTGGTACGTAGCCCCACCTCTTCTGATGGTTTCGTTCCTTGGGTTTCTCTTTGATCTGCGCACTAGCTACCTGTGGTTTCCGGTCGTTATAGATTCGTCCAAGGCGCGATAATCCCCTTTCGTTCCGGAGTTCTTCCACACAGTCTATAAATCGTTATTACGATTTCCGAGATGGTTTACTTCGACGAAAAGGAATCGGGTAGCGAGCCCCCTACAGGCGAACATGACGCGCGAACACTTAAAATTCGGACCAAAACACCACCAAGGCCACTAATCAAACATCCCTCTCAGCTCCTGTTCGAACATTTGCCTCCACGGGCACCGCATCATTTCGGATCGGGGCCGATGAACCCAGTGATTGGGAACACTACCACGGGGACGTCAAGCAGGACATCATTGAACTCTATGCGGTCCATGGCTAGCAAAACCTACTTGGAAGATGTGAAGCATGAGATTATGGCGACTTTTCTATTCCAGCAACAGTGCGGGAAGCTCTGGATTGGAAACGCAAGCGGTGAACTAGAGGGCATCCTTCTTCGGAAATCAAAAGGGAACTATATCACATGTCCACCAGCTTTACTAAACTCATCTTTGTCGTTTTACTGCTCTCAGCTGAACTTCAAGGTGAGTGATTCAAACAACCGCTTTCTACCTACTTATCTAAATTACGTCCAGGCCGTCATGACCATCAACTCACGAATAATCCGAACATTCCTACATTGGGCTCCAGATGCTACCGACGTGCCTATGACAAACGGTCTCCGAGTCCAGATCCTGCCTACCATAGATGACCTACCTCGAGCGAGAAAAAACCAATTCGCTGCCTTCCTCGCCGCGGAAGCGATCCTTATCGTCTGGGATGATGAGCCTAGACACATCATTTCCCGCGCACAGGCCATTGAAGACGAGCTGGTGGAGCTTGTCTGGAAGAATGGCGAACTAATTGAGGAAAAGGGATCCATGGAGAAGAAAGGACCTGCGATATTTGCTGTCGAGATGGATGAGGAGAGCGGGCAGATGAAGCCTGAAACCCGGCCGACAAGCATCATGAATTCTGTGCTTATCGGAATTGCCGTGGCCATTGTTGTGGTTATGATAGGTGCTGGGTTTCGAGAAATTGCTATCGAGACCGCGGTTGACAACGGATTTAGTCGTCTGGCTTTTCTGGCGTTAATGCCGGTTCAGATCTTCTTTACTCTGGTAAGTCATTTGGTCTCCTGGTAAAATCTATCTGAGCATCGAATTCTCTGCATTACCCCTTCTTCACCATCTGCCTCGATACGTAGCCCAGTTTTTGAAAAAAAAAAACTGACTTACGAACAGTTCTTCGCAAAAGTTATCGTAGGCTGCATTGCCCAGTTTATCGGTCCCATCCGACACTTCCACCACAATTCGCGTTACTACTCAGCTCGCCCTCCACGCCGACTCACTGACATAACATTGCCACACATAACGATCCAATGTCCTGTTTATAAAGAAGGTCTCTCCTCGGTCATTGCCCCGACGATTAAATCCATCAAACAGGCCATGTCGACATACGAGCTTCAAGGGGGCTCGGCGAACATATTTATTAACGACGACGGTCTTCAAATTATTGACGAAGACGAACGGCGGGCTCGGATTGACTTCTATGCGGATTACGGTATTGGATGGACCGCAAGACCTAAAGATGGGTCTGAGGGTTTCGTGAGGAAGGGCAAGTTCAAAAAGGCATCGAACATGAACTTTGGACTCATGTTGTCTAACAATGTGGAAGAAAGGCTAGAGAAGGTACATAGGGATGAGAGTTGGTGCCAGAATGATGAGGCTATTGAGTATGAGAGATGTTTGAAGGAGGTTCTTGATGAGAATGGACGGGCGTGGGCGGATGGCAACATTCGTGTTGGTGACTATATCCTGCTGAGTGAGTCCACCGTCATCTTTTGTGAGCCACCCATATCTGACAATGCTTCTAGTTGATTCCGATACTCGTGTTCCCGCTGATTGTCTTTTGGACGCAGCCAGTGAAATGGAGCGAGCCCCAGAAGTGGGCATCACACAATTTTCTTCCGGTGTAATGCAGGTTGTACACAACTATTTCGAGAACAGGTAAGTGATACAATAAGTCAATCGTGGCTTCTTTGCTCATGATCAGCAGCATTACCTTCTTCACAAATCTAATCTACACCGCTATCAAATATACTGTGTCTAATGGCGATGTTGCACCCTTCGTCGGCCATAACGCTATCCTTCGCTGGTCCGCCATTCAACAGGTCTCTTTCCTCGACGAAGACGGGTACGAGAAATTCTGGTCCGAATCTCACGTCTCCGAGGATTTCGATATGTCGCTCCGCTTACAGGTACACGGATATATTATTCGCCTCGCAACCTGGGCTGGTAAAGGGTTCAAAGAAGGAGTGTCCTTGACCGTATACGATGAGCTTGCTCGCTGGGAGAAGTATGCTTATGGGTGTAGTGAGCTGCTGTTCCATCCAATTCGCTTCTGGCCCGCTCGTGGCCCTTTCACTGAACTCTTTCGCCGCTTCTTGTTCTCCGACCTTCAATTCACGTCAAAGATCACGATTATCTCCTATATTGGGACGTACTACGCTATCGGAGCTGCTTGGATCATGACGACTGCGAATTACTTCGCTATTGGTTGGTTCAATGGCTATCTGGACAAATACTATATCGACAGTTGGAAGGTTTGGGTAAGTTCCAGTCTCCTTTGCTTCTACAATACTACGTACTTAGGAAAGAATTCCAGTTCTCAATCGTTAGCGTATTTACTGGCCTTGGAAACATTGCACTCGCTACAATGCGGTACCGCATCGGCGAACAATCCTTCTTCGGCGCCCTCCGCGAAAACGTCAAATGGATCCTCATCCTCGCCATATTCCTAGGCGGTCTCTCTCTGCACGTTTCCAAAGCCCTCTTAGCCCATATGTTAGAGATCGACATGAGTTGGGGTGCCACCTCCAAAGAAGCCGAATTCTCGAATTTCTTCATCGAAGCCCCTAAGGTGCTGAAGAGATTTAAGTTCAGTATTTCATATGCGCTCATGGGCATCTCTGGAATGATCGTACTCGCAACGGCGAGTTCCATTCCTCCCTCTTGGCATATTACGGATTTTGTGGCCATTTTACCAATGGCGACGGTTACCGTCAGCCATTTGTTACTACCGATCGTGCTGAACCCGGCGTTGATGACTTTCTCATGGTAACTTGACGGCGAGTACTGGCCAACTCTATCTCGGGGGAAGGTCTTCTTCTGGCTGATCTTTTAGTTGAGTTGCACCGTGATAATGGAATTTGGCTTAAAGGGAGAAGCTATTACGAGGGAGATATACGCAGCTCAAATACACAGTTTATGGCGTCCGAATCATCATGCTAATTCTATATGTGAAAATCATCGAACCTTGGAATTGTGCTGTTGCTGAATCACCGATGTTCGAGGACGGGCAGGCTTGGCAGGTGGGGCAGAGAAGACGATCAGCCCAAAGCCACTGACACGACTGCGAAATACTGACAGAGAATCTATGGAGCTGGTGAGATCAAGGAAGTCCTCGAAAAAAGGAATGTAACATCAGGACAAGTCCTTCACACTAACGACAAGTCTTGGATTAGCGCCTCGGTTCGGATTACCGCTTTAGGCCGGTCCGCAAGGTAGCATCAACCTCCAACGTCTATCCACGGCAGCGGCCGATCTGCGGACCGGAGCACAGAATTTAGAAACAAGTTTGCAAGTGCTTATGTATAGGCATCGCTTTCCGTGCTTTCGCTATCTTTCGCACTCCATCCCCACCCTTGCGAGGCAAGCACCAGGAAGACCCGCAACGCAGCAACTGCGACCCATAGACCTCCACCGATACCAACTTCTACACCTAAGTATTTTCCAACGTCGCCACTATACTTCAAATATGGCATACAATCCTAAGGTCGGAGACTCAATCTGCAGCCTCGACACGCCCTCCATAATCGTCGATCTCGATCTCATGGAAGCCAATCTCGCCTCTCTTATGTCCTCTCTCCTGCCCACAGGCGTATCGATCCGGCCTCATCTCAAAACCACCAAATCCGCAATTCTAGCCCGGAAACTCGTCGCCGCCGGCGCAAAAGGCGGATGTGTTGCCAAACTTAGCGAAGCGGAGGTAATTTGCAGTCTCGGTTTCACCGACCTGTTGATCACGTGCGAGATCATCGGCGCTACGAAAGTCAAGAGATTGGTTGAGCTTTTCAGAAAATATAGGACTATCAGGATTGTGGTGGACAGTGAGATTGGAGCGAGTAAGATTGACGAGGCGTTGGCGAAGAGTGGGATTGAGGAGCCGATCACCACGCTGCTGGATCTGGACGTGGGATTGCATAGGACGGGCGTGCAGCCTGGAGAGCCGGCGTTAAAGCTCGCGAGATATATTGCGGGATTGAAGCATTTGAAATTGATTGGAGTTCAGGGGTATGAGGGTCATCTGCAGCATGAGCATAATCGGGGCGAAAGAAAGAGAGCATGCTTGGAATCGATGGCCACTTTGACGCAGACTGCAGATATACTTCGGAAGGACGGACATAATATTGAAGTGGTAACAACGGGCGGCACGGGCACTGCGGAATTCTGCGTTACGGTTCCTGGAGTTACTGAAGTCCAGCCGGGTTCTTTTCTCTTCATGGATACGGATTACCGGAACGCCATCGGCTCAAAGTACAAAAACAGCCTCACGGTTCTATCCACGGTCATCAGCAAGCAGGGCCCGAAATGTATTACCATCGATGCAGGGTTGAAGTCGCTCACGACCGATAGCGGGTTTGCGGAGTGTAAGACGCTCGGATATACGTACGGCGTTTTAGGGGACGAGCACGGGTCCTTGAGCTGGGAAGATGGAGCAGACTTGAGTGTGGGAGACACTGTTGAGATGATTCCAAGCCATATCGATCCCACGATCAATCTCCATGACTTTTACTACGCGCACAGGAAGGGCATCATTGAGGAGATTTGGCCAGTCGATGCCCGAGGGAAGGTGCAATAATTGCGTTACCTCAGGACTAAACAAAATAGCATTCTCATATCAAATTACAGCTACCAATAATTTCTCACCTGCCGAAATCGAGCAAGTCTTCCTTCAAAGCTTTCAGGGGAATGTCAGCTAACGGGTCCTTGCCGTCGAATGCATAAGATGCTCGCTCAGCCCTGGACATCTTCGTAATATCGTAGCGTTTTCCTCCGATGCTTGGAGTGCCATGAGCCTTCTTGTATGTTCTGAGCTTCTTATCCCAGTCCCATGGATCCTTTTCGGATCCCTTGGCTAGCTCGCCGTTTTCTTCGACCTCGTACCTCTCAGCCAAGTCGTGCAGACGCTTGGCCGTGCTTGCAACGCCTTTGTTTGGATCTAGGCCAGCTTTCTTGAAGTACAGCACAGCCTGCCCGAGCCAGTCTGTTGCGTTGTCTTCAATGCCGTACGCCTCGAGGTCGTGGGCCCACTCGAGGAAGTAGCTGATGACCAGGGGTATATCCAGAAGCTGGGAGTCAGGCTTCAGTTCACCAGCTGAGTCAAGAACTTCCAGAGCGGTGAGAAGAGCGCATCCAATAAGACCTGTCAAGGCCTTCACCTTATCGCCATCCTCATTGCCTAAGGCAAGTAAGCGTCGTGAGTGGCGAGATGATTGGTCAGGTCTTACCAATGAAGTCCGCCAATTCGTCTTCGTTGAGCCACAAGCCTAGTGCACTGACTATGACCCAAATCTGACGCAAAGATGCGCCTCCCTTCTTCTTCAACTCTTTGTTGAACTCGACTAGCTGATGGCCATTGGCATTAATAAGGGTATTTCAGCATGCGAATGCTAGATTCATACCGCATTCTCCATAATTTCCATCAATCCCCATCCATGCCAGTCGTTGTAGATGTACATGCTGAATCTGTCGGGATTGCAGTACATGCCTTTCCGCTGGTGATCCTGATACATTTTCCAAGCATCCCACATCATCACCCACTTCCGGTCCTTGTGTTCCGAAGCGGGCTGCATATAGATTTTCATCGCCTGCTCTGCCTCGAAGCCTTCCTCGTATTTCTCCTCGGCCTCATCCTCGTCTAGCTGGTCGTCCCCGTTGGGGAGGTGGACGTACTCGAGCTCGACATCGAAACGGGGACGATGGATGCAGATGTACTCATGCGGTGGGATGTCTTTTTGCTGGTTGCAACGGACGCATTAGCTCCAATAATGTCCGAGGAAGAAAGTGGTGTCTGCATACGTCTCGTTCCTTTGGCCCCTTTTCGGCCCGGGCTGGTGACTCGGGGGGAGCTCCAGCGGAATCGACGCTTGACGCTTCTCCAGTCTTCTGTCGCTTGGAAGCAGGCATTGTGCTTGATAGATGAGATAAGATGTATTCACAATCGTGGTGTTTTCGAGGAAGAAACGTTGCGTCTCTCTGGATAAGAAGAAGCTCAGGAAGCCCTGAATCATGATATCAAAGTGGTGGTCATAGCTCTATGAACCAAAGTTGGAAACGGGACTAGCACGCCACTCACGTGACGCGAGGTCCTCCGAGTTTCTCAATGTCTGTCCTTGCACTTTGGTTCGAGACTTGCAATCTGATTTCCTCCATATGGGAATGCAGCAGCTGGCAGGAGGCTATCCACTTATGGGTCGCCGATATTCGTCTCGAAGGAAAAAACATGTTGTATATCACTCTTGTTTTACAAATGCCACAATTATCGCTTTGCAGTATACTTCAATGAGTATATACCCCTCTCAATGCTGTTGAGCAGGATGTTACCGGACTTGAAGTACGGGTAGACGCTCCAAGTTCCCACAAACTCAACAACACCGCCAACGGCATCGTCCTCGGGGTGGCAATCGAAGAAACCAACTTGCTTGAAACTCTTTCCAGTCGGATCCTTGCTCACGCTGCTTACGTCCACAATTCGCAGGCCGCTCCCATAGTTGGCCTGGTAGGACAAGCCGTTGATGACGTACTGGTTGTGGTCGATCGACTTCACAGGGGATTGGTAGTATCCCGTGTTCTGGGGATCGGCCAGCGTTGAGATGTCGAAGATGTATGTCGTAGTGTGATTGTTCGCTGCGACGCCGGTCTGGTCCACCTCGTCGAGTTCGTCATCGAGCAAGAGATAGCGCATATCAGTGGAAACGAGCCATCCTTGATGCGTGTATGCAGAGCCAGCATAAGGAGTCGTTGAGATCACCACTGGGGCCGATTTCTTGGTCACATCGTAGCTGAACTTTTGTCAATTTCAATAGCGCCCAAGGCCAGGGGAGTCAAGCTTACATGGTCAGAGTGTCCTCGTTGTATCCAAAGCAAACCTCCTTGCCTTTGTATTGGGCATCCGGACCAGAGTAGATTACACACTGAGCGTCATGTACATAGCCATCTTGGCCAACGCAGCCGGGACTGGTTGGCTTGGCCGGGTTGGAAACGTCGACCATGAAGAGTCCTCCAGCGCACGCAGGAAGCTCCTTCTTGCTAGTGCCAACGGCATAGATCATATCAGTCGCTTCATGAGCAACGATGTTGTGAGATGAACCAAAGCCTTTGAACCAGGCCGTCAGGTCGCTCTGAATGCTGAAAGTTTTAGGTTCCCCTTTCACTCCTAGGAGTTTCTTCATGTCGAAGATCTGGAGCCCGTGGCCCGGAGCCTCAGAACCTATGTAGACATGATCGCCAATGACTTTCATGTCGCGCCAAATGGATGTCTCAGTCTGCGTCGGCAGGCGGCCAAGGTATGCTAGGTCACCATTCTTCTTCACCTCGACAAACGCGGTGCCATCTGTTTGGCCAACGGCGCCAAATTCACGACCATCCTTCGAGGTCCAACCTGCAGTTCAGGTAAGCTTCTATGACAGATACTTTCGTGAGAAACCCACCCCAGATGTCGTTGCCCTCGCGTGTCATGCTCCCCATGGCTTCGTGGCTGAGAAAGTCTAATATGTGTGAGAACGAACAATCTTAGAGGTTTTTGTTGCAACCAACCCAACATATCGACATTCTCGCAACCATACTCTCCGGCCTTGCCATTCCGACACTTCTCCTTGGTCCGCTTGTTCCAACGTCCCTTCTTGAAGACTCCCTCGACTCTTTGAGCATTCCTCTGAGCCGTTTTCACGGTCATCAGCTCGACCATTTCCTTGGCCATCGCCGTACTGGCCAGGACAAGGACCGCTAAGGTTGCAAATTTCATATTGAGGGCTGAACGTAAAGAAGGGAATAGGAAAGAATGACCAAGGCTATCAAACCAAGTTGATTGCTATTCCTCATCGCAACGGAATACAACATCTTAAATATTCAAAGCTCCCCTCTCCCAAGACGCTTCCTACGCCAAGCACGCATACCCCAATTTAATTCACATCCAATGACCAAGTTCCCGGACGGGGACTTCGTACGCTGGGGGAAGGCGGTATCTCAGATTGTAGCGACCTTCCAGAAGATGTCTGGTGGTTTTCGTGCCCAGAGAAATGGCGACTCTTCTATCCATTGCCAAGCATGGGGTCACATAGCAAAAACCTAGTCTCTCGTCCTCGGTAGGACAGTCGAGGTTCAGGAAGGAGATGGGATCGTCGATCCCTACGGGCCAAGCCATGGCATGATGTCCATGATGTCTAGAGGCAGAATATCGGTCCGAAACCAACCGGTAGCTCCAGTTTGGGTGGGTGAACGGCGTCGGAGGAATTTGGGGAAAGTCGACTGCGGGGTATGGAGGGAAGATGCTCTTATATGTTAATCGTCATCCACTTTATCCGTTTGGCACATAAATCTGCTCAAACCCGCGCATATCGTAGTGCTAGTAGTGTGAGTATTGGTAGGCTTCCTAGCTGGATTTCGCTCGTCTTGGTGTCGAAGCGGGTGGCAGCGAAGGTTATCAAGGAGTCAGCCAAGATATTCCGCTCCTTCCCGATCGGCTCAAGTTTCCGGAGCCAGGGACACGCAGCCTTGGCACAGAGCGTGGTAGGGTCACATGATGTGGAGCACTAGCCACAGTCTCAGCCACAACGAATCTGCCTCAGCTGATCATTCTTTCAGCTGTGGCGCTGGCGCAGTCTCCAGGTACAAGTGTAGGCCAGTGTATAAGTATGTATGGGTTCGGCTTCATAGAATACGTACCATACCACTTCAAATTTCTCGTCGCCTCATATATTGAAATGGATTCCTTTGTTCCAAAAGCCGCATCTCGTGTCTTTGCCATACCAGAACTTCTCGAAGCAATACTCATCGAAGCCGCAAAGCCAGACCGCGTAGAGATCTCCCCCGAATGGAGCGTGGAAGATGATCTTGCCGCGTGCGAAAAACAAGCCCAGGGAATGAATTTTATACTCACCTCAGCGATGCGTGTCAACCGGACCTGGAATACAATTATCACATCTTCTCCTACGATCCAAGAGCTGATCTTCTTGCGATATCGTGGGGGAGAGATGATCACAACTTTCAATCCCCTCCTTGTCACAAAATTTACCTGGGCCTACTTTCATCAGGAGACATCAAAATTCGGTACACCGGAATTTCGCAGGGCGGTTGTATATTCCAAAGCTAGCTGGCGCAACATGTTCCCGGTGTTGCCTCCAATACGAAAGTCGACGACGTTGAAAGAAGAATTCACCTCATACTGGATCTATTGTACGCCGGGAAGTGTACCCCTGGAGGCTTTGCCAGCCAATGACGGGTTGAGAATGGGCTTCCTTTTTGACATCGTGGAGTTTTGGCATGGAGAAGCCAATGCCCAGAGTGTCGAGCTCACTTGGCAGGGGCGTATGGATGTGGACGAAGCAATGGAGGGCGTACTTGCTCTAATCCCAGGCGGCTCGGGGT